>CM061132.1:33538382-33986004 GCA_030789695.1 Scilla litardierei | reverse complement strand
AGCGGAGGTACGTGTTCCCTTTACGTTTCAGCAGTAGTACAGCTTTTACTTGTCTCTTTCCTTTTCAGTGTTGCGTTATTTATTTTACTGTCTTTTCCTTATTTAGAACTGTGTAGCTGGTCATGTCTAGAGTGTCCCCTTACTTCCTGCACTGCTCCACATTGACTTCACTGGCACCTACGGGACCTGCATCCTCTCGTTTTACAAGTAGCGGCCCCCGCCGGGAGGCGGGGCGTTACAAGATAATGGATCAAGCCTAATCCTCCAAGCCCTAGACGTCAAATGACGATTGTCTCAATATTTCGATGATCCACACAACTAGGGTTCACCCCTTTAAATACCCTCCTAACAAATTACTAAACACACTGACAACTTAAACACAAAAAGGGTAATGCATAAAGCAAAAACTAAGTCGATCCCACGACCGCTCCCACGCCTGAGTCCTTGCGCCTTCTGCGGTACACGACCACATCATTACCCCCCAAAAAATCGAACCTTGTCCTCTTAGTTGAAATCTGGAAACTGCGCTATGATGGTGTCCTCCAGCTCCCATGTAGCCTCGTGGTCGGGCAGCCCCGTCCATCGTACCAACACCTCTCGACCCCCACCCTCAATGCGCCGCACCTGTATAATATCATGGGGCTCCATAAGTACCTCTGAATCAGCTGTCAAAGTAGGTGGCAGAGTGGCTACCGGCGTATGTGCTCCAATCGCCTGTCGTAACTGAGAGACATGGAAAACCGGATGCAAAGACGATCCTGGGGGGTCAATGTCAACTTATAAGCCACGGGCCCCATCTTCGCCTCAATCTGAAATGGCCCGTAAAAGAGAGCAGCTAACTTTTCGTTCCGGCGCCGTGCTAATGATCTCTGACGGTACGGCCTCATCTTCAGATATACCCGATCTTCCACCGAGTAGTCAACCTCCCTGCGATGTCCATCCGCCTTTGCCTTCATCAGCTGCTGAGACCTCGTAAAGTGCTTCACTCTTCCAAAATCCCCTCTCGCTCCTCGAGGTACTGATCCAACTGCGACACCGGGTGTCGACCAGCTGCGATAGTGGATCAACGCAGGTGGGTCCCTGCCGTACAAAACCCGAAATGGCATCGTCTGGGCTGCAGTGTGGAAGGACGTGTTGTACCAGTACTCGGCACATGCCAACCACCGGTACCAACTCCTCGGGCAATCTGACACAAAGCAGCGAAGGTACGTCTCAACGCTCCTGTTGACGACCTCCATCTGTTCATCCGTCTGAGGGTGGTAAGCTTACTCCTCCTCAGGATGGTCCCCTAGACCCTAAACAGCTCCTTCCAGAACTGACTCAAGAAGACCGTGTCCCTATCCGACACAATAGAAGTGGGGAACCCATGAAGACGAACCACCTCCCGTATAAAGGCCGTAGCCACTGTCACTGTCGTGTAAGGGTTACGCAGCCCGATGAAATGTACGCACTTGCTCAAACGGTCGACCACCACCAAAATCGCCATGTATCCCTCAGACTTGGGTAGCCCCTCGATGAAATCCATGCTGATCCCCTCCCAAACCTGCTCAGGAAGAGTTAAGGGATGCAACAGTCTGGCCGGTGCCATGGCCAGGTACTTGTGACGTTAGCAAACGTCTGGCTACCGTCTCAGCGATATCCTTCTTCATCCCCCGCCAGTACAGCTCTCTAGCCACCCGCATATATGTCTGTTGGACTCCTGAATGGCCCCCACCGCGCTCCCATGGAACTCCTGAACGATCAACTGTTTGTGCACTGAAGCCCGCGGTATGACTAGCCTCCCTCGATACAACAATCGCTGCCCCTCCAAAGAATAGCCCGGATGCTCAGCCACCCCCTGAACCAACTCCTTCCGGATCCTAGATAGCTCCTCATCGGTATCCACCTCCCTCCATAAGGGCTCCCACTTCGCTAACAGCGATATTGACAAGGCTGCCAAGGAGGTAACCTCCTCTCTCCGTGATAGCGCATCCGCAGCCTTGTTCTCTAATCCCGGCCGATAGTGTATCTCAAACTTGTAGTCCACAAGTTTAGATAGCCACTTAGGGATGGCAGTAATGGCCTGACCCGCCCGGCCCGGCCCGGCCCGGTTTTGACCCGGCCCGCAGCCGGGTCGGGACAAGCTTGGACTTTGTATGCGCCCCGACCCGACCCGCCCCGCCCCGGTAAACTATAGAGGTTCTAAAAAACCTTACTATTTTGATGCGGAACATGCAGTCAGCGAATAACCCATAACTCATACTCTATACCACTGTTCTCCCCAATTGGGCCAATTCCCAATTCCAAATTACTAAATAAATCAAAATTCTCCCAATTCACAAATAAAATTTTTATTTGGGATTCATATGTATGGCAGTAATGACCTGACCCGACCGGCCCGACCTGGCCCGACCCGGTTTTGGTAAGAAAGTACCCGCCCCGGACTGCGACCCGCCCCGCCCCGGCCTGCAGATGGGTCGGGACAAGCTTGGGTAGTTAAATACCCGCCCCGCCCTGCCCCGCAATATTGCCATTCCTATAGCCACTTTTGATAGTCCACCGCCACCAGCCTCTGCTCCAGCAAATACTTCAACGACCTCTGATCGGTGCGTACAATAAACGACCGCCCCAACAGGTAGGGACGCCATTTCTGAATCGATAGGGTGATCGCCATCAGCTCCCTCTCATACTCGGACTTCTGCCTCGCCCGTGATGACAAAACCTGGCTAAAGTAAGCCACGGGTCGCTGATCCTGCATCAGCACTGCTCCCAACCCGTATTCCGAGGCATCGGTCTCCACCAAAAAAGGCCTGCTAAAGTCAGGAAGAGCTAAAACCGGTACTGTCGTCATCGCCCTTTTCAATGCCTCGAATGCTGCAGTCGCATCTGCATTCCACTGGAACACATCCTTCTTCAGCTGCTCTGTCAGGGGCCATGCAATGGTACTGTAACCCTGCACGAACTTGCGGTAGTATCCCGTCAAGCCCAAAACCCCCCGCAACGCCCTCAGTGTAGTCGGCCGCGGCCAATCTAGCATGGCCTCAATCTTGCTTCTATCGGATGCTACCCCTGATGCTGAAACCACGTGCCCCAAGTACTCCACCTTTGCTTGGGCGAACGTGCACTTCTTCCTATTGGCATACAGCTGGTGGGCTTGTAGCTCCTGCAACACAGTCTCCAAGTCTCGCACGTGCTCCTCCACTGTAGGCTGTACACCAATATGTCGTCGAAGAACACTAAGACAAACTGCCGTAGGTATGGCTGGAATATCTTGTTCATCAATGATTGAAATGTAGCAGGCGCGTTCGTCGACCCAAAGGGCATGACGAGGAACTTATAGTGCCCCTCATGAGTCCTGAAAACAGTTTTCTGCACATCCTCTGCCTTCATCCGGATCTGATAATAACCCGACTTCAGGTCAATCTTCGAAAAGATCGACGCGTCATGTAACTCATCTAACAACTCATCTATCACCGGTATAGGAAAACGGTCTGTCACCGTCTCCTTATTGAGGGCACGGTAGTCTACACAGAACCTCCAGCTACCGTCCTTCTTCACCAAGAGCACCGGGCTAGAGAAGGGGCTAACACTCGGTCTAATCACTCCCACCTGTAGCATCTCCCTGATCAACCGTTCGATCTCATTCTTCTGGACATGTGGGTACCTGTACGGCCGAACGCTGACTGGCGCTGCTCCCTCCCGTAGCACGATGGCATGCTCGTGGTCCCTCTGAAGCGAAAGTCTCTGCGGCATCTGAAACACATGCCCATAGCTATCCAACAACTCCTCCACCTCTGGTGGCGTCTCCTGCTCCTGTGCCTCCGCCCCCAGCTCCTGATAAGACGCAAAGTACGCTTCTCCTCCTACCGACACTGCCCGAGCCAAGGACTTCAGAGATACCACTCGGCAACACAGACTGGGGTCCCCTAGCAAAATCACCGTCCTACCATCCTCCCGATACTCCATCCTCAGCATTTTTCAGTTGAATTTGGTGTCGCCTAATGTCTGTAACCACTGCATCCCCAACACCAAGTCAACCTTCTCCAACTCCAGGGGTAACAGTCCACCACTACCTGAGATCCCTGCACTGCCAGAATCACTGCCCTGCAGACACCCCCTGCTCTCCTTCCTCTGGCCTGTGCCCAAAATCACCCCGAAGGTGGCTGTCTCACTCACCTCTAGCCCCACCTGCTCCACCAACTTCCTGGAGATGAAGTTGTGGGTTGCCCCACTGTCTATTAATATCGTCACCTCCTGGTCTGCCAACCTGCACACTAGCTTCATGGTGTGATATGGAGTAGATCCCACCACGGAGCTAAGGGACACCTCCACGGTCTCCAAGTGTGGCTGCTCCTCTGTCACCTCGTCCTCTACGCCAAGTATGATCGTAGGGTCGCCCTCTTCCTCCTCCTCGGCTGCCACCTCCAACTGCATGGCTCGTCCCGCACACCTGTGTCCCGGTGTGAACAGCTCGTCACACTTGAAACACAGCCCCTTAACCCTGCGCTCTCGCATCTCTGCCTCCGTCATCCTGCGGGTCTGACCCTCCGTACGTGTCTCCGGCCCAATCCCTCTTGCTGGTGTCACTGCTCCTGTAGGAGCCTTGGGTGCCCCTGGTACTGTCGGGCTCCGCAAAGCAGATCCTCCCCAAGCTCCCTACGCCCCCCTATCCTCCACCAGCTTGTCCTCCACCTTCCTGGCTATCCTCATCATGGCAGACAATCCCTTGCGTTCTTGAACCCGCAGCTCGGCTCTGATCTGCGGCTTGAGGCCCTTTAGGAAATTTCCTTCTAGTGACTCAGCGGAAACTCTCTTTACTCGGCTCGCAAGCCGCTCAAACTTCTCCACATATCCCCTCACGGTTCCCTCCTGTCGCAGTGTATACAACTGCTCAAATAGGCCACCGGCCTGTGTCTCCTGAAATCTCTCCATAAGGCACTCCGTCAACTCTATCCAAGTGCGGATAGGCCGCTGTCGTTGGCTCCAGCGGAACCATCCCAAGGCTTCCCCCTCAAAGCACATCGCCACCGTCTGCATCCTCTCCGCCTCAGACAACCCCAACACATCGAAGTACCTCTCCGTCCTGAAGATCCAAGCATCTGGATCCCTTCCCTCAAAAGGGGGCATGGTCAGCTTCCTCAACCGGCTATCTGGTCCACCATCACCACGTGGGCCTCCCCCCGCTGTCCCTCCTGGTATCTCGGAAGAGCAGGCTCCTCCAACCTCCACCAGGGCCGATCTGGCTGCCCATACGCTCCCCAAATCTCCTTCCGGGCCCTCTCAGCAGCCCTCTGCTCCTCGGCATCCCATGAATCTCCATCACCCCACTCCTCCTCTTGGAGGTTATTGGCATAGCATGTGTACTCCTCATACTCTGGCACATGCCCCATATCCTCCCCGATCTCCCGAAGTTTCCGTACATCCTCCTTGGCGCGCCTCAAAGCCTCCAACGCTCCATCCATGCCCAAGGGAAGACCGGAGGACCCCTGTTGGCCCCCCACATAGCCCCCGGGGGCTATCGCAGCTGGGCAGGGCCCCTAGCGTGTCGCCAGGGCCCCGCCGGTGTCAATCCGGCCTCGCCGGCCCTCGCCGGTGGTCTGGCGGGCCGCCAGACCCCCCATACAGGGCCGCGCGGCTCTGCAGGGTCGCGCGGCCTGTAAGAGGGGCGTGCAGCCACTGGCGTTCTGCCAGGGGGCCGCCGCCCCCCAAAAGGGCTCCCGCCGTCTGCCGATTTGCGTCGTTGGCCTCCCGAAATTTCACGATCCGCTGTTCCGGCTCCACGTACGCCGGATCTCCTCCTTGTTGACCTAGATCTAAAGAAAAATTCAGATTTGTCGATGTCGAAGCCCTAATATCAGATTGGGGGTTGTTGTTGTTGACGAAAAGCTTGAAGGAGGTCTTGGATGTCGGTGAATTTCGCAAGCCCCTTCATCTCTTGGTGGATGCCTCTGATCTCTCCTTGAAGCCCATCGATCCTCTTGCTCATCTTTTCAAGTTTGCCGTCGATTTTTTCTTCTACAAGTTCCGCCGCCGTCTTTGCCCTAGTTCCCGCCATTGGATCTGAATGCTCTGATACCAAATTGATACGATTAGGGTTAATCGTATCAAAGTTCAGATTTTTAGTGGAAGATGGAAAGAAATTTGAAGTGGAAATGATATTGATAATGTTAAAGAGACAATTTTGATCTAATCTGGAGTAGATCTTCTCACTAGCTTGAGATAATGGATTATGCCTAATCCCCCAAGCCCTAGCCGTCAAATGACGATTGTCTCAATATTTCGATCATCCACACAACTAGGGTTCACCCCTTTAAATACCCTCCTAACAAATTACTAAACACACCGACAACTTAAACACAAAAAAGGGTAATACATAAAGCAAAAACTAAGTCGATCCCATGACCGCTCCCACGCCCGAGACCTTGCGCCTTCTGCGGTACACGACTGCATCAAAATCCCTAAGCCCCTCCCACTTATAAATTGAGTTCAGAAATATACAAAATTACAGAAAAACCCACAAAGACTAAAAATCCAAAACGCCCCTAAAATCCAATAATTCCCAGAACACACCTGATGTCCCAAAACGCCCCTAATGGGCCAAAAGTAATGATCTATCATTACTCCCCCCAAAACCATATTGCCCTCAAGGTGATGCATGAAGTCCGTGGCGGTCCTACTCTAAGTGGAGATGTCCATCTCCTCCGGGCTCTTCTTCTTCCACCATAATCTCCTCGTCTTCTTCCGCTATCAGCAGCTGAAGCGTGCGCACCGTACAATGGTGCCCTGAGGTGAACCTCTCGTCGCATCTAAAGCCAGCCCCTTCTGCCTGCTCTCCCAGGTCTCCGCATCTGTCATTTTCCTGAACTGCTCTCCTTGCGGAGGCACCCCACACTTCTCCTGACTGGATGAGTCTGTCCCTATAGCGGTCTTCTGATGTTCTTCAATCATGGGCTGGCTGTTGAAAGAGGAGCCGCCTCTAGTCAGTCTAGATTTCTTCTCCTCTAACAGTCGATCCGCTACCATCTGGGCCAACTCCATGGAGTACATCAGATCCTGTGGCCTCTGTAGGCGAAGCTATGTGCGAATAGTATCCTCCAGTCCCTTCATGAAGCTGCTCTCCAGTGTCTCATCAGAGATCCCTCGAACGCACCCTGACAGTGCCTCGAACCGCTCCATGTACTTCTTCACTGTGACGTCCTGCCTGAGAGATAACAACTGTTCCTGTAGATTTCCTCCATGCACCTCGTGTAACCTCTTTAGCATGCAGTCCTTAATCTCCTCCCAAGAGTAGAAACGACGTCGCTGCTCTCTCCACTGGAACCAATAGAGGGCCTTCCCTTCCAAACACACCAACGCCACCTCCAACTTCTGCTCCTCAGTCATGCGAGACACTGTAAAAAATCTATACGCCGTGTAATCCAGCCATATGGGTCATCACCCTCGAAGACGGGCATCTTCAGCTTCCGGATCCTGCTATCCACTCCAAAATTTGACTGCTCTCGTCACTCATAATTGTCTAAGGCGGTGAAGCTGGTATGTATATCTCTAGCGATCTATGTGCCATCCAAGCTCCTCTGTTGCCCTCTATCTCTGTCCGCATAATCACCTCAGTCATCACCACCATCATAGAAACCTTGATCTTTCTGTTCCATGTCCCCTCTCCACAGTCGTCTTCTGGGTGCTCCTCATAAGTCAGGGTGGGTGTCGCCGTCTTTGTGCAGCATATCGAGGGCTGTGGGGTGCTCGACACATGTCACCATCGTTGACGGGCTCCCACGAGTACTCTGGATGGTCGTCTTCATCGTAGCGCATCGCCGGGGGCCTCGGGGCCCTCGTTGGCCTCCAGGATCCGCACCGAGCCAGCCCCACTGCTGCCGGGGCTCAGACGTGAGCTGATTTGGGGCCACCGGGGGCTGGTGCCCCTGTTGGAGGAGCGATAGCCCCTGTTATGCGATCTGGAGGTGCTGGTACTCCTGCTGGAGGGGCGGTAGCCCCTATTCTATGATCTGGGGGGTTGGCGCTCCTTCTGAAGGGACGGCAACCCCTGTTCTACGATCTGAAGGGGCGGCAGCCCCTGTTCTGCAATCTGGGGGGCTGACGCCCCTTTTGGAGGGGCGACAGCCCCTGTTCTCTGATTTGGAGGGCCTAACACCCCTGCTGGGGGCGGCAGCCCATGTTCTGCTGTCGAACAATGCTTTTGTCCATGTTTTGACTTCATAGGGTTGCAAGGTTCACGGCCTTGCATCGTGTGCTCTTCCTCATCCTTCACGTAGTACTCGTCGGCGTCGGATATTGTGCATGCAACCTTAGTGTATAACACATGTCCTAAGCTAGAGGCAGAAAATTAAGCATACAAAGAAAAAATGATCATGTTAGAGACTAAAAATAAAGAGCTCAAAGTAAAATTTATTAAGCTAGAGTCTGAAAACAAAGAGCTTAAAGGAAAAATGATTGAGATAAAAAAGAACGCTGAAAATTTGAAAAGAATGAAGATGAAATAAAAAAGCTTTCATTAGTAAGTGCACTTTGCTTGTGAACGAAAATATTTATTTGAAATCGAAAGTCTCCGACCATAAAGCAGTTTTAGACATTTTATCGGGTCACATCCCTTATATAGATCATCCAAAGGGAGAAAATGTAGTCCGTCAATGGCTACAACCTTAAACCAATATGCATAAAACTTGTAGATCTGCTGCAACCTAACTATGATGAAATTATATTATCAATATAAAAATAAAGCCAATTAAATGTATACTAAACCTTCCAAATGAGTATCATATATCACAATTGAAACAAGCTTACCAGGGTATCCCCATTGCCTCCACCACTAGCATCAAGAGAGCCATGCCAACGGCCTTTGAATTCCGCTAAACCAGGAAGGCTGATATCTTCAAGAATATCTTCATCCGTCAAAATATAGTATTCATGTACTGCCTGAAAGTTCAAATTAGAAATCCATTCCGTTGCAGAGATATAAGTAATCGCCAATACCTGATAGCTATCAAATACAAAATCTGACTGGATGAATTTAAGAGAATAAATTGTTCTCCCATGCAGAAGGATGCCATTACGAAGCAAAAGAATTAATTGAAATAACAATGGTTATTCATTGCCAGAAAGTTCAAACATATAATCCATTGATTAACAAAAACTAGTAGACGCTAACACAGAAAGGCAATCAAAGACAACATCGCCAATCAATATATTAGATTTTCAAGACTTGATGAATTTAAGAAAATAGAGTAATAGATTATCAAGTTTCCATCTGAAGATACCATCGGGGGGGGGGGGGGGGGGGGGGGGGGGTGGGGGGTGGGGGGGGTGGGGGGGTGGGGGGTATTATTCCAAATACCTGAAGCTGGTCACGAAGGCTTTTGGCATAAAACCCAACAGACTGCAAACTTTGCATAAAAAGATCCTGCAAAAAAAAATCCAAAAAACACATAAATCAGAACTCAGGGAAAGGATAAATAACTAGATACACAAAAACAGGATTTTCAAGCTACCAAGCTAACTAGGTAATTCATAAGGTAACAGATTCTATGGTTCTACCTTTCAAAAAACAGAGTTACAAGAACCATGGATCATTGTTACATAATGTGGACATACAACATGATAATCAGCTAGACACTCGGGCTACAAAAACATAAATAGAATTCTGTCAACTAGGCAACCCATATTACTGAGCAAATATGGTGATGCAAAACCAGCGTGAAATTCATACTTAGAGAAACCATATAAACCATACATCTGGACAAGTATGAGTTAGTCCCATAAAACATTAGGCAGAAACGGAATACGACCAACACCTCAGTCCGAACAAATTGGATTGGAAGCACAACTGTAACAGCATTCGTGAGGACCTCACAGGAATCCACTCTTTTAGAATACAGACGAAAAATCAACCACATTTGTTCATAGGCCAAATTCCGTATGGACCATCTTTTGGTTTGGCAAGGTAATCCTTGCATGTTATTGACTAATATTAATATAAACACACAGTCGCTGAACATATTCGGTTCCTCCAATATAAGCCTCTCAAATTTATCCAATTTTTAGAAATTCCCTCAAGTCGTTCATATTACCAATTGATTTCCCAAATCTCACGGCGCTTAGAAAGTTTCCCATCTATCCACATTAAGATTTTGGATGATGAAAGCAAAATTTCATATTATATCATTGCTCTTCTTCGCCAACCTGATCTTTTACCCAAATGAAAAAGGATACATGCCCTTAAAAAACTCAAATTTTATCTTTTCATCAAAATCTTACTATGATGTCATCTTCCTCCACACTGGATGAGAACCCTTGACACCGACATACAAGTCAGCAACCCATTTCCACCCCTTGTTCCTATATGCTTCACTCTCAAAATTTTATCTTCACCTTCACTGATAGAATTCATGCGGGTTTTGATGTGTGTGTGAGCAAGAGGTAGAAGAAGAAAAAATATTCTCTGAAATGTCTTCCCTTTACTGTGATTTAATTTTCACTTGTTTAGATTTGAGTGATAGAATAAGAGGAGAAAGAGAAGCTTTACTTTGAGAATATTTTATTATCAACGTTTTTTTCATTTTTAATCTTTATGCTTGAATTTGTTTTAGTTTGATTTGATGGGGAAAAGAAAGAATAAGGGCAGGGATGTCAACTTACCTGATTATCCTGTTTCGATCCAGTCCCAACCCAAACATGAACTTATCTAAACCACTCCAGAATATTTGTGGCTAGGATTGACATTCTTACCCAAAGAATTTCATAGTTATGTACAAATCAAACAGAACCAATCCGGATCCCGAACATTCTAAGCAAATTTTATAATGGGTAAGTTATGGATTGTTGAGCCAATGCCATAACAATCCAACCCAACATAAGTCAGACCCAACATGTATCCAAATAGAATTTAATTATACGACATTGTGTATAAAATATCAATTCAATTCTTAACAAAATATTTCAACAAAAAATGCCTAACAAATTTCAAAAATATATTTTCCAAATTATAAAAAGGAACAAACCATGGTACTCTCGAACCCAATTGTGTAGTTATAATTATTTCTTATATCATACAAACAATCGACCAAGAATCAAAACTGGCTTGAAACCATTACATCTGAAAGTCCAAACATGCTGGGTGTCAAAAACCAAACCCCTGCCAAAATCTGATCACAACCCCATTCATCAGGGGATGATATGTGTGAAAATTTGGGCCAGATGTCCTTATGGTCCGAGTATGGATAGGAATAAACTGAAACCAACTTGATCCGATACCATCCTTAGGGATGTGGAATAGGAGGACTTCAAAGATGTGAAAGAATTAGGAAATATTAATTAGAAATTTGTACGTTAAACAGTGTTATCAATGGCGAATGGCGGCCTAAGGCGGTGAGCCAAAAATCCGCCATAAACATATAGCGGATGAAATAGCGGCCTATGGCGGACGGCCAATGGCGGACGGCCTATGTGTGTATGTGTGTGTTCTCTCTCTCTCTGTGTGTGTGTGTATGTATGAATATGTGAGTGTGTGTAACTGTGTATGTGTGTATATATGTGGGTGTGTATGTGTGTGTGATTGTGGCTGTGTGTGTGATTTTGTGTGTGTGTGCACACGTGTGTGTATATGTAATTATGTGTGTGTGTGATTGTGTGATTGTGTATATGTGTGTGCATGTGTCTGTATGTATCTGTATGTATCTGTATGTATGTGTACGTTCTCTCTCTCTGTGCGTGCGTGTGTGCGTGCGTGCGTGTGTGCATGTGTATGTATGTATCTGTATGTATGTATGTGTACGTTCTCTCTCTGTGTGTGCATGTGTGCGTGTGTGTATCTGTGTGTATCTGTATGTGTGTGTATAAAAACTAAAAAACTGTAAAAATAAATAAAAACAACATAAATAATCAAAAAAAATAATTGAACGTCCGCCATGTGCGCCATAAACCACCACATGGCGGGCGTTATGGCGGAAATAGCGGGTGCCATGGCGGAAATAGCGGACGGGGCCATATCATGCTGAAAAGCGGATGGCGAATAGCGATGAGCCCAAAAACCGCCAGGCCATTCCGCCATAGCGCCCATGGCGCCGCCATTTGATAACACTGACGTTAAATGTTACAAAGTTTTAAGCCTCTCACCATGAAAATCAAATGATCACAGTCTTCAATGTCTCGAACGCGAAGATTTCTTCAAACTTCTCACCCAAACGATTTCTCACTCACTCCTGCACCTCTAATGCAAAATATCTTTAAAGTTGTAAATACCTAGGAAAGAGGGTTTGACCGAAACCGCTTGGTTTCGGCTGTTTCAGTTTCAAAGTGGGACGAAACGAAACTACTTTTGGAACTCGGTTTCGATCAGTTTTGCTCGGTTCCGATCAATTTTGGTCGAAACTAAGTGGGTTTTGGCTTTTCAGTTGGTTTCGACCGAGGTTTCGGCCGGTTTCGACAGAGTTTTCGGCCGGTTTCAACCAAAATTAAGTGGTTTCGAGTGAAACTCCACTCTTTCCAATAATATATGTTTGAGTTTAAATACATGAAGCTATTTTAACCATATACTTAAAAATTATTTATTAAAATTTCAATATATATATATTCTAAAATTTTATTTGAAATTCTTAAAAAATATATGATAAAAATTAGTAAATGCATTATTATAGAAATATATACATATAAATAAATATAAATCCAAAACCAAACTCAAAATGAAACCTACGAAATTGACAAAATTGTTCGAAACCTAATATTTTTTCAATGACCAAAACCAAAACCGAATTCTCAAACATTGGTAATTATAGTTTACAACGCTTCA
Organism: Scilla litardierei; assembly: GCA_030789695.1. Classification (NCBI taxonomy): domain Eukaryota; kingdom Viridiplantae; phylum Streptophyta; class Magnoliopsida; order Asparagales; family Asparagaceae; genus Scilla; species Scilla litardierei. The sequence goes on along the minus strand of CM061132.1, from coordinate 33,973,223 downwards.
ATTTTTATTAATTTACAAATTTTCAATTTTTATTCATTCACTCATACATATTTAAAATTTTGATTACAAAACTCATATTTATATTTATATGAGAAGAACCAAACTTATATCTAAACTCATACTTGGATTCCAAATAAGATTCAAACACCAAAATAAACAAAATAAAATAAAATAATCTTCCTTCAATCAGTAAACTCCAAAGGACTCTAAAAAGAAACTCAGAAAGATCCAAATAACAAAATATAAAAGGATTCAAATACCATAAATAAAACACTAAAATACTAATATCAATTAAAGTTGGAATCACATCAATTCCCTTCGGTTTTGAAAATTTCATCACTTGATGAATGGTGGCATGTGCAGTCTGACAAAAGTCAACAATCTCTTATAGTTGGAAAACACTCATCCTTAAACTTGAAAATGACACAAAATAAAAACTTGTAGACGAGCCTTTTCAGAAGAATGTATCAATATCAAAACCACGAAATATAGAAGTAAATCTAGTTAGTTGGTAGGGTATGGATGATCGTGATAATGAAATCGATGTGCTCAACTATCTCAAGTAATGCCTCCAAACTAAGTTATAGGATCGATATATGGTTCGGGTTGTAACTCAAGCTCAGTCACACGCTTAAACTTGAGCAAGGCTCAGACTTAGACTCGAACTCGGGCTCAAACTTCATCATATGTTATGCACGAACACAAGCACATATGCTATTTCAGGCTCAGGCTAAGACTCAAACTCGGCCTCTGATCTTGGCATTGGTTCAGCATTTATAACTTCATGTTAGAAATATGATCTGCATTCTGTTCTGGTTGTTATCTCATATAAAAATTAAATGAAGCCGAGAAATATCAAAACTATTACTGAGTTTTTTAGAAGTCTAATTGAGCGATGCCTAAATGGAGGTCTAGAGAGGCACTGATGTCGCATTTTGATCTCCATAATTGACCAACTTCGGTAAGCTTGGCAATTTTCAAGCCACCACTCTCAAACATCTCCACCTAACTTTGTACTTAGTAAAGAAATAATACGCATTTGTCAAGTTGTGATGAAAATAAAGATGCTTTAAATGATATTCCTAATCTTCATAGTCACACCAATCAACATATATCCAGAAATATAGGATTCAGATGAATGTATCACTTTCAAATATACTTTCTATATGATAATGAAAGTTCGATTTGCATGAAGAATCATAAAAGTATGCTACAAAATTTACTCAAAATACCTCAAATTATTTCAAGAAAAGTATTTGTCCAATTTGACTCGCAAGTGGTGCAGACAGTCCGAAGATCGGGTTTAAAAGTAGTAAAATAACCTTCAAAATCAATAAAATAGATTATCGAGTCAGATCTTAAGTGGATTGGGTCTATTATGACCTCTATTTGAATGGGGTTTCGATGTAAACAATTCAGATTTGGGGCCTAACTTAATAACTCAATTTTAAATTCCAAATCTGATGCCGACTTTGATATGGGACTCTGGCTTAATCTTAAACCAAATCGGGCTGAGGCTGATCTTTTCAAAGCTCGGGGATTGGGCTTTGCTTTGATCAAAGAGGATGCTCAATCAACTGCATCAACGATGAAGAGGGGTCAGATCTCAAAGGCTTCGAAGGTGCTCCTGCACATCAATGATGATGAGTGGGAGTTACAAACTTGGCTGTCGAAGAGATGATGGCACTGAAAATTAAAAGCAAAGATGATGATGACTGGGTGGTGCTGTTGACGATGCTTTGGGACTGATTTGAAAGATGAAGGTCGTGAAAATGCCAGGGGAAAGATGATAATGATGGCAGTGTGGAAATCTGATGTGGTAACTGTACCAATTGTGCAGGTGCTGTTGGATCTGAAATTAGGGCTGCTGCTGTATCTGAAATTAGAACGGATGGTGGTTTGGCTTAATATTTTTTGAACTTTCGGTTTGATTTGACAGGTTTGGTGATTTTTCCAAAGACATTTTGATTGGTTCTGATGAAGAGGAAGATGACGAAAATGAAGAATATGATTAGAATATTGATTTTCAATACTAGCCTGAGGGTTTTGGGGTTTTGTTGATTGGAAGAGATTTTAATTAGGTTGTGGGTTTGTTTTGTAGATGCAGCTAATGTTTAGGAAGAGAAGATAAATAGCAATTGGTAATAAATTTCTGATTTCTTTTGCTATGTTGTAAACTGAAATAGAAAAAGTATTTTGTTAAAATCTAAAACTTCAAATTATAACTAAAGGTGTAGAAAAAGAAGAAGATGGAAAGATGAAGGAAATGTAGGAATTTTAATTCTGATATCAAATTTGATGCAAAATGAAAGAACATGAAAGATGGATGAAAGAAATTAGAAAACCATAATTATAAAATTTGTAACGATAAAGGATAATCAGATTTTTAGGCCTTTTTATCATGAAAATCAAATGATCGCCAACTTCAACTCCTTACATGCAAAGATTTTTACCCAGATGATATCTTACCCACTTGCACACCTCTCATGTAAAAGATTTTAAAGTTGCAAATATGATTTACAAAGTTTAAAGTTTTATTCAATCCCTCATCAGATCTCAAAAATTGATTAAGAATTTTGTAACTCATTCTATGATAAGAAAACACACACATCTAAACTCATACCCAAACTCATAATAGTGTTCAAAAATCTAAATAAATAACATAACATAAAATAATCTTCTTCAAACAGGAAACACTAAAAGACTAAAAATAAACTTAGACGGACTCAAATAGCAAAATATAAAAGGACTCAAATATCACAAAGACTAAATCAACTCAAAAACTAAAATGCTGATATGAATCCAAGTTGAATTCCCATCACATAAACAAGAGACAAGCATAATGGGAAAGAAGAACAAAAATTTTGTTTTTTAAAAGTTTATAAATGGCATTTTCTCAAGTGAGATGTTGATTTGAGATAATGAAGAAGCGAGAAAGGAAGGAGAGATGATTTTGGGAGTCTCACCCACGCAAGGTTATGCAAGTTATTTAAAGGACAAAATAGGCAAGTTAACACAAGAGGAAGGCGCATTGCTTTTGTATTCTGAAAGGTTACAAATAAGGGTACATATCTATAACCAACATGAAAGATTTGGAAAACAAATTTCCAAATATGGAAGGTTCAGTAGTACTCGCCGTCGTCATAGCCTTCATCCCAAAAATTTCGGGTCGAAGTGTATATATTTAAAAACCCCAAGGAAATTTTACTGCATAAAGATTGGTTATACCTTTATTCATCTTACGTACATAATTTAATTGCATATCAATTAATGAAACATGTGGACAACTCCTCTTTCACTAGGCAAAAATGATCACCCAATAATTCTGGTTTCATTGGGTTTGTCCAATCAGTTATCTCCACATCTAACTTAGCAGGAGTTTGGGTATGATTAAGGACATGTATGCAACCTGCGTGTCCAGGTATCAGGTAAGTACTGGGTTTCCCTATGAGAAATATAATTTAGTAATAATATCTTCAAGTATAAAACTTCAATTATCATCAAAAACTAACCCAGTAATTTTTTTGATACTTAAAGAGCATTTGAACAGGTGTGAAATCCTTCAGGTGTCTTTGGAGCGTGCATTAGCACAGATTCAATTCTGAGTGAGCGTAAAGAGTGGATCCATCATAGGCAAACTACAACACACAACATATTCAATTTAAAATGTGATAGTGGCATATCCCACTGCAATTTATATTTATTTTTTGTAGATTTACTATACTTTTAGACATATGTTGTTAGACCCTGCTAGAGAAATGAATAACATACAATCAAACAAGAGAGAAGAAATTCACATGTAAAGAATTATTCATGCCCGTAATAGCTATTACTGAAGATGTACCGAGGGGGCTTCATTGGTTTTCTCACATTTACCATGCCAGTATTTATATCAGTTGTTTCCTTGGTAGTTAACCTTCCCATATGTGTTCGAAAAATTTATTGTATTCAATCCAAATATGCTTAGAGAAAAAGCCATTTCATGTTGAAAATAATGTATGGAAATCTTAGATCTGAAAGTAACTCAAATCAGCAGAACAATATGAAATTGTCCTATTTTGTTAGGTCCTTGAGAAAAAGGAAACTGAGATGGGTCCTAAACTGAAATGGCCTGAAATTGTTTCCAAATGTTAATTATATTTTTTGTAATTCTTAGGGATTTTTCTCAACTTTTTACGTATTTATTTTTAGTTGTTTTACTCTTACACCTGTTAATCCACAACCCTTTTACTCATGCCCGAACCCGCAGAGCACTCTCTCACTCTCCCCTCGCATTCTCTCTCTTTTCTTCTCTCTTTTCTTTTACTTTGGTTCATCTTCACCGAGCAAGCAGCGGCCACTCTTTGCCCATTGTGTGATTCTCGTGGCATGAGCACGTAAGGCATAACCGACAGTACCACTCTTTTCCACGACCCCTTCTTCACGGTTCTCTTCTCATCTTCCCACATTACTTCCTATTAGTCCTCAGCTCTAACCCTAACCGAGAATGGTGCATCTGATCTCTCTCCCATGTGCTCATCCACCCTCCTTACTTTCAATGTCATCCTCTCTCTAAGCATTAGTGATGACCGCCGCAACTGTGGGTATCAACGAGGCAGCAAGTCCATTTCCGACGACGATCGACGGTTTTCTCTTGATTACCAGTGACAAGTAGGTTTCAAAAGGTTTTTTATGGCCTCAATAAACTCGAACACTCTCTTTTATACATGTTTGGATGTTGGTTTAATTATGAAGAATTTTCTAGTTGGGGTTATGTTCAATGTTGAGGCTTCACCCCCTGATGTGATTTTGGGGCTCTACCACTTGCCGTGGATTGTTGGGGCTTTGCCCCCTTTGCCACCATTATAGGACTCTGTCACATTGCCGCGGCTGACCAAGGCTCTACCTCTTATCATGGATTCTTGGGGCTTTGCCCCTTTACCATAATTTTGGGGACTACATCCCTTTACCGTTGTTGATCGAGGATCTGCCTCTTGCCACTGTTGATGAGAATTTGCTACTTTGACGTTGTGTACTGTGACTCTGTCCCGCTTGCTGCTGCTTGCTTGGGCCTTGCCTATGCCCTGTTTTGGCTCTATGCTACTGTCGTTAGGGCTCTGTCATGTTATGCTTTGTGTGCTTTGTCCTATTATGTGCTGGTGCGACTTTGTCATTATTGCTTTGTCGTAGCTAGACTGTCCCATGCCTCAAGATTGTCATGTTTTGTTGTTACGGGTTATATCTTGTACTAGAGTTCTAGCCCTATCTTATTCCACTTGGATATGCATCTGTCCTGTGCCGCATGGGTCTTACCTTGTAGCCGCTGGGCTCTACCTTGACTGGTCGCCGTTTTAATTAGGTCATGCCCCTTTCTGATCCATTGTTTATGGTCTTTTGCCCTGTTCCGTGAATTGCGAGTTCTGACCTTATTAAATCTGGCCCATTTCCATATCATTTGAGTCTTGATTCGTTCTTTAATTGCTGGATATTATAATGACCCTACATATGTCTAATTTGTTACTCTATGCGCTGATGTTGGAAATATATAGCAAAATTTTGATGTTAATATCGATATACTTACATGAAAATCATGTTGAAACAAAATATGCTAAATTAAAATGTGTGATACTGATGCGGACTAGGGTTTTGTAGAAGAGATTTGGGGATTTTTATTTGATTGGGGAATAGGGTTACAAGATAACTAGCCAATTTTGGGAGAGTTGGCCCCTCTCATAGCTTTTGCTAAGGGAAAAGCCTAAACTCTCTTCTAGATCTCCTCGGAGAACTCTAGGAATTGTCAAATGACGGCTACAATTTCGATGCCCTAACCCTAGCCCACGCCCTCTCTTATATAATGAAAAGACGTGGTGCGTACAGCAACACAAAACAACTAATAGTGCATAAAGACATTCTATCCCCAAATCATCGGTGTGTCCAGCAATCACTCCTTAGTCTTCGTGCGCCTCCTTTCGTAGGTGATAAGCGTATCACTACTCCCCCCAGGAGTTTCACCTTGTCCTCAAGGTGGAAATCAGGATACTGCTGCAAGATATGATCATAAAGCTCCCACGTTGCCTCAAACTCCGGCAATCCCGACCAACGAATCAGAACTTCCCGTGCTTCTGATGCTCCTGTACGAATGCATGTAACCTCCTCGGGTGCCAAAAGTACCTCCATGTCGACCGTGAGAGTTGGGGGCAATGCAGACGACGCCACGTGATCTCCAATAGCTCGGTGTAGCTGTGAGACGTGAAAAACTGGATGGATCCTGGTAGTAGGAGGTAGCTTCAGCCGATACGCCACCTTGCCGATCCGGGCCTCAACCTCGTAAGGCCCATAATACCTCGCTGCCAGCTTCTCATTGCGCCTGTGGGCCATAAAACGCTGTCTGTAGGGTCGAAGCTTCAGATAGACACGCTCTCCAACGGCGAACTCCACCTCCCTGCGATGTGCATCTGCCTTCTTCTTCATGATTTGCTGAGCTCGCAGTAGATGGCGCTTCAATTCCTCTAACACCCGGTCACGATCCTCCAACTGCTGCTCTAATCCTGACACCGGGGTAGATCCCCTGCTGTAATGCACTAGGTGGGGCGGATCTCGGCCATACACAATCTGGAACGGTGTCATCCTCGCAGCTGAGTGGTACGAGGTGTTGTACCAGTACTCAGCCCACATCAACCATTCGGCCCACTTCCTAGGTGTCTCTGACGCAAAACACCGGAGGTATGTCTCCACACTGCGGTTAAGCACCTCCGTCTGGCCGTCCGTTTGTGGGTGGTAAGCCGTGCTCCGTCACAGCGCTGTCCCCTGTAGTCTGAACATCTCCTTCCAAAAAGTGCTCAAAAACACCTTATCCCGGTCCGACACAATCGAGCGAGGGTACCCATGCAGCCTGACCATCTCCTTCAAAAAAGCAACTGCCACAGACGCTGCAGTAAATGGATGGCGTAGTTGGATGAAATGGCCGGATTTGCTGAGGCGGTCAACCACAACAAATATCGTAGTAAAGCCCTCCGATCGTGGCAACCCCTCCACGAAATCCATCGAGATGTCCTCACATATCCTCTCCGGTAACTCCAAGGGCTGTAGAAGACCTGCTGGGGATGTCGCCTGATATTTGTGGCGCTGACATATATCACACTCCGAAACCAGCCTCGCAATATCCTTCCTCATACCTGGCCAGTAGAGCTCCCGAGCCATCATCTGATAAGTCCGGTATCCTCCTGAGTGGCCCCCACGGCGCTGCTGTGGAACTCATGAAAGAGAGTAGGAATGTGACTAGAAGTCCGGGGAATCACCAGCCTCCTCCGGTACAGTAGTAGTCGCTCCTCTAAGGTGTAACCCGGAAAGTCTGTAGATCCCCCAGCGATTGCCTCCCGGATCCGCCGCAGCTCCTCATCGGCCTCAATCTCCGCTAGCAGGGTGTCGCTCCGCAACATCAGTGGAATAGAAAGAGCCACCACCTGTACCCCCTTCATCTCGTCGAGAAAGCGCATCTGCCGCCTTGTTGTCCGAGCCGGGTTTGTAATGAATCTCGAACTTGTACCCGCTCAACTTGGACAACCACCTCTGGTGCTCCTCTTCCACCATACGCTGCTCCAGGAGGTACTTCAGACTCCGCTGGTCTGTCCGTACCACAAACTCCCTGTCAAGTAAGTAGGGTCTCCACTCCTGAATTGACAGCATGATCGCCATCAACTCTCGCTCATAGACAGACTTCAGCCTGGCCCTGGAAGATAAAACCTGGCTGAAGCAAGCGATTGGCCGCTGCTCCTGCATCAGTACGGCCCCTAACCCAAAGCCCGAAGCGTCTGACTCCACCACAAACTTCTTCTCAAAATCTGGGAGTGCTAGCACTGGTACTGTCGTCATCGCCTCCTTGAGAGCCTGGAATGCCCTCGTCGTCTCTTCTCCCTAGCAAAAGCTATCCTTCTTCAACTGTTCCGTAAGGGGGCCACGCCAAGGTGCCGTACCCCTTCACGAAACGTCGATAATACCCTGTGAGACCCAGAAACCCCCGCAGGGCCCGTAATGTCCTTGGCTGCGGCCAATCCAACATGGCTGAAATCTTCGATCGATCGGCCGCCACCCCGTCCGCCGACACGATGTGCCCCAGATACTCCACCTGCGCCTGTCCGAAGAGGCACTTCTTTCGGTTGGCATGTAGCTGATGATCCTCCAACTCTCGCAGAACTATCTCCAAATGGCCCAGATGATCCTGTAATGATGCACTGTAGACCAGGATATCATCGAAAAAGACCAGAACGAACCTCCGTAAGTAAGGTCGGAAGACCTTATTCATCAGTGACTGGAAGGTAGCAGGTGCGTTCGTCAGCCCAAAAGGCATGACGAGGAACTCGTAGTGGCCTTCGTGAGTCCTGAAGGCGGTCTTCTGCACATCCTCCTGTCTCATGCGAATCTGGTGGTACCCCGACTTCAGATCGATCTTCGAGAAGACCACCGCTCCGTGCAGCTCGTCTAGCAGCTCGTCAATCACCGGGATGGGAAACTTGTCTGGGACAGTTTCCTTGTTGAGAGCCCAGTAATCGACACAAAACCTCCAACTGCCGTCCTTTTTCTTAACCAGAAGCACTGGGCTAGAAAAAGGACTAGCACTAGGGCGGATGACCCCTGCCTGCAGCATCTCATGTACCAGCTTCTCGATCTCGTCTTTCTGCACCTAGGGGTACCGGTATGGGCACACGCTAATGGGCGACACCCCCTCCTTAAGCACAATAGTGTGCTCATGGTCCCTTGGCGGTGGAAGACCGCTAGGTGGCTGGAACACCCCCTCAAACCCCTGCAATAGCTGCTCCACCTCCAGCGGTACTACCGTCAACCCCTGTAGCTCAATCAAGAACCCCCCCTCCTTCAGCCTGGAGTGTCTTCGCCATAGTCTTGTAGGACACAGACGAACAACACAAACTCGGATCACCCAAAAGTACCACCTTCCTGACGTCCACCTGAAACTCCATCCGCAACAGCCGCCAGTTGAACTTCGTCTCCCCCAGCGATTGCAGCCACTGCATCCCCAAAATCAGGTCGACGTTGCCCAAGGTCAAGGGTAGAAAGTCATCGGTGATCACCACTCCCTGTATGGACACCATCAAGTCACGACAGATGCCCCTACTCTGCTCGACCACACCGGTCCCGAGCATGACTCCAAAGCCCTTCGTCTCCGTCATCGGTATACCCTGACTCTCAATCACCCTGGGGGACACGAAATTGTGGGTGGCCCCACTATCTATCAATATCACCACGTCCAGGTCTCGGACCCTACCCGCCAGCTTCATGGTGTGCACCCGTGTAAGCCCCGCAATGGAGCTAAGCGAGACTTCGGCCGCCTCCAGTAGTAGAGGTTCGCCGACCTCATCGGTCCCTGCCACTTCATCCGCCTCCTCCTCCTCCTCCAAGTCATCAGCGTACACCTCGTATACCTGCAAGGCTTGGTTGCGGCACCTGTGCCCAGGGGTAAACTTCTCGTCGCACTTGAAGCATAACCCCTTTGCTCTCCGTTCTCGCATCTCCGCATCTGTCATCCTCTTGTATGGCCCTCCTGGTCTCACATCCCTAGGTCTCCCTCCGCCTGTCGGGGTCCCTCCTGCAGCGCCTGACTGTCCCCTAGTGGCAGCCTGTGGTCGTGAAAACTGTCCTCCAAACGCCCCCCTGGCGCGGCGCTCGTCCGCCAACCTATCCTCGACCGTCAGCGCTAATACCATCTGCTCCTCCAGTCCACGCGGTCTGAGAGTGCGAAGCTCAGACCTAATGGTGGGCTTTAATCCATCCATAAAAACCCCTTCTAGTGACTCTACAGGCATCCCCCGCACTCTACTCGTGAGCTCCTCATACTGCTTAATGTAGTCTCGCACAGTCCCCATCTGCCTCAAGGCATGCAGCTGCTCATAAGCTCCCCCCGCCTGAGAGCCTCGGAATCGATGTAATAGTGCCTCCTTGAACCCCTCCCAGGTCCTCAGAGGTCTCTGCTGCTCCTTCCATCTCCACCAATTCAGGGCCTCTCCCTCCAAACAGAGCGCAACCGCCCTCAGCCTCTCCTCCTCCGTCAGCCTGGCCATCTCAAAATATCTCTCCGCCTTGTAGATCAACCATGTGGCATCACTACCCTCGAAGACAGGCATCTGGAGCTTCCGTATACGGTCATCCGCCCGTGGATCCCTCCCGTCAAAACGATCCACGCGCTGATGATGATGGTGATCTGCAAACCGGCCTCTCTCCGGCTCCCATCTGCTATCATCCCTCCTGAACCGCTCATCCTCCTCCTCATACCCCTCCTCATAGTGGCGGAAGTGGTCCTCGTACTCCGGTTCATGCACCTCATCTCTCCGTCGTCCTTCTGGGGCCCAATCATCGTCCTCGTAGTACTCCGGATCTCGCGCACCCCGCGCGCGTCTCTCCCGGGCCCCGTAATCCCCCCTGCGATGTGCGGGGGGTCTTCGGAGTCCGCGCGACCTGTCGGGGACCCGCGCGTGCCCTGGCAGGTCCCCAACCCATCGGCAGCCCCCTGGGGGTCGCCCGCCTCCGGCGAACCCCCTTGGGGGTCGCCCGCCTCCGGCGGCCCCGCCAGGGGGTCGCCAGCCCTCGGCGACGCCGTCTGGGGCTCGCCCGCCTCCGGCGACCCCCAGGCGGGGTCGCCCTGCTCCTGCGACCCCCCTGCGGGGTCGTCCAGTCTAGGCGGCCCCATGGGGGGCTCGCTCACCTCCGGCGAGCCCCCTGGGGGTCGCCAGCTGTCGGCAACCCCCAGGGGGTTCGCCGCTCGCTTCCTTCGCTGCCGATGTGGGGGTGGGTCTTCCTCGGAGCTCTCCCCTAGGGTTTCGGAGAGGTCCTCTTGCCAGTCGTCGTCGTCGAGGTCCAGATCTGGATCTACTCCTTCCAAGATCACCCCTTCATGATCCGGAATCATTGTTGCCTTCCCTTTTCCCCTCAGATCTGATTGGTGATTCAGATCTGAGGAGGATCCTTCCTTCGAACGCGAGATCTGAGGCGCGGTGATGTTTTGAGCCATGAAATTGACGAGCATCTCCTTCACTTGCTCCAGATCTCCCTTCAAATCAGATCTGAGTGCCTCCGTGGCCGCTGTCGCCGTGTCAATTTTCTTGATGATCTCCGCTGCCTCTTTCTTCATCTCAACGATCTCCGCATCCAACCTCTCCTCCATAGATTTCGTCGTAGCTGATCTTGTGGCGGCCATTGGATCAGAGCTCTGATACCAAATTGATGCGGACTAGGGTTTTGTAGAAGAGATTTGGGGATTTTTATTTGGTTGGGGAATAGGGTTACAAGATAACTAGCCAATTTTGGGAGAGTTGGCCCCTCTCCTAGCTTTTGCTAAGAGAAAAGCCTAAACTCTCTTCTAGATCTCCTCGGAGAACTCTAGGAATTGTCAAATGATGGCTACAATTTCGATGCCCTAACCCTAGCCCACGCCCTCTCTTATATAATGAAGAGGCATGGTGCGTACAGCAACACAAAACAACTAATAGTGCATAAAGACATTCTATCCCCAAATCGTCGGTGTGTCCAGCAATCACTCCTTAGTCTTCTTGCGCCTCCTTTCGTAGGTGATAAGCGTATCAGATACATAAGAGACTATGCATAAATGACTACTTTAAAACTGATCACTTAAGTTAAATCTTTGTAGTCATTTTTTGGGCCATGCTAGAGTTACACTATATGATATGGATACATTGTCCATTTCAGTTATATTCAGTTGGTTATGATATCGTTCTCGGATTGGTACTCGGATTGGTACGAAGATTATGCATATTGTCTTGTAAAGCATATGCCTAACTTGTGATTACAGGGATAGGGATTGATGCATGATTATGCCCTTTTGGGCTAGACAGACACCTTATCTACCGACATGATATTCATAATACAATCCCACAAAATTAAACGTTATTCCTGATCACATTTGATACTGAGTTAGTTGCAAAGTTACATACATCCTACACCATCATTTACTATTGACACCACTGATTTTATATACATGTGATACTGCACTTAATACTACTTAATACTGCCTCAAACAAATTATCGTACACGCTTCTGAATTAAAATCAAAACATGCCATACTACCAAACATGAAACTGAACATGACGTCGTAAACTAATATCCACATGCAATACACCTTATTCATAGGATTGCACTAGATATATGTAATTAGGATAACTCAATTTATTGAGGATGCCGGAGAGACTGGAACCACCCCTTGTTATATTTGTATGCATCTGTTAATGTACCTGACTGTATATATTAATATACCTGTTGTGTTTGGACCAGGTGTGTACCACCACTGGTATGGATAAGTTTATAAGTTGCATATATATGAGTCACAACACTAGACTAGGAATATTGTTTACCCATGCATATTTATGTATCCATCTTCAACAAAACCTATTGTTACCAAGACATACATTGTCATATGTCACTTGTGTTTATATGCCCTTGTTTCTGTTGACATATATAATTTTACATATATGCTGATTTTACTTGCTTTTGTTTATACTTTTAGGGACCTACAACCTACTCTAACAATTGCTTTGTTGATCGTTAGGTGTAGGAAACTAGTATCCATGGAGTATAAGTTTTGAAGGACAACCAAAGCAGGAAGCGGAATACTAATAGTTAGGTCATCAGCTTTTATTTTCATTGTATTAGAATATGAATAAATTGTAAGGTAGCATACCGATAAGTATATTTCCTTTTCAGTGTACTGGACAATTCTATTTTAAAGTAATGAGTGTTTGAGTATATACTCCATTCGTATTGCTCAGGATCGATACAAGTATTGGACAGATGTGAAGCGTTAATATCTGAAGTTTCAATCGAGAGACCATGTTTTCTTAAAGATATCACCGAACAATTGTCGGAACAATACATCGATACAAGTATTAGGCTGATGTGAAGCGTTGATATCTGAAGTTTCAATCGAGAGACCATGTTTTCTTAAAGATATCATCGAACAATTGTCTCATTCGTCTTGGTCAAAGAGGAAAGCTCAGTCCACTCTATATTGAGGATTTCGATGTATTGGAGCGAGTGGGAGAGATGACCTATTGTCTAGTATTACTCCCATCGTTGGAAGGTGTGCATGATGCAAGTCACATTTCTTATTTGCAAAAATATATGGAAGACCAAAATAATGTTATGGACCATTCTAGGATTTATGTGCAACCGGACTTGACATATGATCAACAACCAATTGGGATTATCGACCAGAAACAAAATACCCTCTGGACCGAATGGTTAATCTGTTGAAGGTAACATGGCATCCGACTCGTCTGGGAAATCCACCTGCGATAAAAAAGGAAGAGATGTGTAAAGTTAGCCGCATTTGTTTGATGTATACTAGCTCTAAAGAATTCTGAGGACTGAATTCTTGTAAGGAGTGTACAACGTAATGGCCTAGAATTATTTCAAAATATTAATTATATTTTCTGTGATTTTTAGTGATTTTTCTTAAGTGTTCGCATATTGAGACATGAGTCACATCAGTAGATTAGGAATACGTTTACTCATGCATACTCATGTATCCATCTTCAACATAACCCATTGTTACCATGCCATACATTGTCATATGTCACGTGTATTTATATGCCTTTGTTCCTGCTATTGTATTTCATTTTACATATAAACAAATTTGACAAGTTTTTGTTTATAGTAAGGTTTTAGGTCTCGGTTACGATCTCGTTATCGCTCCTTTCAAAATTTAGGTTACGGTATTGGTATCGTCCGTTTCGGTGGTTTCGGAAGCAAGTTTCAGTATCGTCCCAAAATTAAAGTATTAATCATATACTATCAAATACTTGTCACATTTGTATTTCTTATTATAAATGTATATTTATTTTTATATTTTAAATATTGGAAAGAAGTGGAGAGTTGCTTTGTGCACCACCGTTACTCTGAGCACAAACAGCTTATTTACAAGTTTACCATTACAAAAAATCATAAGTGGACAGTTGCTTTGCGCACCACCGTTTTACTCTGTGCACATACTACTTATTTACAAGTTTGGCATCTCAAAATATATATCGGGCCCCCCATTTCAGCGACAATCACCCACATCTTGCTCTTTATATCGCTTTGTTGTCTCTCTCCCCCCAACAATGTTTCAGCGACAATCACCACATCCCTTTCTATCTTGAGGGCAGCGGGGAGGGCAGCGACGAACGGTGGGCCAAGCCCTTACCTCTCTTCTTCTGCTTCATCTTCCACTTCATTTTCTTATTTTTTGGATCTGATTTTCGATATGGCTGGAGACAGTTGGCGGGCTGGAACGGGCAGCGAGCTGGCGCTCAGGTAAGTCCTCCATCTCTCTTCTTCTTATTCCTCTTCCTTTTTCTTTTCTTCTTCTTTTTTGACTTTTCTTCTTCTTCTTCTTCTCCCTTTTGATGTAGCTCGCCGGATTCGGTCGAAACTGTGCGGTTTCGGCCGATACCGAGAAAAGACGGAGGATTTCGGATCGGTCCCCTCCGAAACCGATCCGAAACGGCCGAAACCTTAAACCTTGGTTTATAGTTTTGAGGACATATAACATACTTTAACAGTTGCTTTGTTGATCATTAGGTGTAGGAGTTGCTTTGTTGATCATTAGGTGTAGGAGACGAGTATCCAGGGATTCCATGTTTTGAAGAACATGGACCATCGAAGCAGAAAACTAAACACTAGCAACTAGGTCTTCAGATTTTATTTTCTTTATATTACAGTATGAATAAATTGTAAGGCGTATGTCGATCAGTGTATTTCCTTTCATTGTACTGGACAATTCTGTTGTGAAGTCATATGTATCTGAGTAGCTACTCCATTTTTATACTTGCATATATATATCATTCTCGGGTTATTTGCAGGACCTGTCTTTCCATACACTTAGTATATATAAAACCCGAAAGCAAAAAAATAATGGATTATCATTTGGTTTAGGATGCACTACGACTTGTCTCGTGCTGTTCCTACTGGGAACTGGGGCGTGACATAAATCAATGAAAACATTGTTTTGCAAAAAAATATTGAAATTGAAACAGAAAATATAATTCAAATGAAATACCACAATCCCAAACTAGGGTATTTGTATTTTATATAAGCAAAATGCAAGATGAATATAATTAGGAGTATAACTAATATTTGACTCCTTATTTGACTACTATTATAAACTGAACACTTCTTACTCCTTAATCACATTCTAATAAGCTTTTTCCTCCTCTTTTTTGGGGGGATTCAGGGGAGACCTTGCAGACTTGCATCATAGCACTTAATACGAGAATGGAATCCCTGGTGAGGAAAGAAGCTAGGTCTTATAAAGAGAAAATTCATGTACACCTGCATAGCATCGAACCTCCACAAACCATTACCCTTTGTGTGCCATGAACTTGAGTTATGCGATTAAAATATGCACCTTAATATTTCTAATTAGAAAATCCCCTAATCTATGACTGATGGGGAGATTCGAACCCACAACCTCCCATAAGGGAAATGTCATGCCAATTGAACTAAGCTCAAGTGGCAACTTCTTAATAAGTACAGTAAACCAGTGAATACATCTATATACATATAGTTTCCCAAATCAGGTTGAAGTTTTATGAAAGGTGTGTGGAGGCACCACTAAGTCGCCAACCACATAGCTCTCTTTCTTACAAGTGTGCTCTATCCTGTGGATGAAAGGTGGTATCATTGCAAGGTGTGCTGATCATTGCAAGGTCTTAATCACATGCCTAGTGGCATGAGCAAAGCCGATGATTGTAAGATATGTCCTCCATCATGATGTCGAAACTGAAAGATACAACAACAAATAAGTGAATCCACAAAGTTAAAAACAGCTTCAACCGACAAAAGGTGAGGGTGAATTAGTTGATATGATTTAGAACTGTGTAAAAAAGAGACGAGATTGCCAGCTAGTAGAAGTAACCGAATTGTAATTTAGCTGTTGTGGTTAGATCTCGACATAAGCCAAGATAGATGGAGATTGAACAGATAAGAAACCCAGTAGTTTAACTGAAGAGATGGCCCCAGATTTTCGGGAAAGAATAATACATCTAACTACATAGATTTGGGATTAAATCCATTTTCTTGTTGCGGTGTCCCTGTACTACCCAGCCATTGCTATATCATGATAGTCTACAGATGAATCCAGCCTATGATGTTAAAGGATATATACAGTGTGAGGATTCAATGCAAGTTTAAACTACTTACGACCCTCCGGTAACCCATTTGCATATGCCAAGATGGACAACATTTCATGCTGCCATGGACATGCATCAATGGAGAAACTTCACTACTAAAGAAATAGGATAATTGGATATGTAGATGCACAGAACATAAAACAAAGTAACTATGCCTCTGGGTGTGCCCATGCAACATAGAATGGAGATGCCAACATGTTATGGAAACACTAATACTTTAAGAAACAACATGGCAATGGTAGTAATAAAAAATTTAAGACTCCATAAGATTTTTGTCATGAAAAGTAAGATGTAGTTTTCAATAATTTGAAACATTTGATTTGATTTTACATACGTGATAGCTCCTAGCTTTCATCTTCATGTTCCCATGAGGAGCTTAATATATGTCACTTGATTTATTAAACACACAAAATATATCTCACTCCAAAATGTGGAATGCCTATTAAAGAATACTCCAATAAGTGGCATGCTTTCCACCACAAAAAAGTGGTGCGGTTGTAAACATAAAATGTGTAAAAATGTTCAAAATTAAAAATGCATGCGGATTCAAGTGTTCAAGGAGTGTCCAGAAGTACTCTGCCATATACATGTGTGGGTACCATATGAGCAAGCTAGATTTATGTCAGAAGACGAGCTGGTTAAACTATGCAATAAGGACTTAAACCTTCACATAGGGAGTAAAGGACCAAAACCTTTGGAATGAAATCAAAAACAAACCAAGACATGTGCTTTCTAAAGTTGGGGAGTCCCCAGGGTAAAGTTGGTGTGCTTAGGAACTTAATGAAAACGCCCTTGCAATGAGGGCATGGTGGCCTTCAAAAGAATATAATTTTTAAAACGACTATGCCACGTTCTAAGTGAGCGAAATATTAAACAAAGATTAACAGAAGACATACATCAACTCATCACAAAGTAGAATGCTTTAATGAAATAAATATAGAAACAATTTTGTTCATGTACCTGAAAAAACAATCACCTTTGCATTCTAAGTTTAAAATTAAACTCAATGTTCTTTCAAAAAGATAAAAATTAAAGCAACTGTAACATATGAAATCATCTTGATTTGTACTATGCACATTCTAGGCACTTAGATACACATTTAAAATTCTATTATGAAGCTTAATTACCAGAAAGTTTGGAAGTACCATGGAGTTCAAGACATTCTGGGTTCTGACACACAGATGTTAACATACATTTTCCACCAATCTAGCATATATCATGATAGAAAGTAGCCGTTTAATACCTTTGATCTAGAACGAACATCAGGGTCAGTACTTCGAGAAAGAAGCCTTGCAAGAGGAAGCATCTCCGCAACTTCGGCACCAGGAACTTCAAGTCTCAGACGCCATCTTCCCATGGAAGAGATTATACTACTGAGATGCCCAGCCATTGCATTTTGAAACAAACCATCCCTCTTTTTATCAGTAGAATATCTATCGCGCATTCCAGGCATTACATATTCCCCTTGAAGCTCATAACGGCTGCTAGCTTGCTCTAGAACAGTCTTTTCCACAGTGATCTGATGATTGCAAAAACCAATCTATCGGTTAAGTTTAAAATAAAAAGGTAACTTTCCTCATTATATGTGCAAAAAGCTAAGAGAAATTACGATATAAGACGAATAGCGAAGTGGAATGTGCCAAACAAATAATTCTTTTTCCTAATAATAGTATTCATTAAGTTTAAAATAAAAGGGTAACTTTCCTCGTTATATGTGCAAAAAGCTAAGAGAAATTACGATATGAGATGAATAGCAAAGTGGAATGTGCCAAACAAATAATTCTGTTTCCCAAAAATATTATTCAGCCTCAAATACTTCAGTCGCATGTATCTATGGTGTAAAGTACACTGCCTGGAATATTTGAGGTGATTGAGGTCTCAATGCCACCTAAATACAGTTGGCAGCCAAGGTACTAGATAATTCTTCTGGATTTGGAATTTCTTAAAGAACATTGGCACCTTCCAACTCCAACCTATTTTGAAGCAGTTTACTACTTTGATAAAAAGGTAAATAAATAAAACAGGTGCATTTTTTAGAAACACGACGAACAATACATGAGAAAGATAGTTTTAACATAGGTTGGTACAGACGCAAATTGCAGCTGGGTAAGACATATTTAACAAATGACGAGTCCATGACACTCTTTTCTCTTATCAACGATAGAAGAACACTTAATTCGCATTTGATTCCCATCTTAATTATATCACCTATTCATGAAATATATTTAACCAACTTTGAAGTTTGATACAGCCACTAATATTCATTAGCATACAAAACTCATTTTTGTGGATATTGTGAGATATCAAACATAGTCCCACAATGGCTAGACAAGGGAAAGTGGGAAGTACAAATATGGGAATTGGATCTCCATTGATATGAGGCCTTTTGGGGAGAGCCCAAGAGCAAAGCCGTGAGGGTTCCTTGTGAAGGGCCTGACAATATCATACCAGTGTGGAGATCAATGAGTTGAGCACCCCATGTTTGTACCCTAACAAATGGTATCAGAGCCGGACCCCTGACTTAGCCGATGTGAAATTGGTGCCACATGGATCTGTATACCATGTGGAGTTGAGCTGTCGAATGTTGGTTAACTTCACGTGAGGCGTCCGCTCAGCACAGTGAAGCTGTGACTCGATCGAGTAGATGTGTGTTACGCACGCCCGTATGTGGCTCATTCAGTTCGATTGAACAGTTGATCTGAAACGTGTGTACCCAAGCCACACAGTTTCAAATGAGCTCTGAAGTCGAGTATGGGATCGGCTTGATGAGCAAGTTGGATTAATCAAGTTGGACTTGATCAGTCAAGGGGTGACTATGTGAGACTATGTTTGAGGTGGAGATTGTGAGATATCAAACATAGTCCCACATTGGCTAGACAAGGATTAGTGGGGGAGTATAAATATGGGAATTGGATCTCCATTGGTACGAGGTCTTTTGGGGAGAGCCCAAGAGCAAAGCCATGAGGGTTCCTTGTGAAGGGCCCAAAGCAGACAATGCCATACCAGTGTGGAGATCAATGAGTTGAGCACCCATGTTTGTACCCTGACAGATATATCTACAACTGCCGAGTATATTTATTCGTAGCCAAATTAAATCTTTGTACACAAAGATTATAGACATTAAGTGGTCGAGAAACTGATTGGGTTTCTTGAACGAAAGAGTTGAGATGGAGCAATCATTTGTTTCAAAACTCCTAATCTCAGTTATGTCATGGCGATGATACGGCACAACCACATTCGGTGCAAGCTAATCATTAATAATGTAAATATGCAAGCAAAAACAGTAATTCAAAATAATGACATACCTATGAACCAGTCTAATCCCAAACCAACTAGAAAGGAGAAAAAACTATACTTTGGGACATATGATTCAAAAGAAACTAGAGAATATATCACTTACAACATCCCCACTCCATCGAGCGGACACATCAAGAGCTTCCCCTAGCACGCCACTGAATTTCGGATGGAGAACTGATAATAATCCGTGACCCCTCCGTTTCTGAAAGTTCAGTTGAAGCTCTGCCTGCTTTGCAGTTATTTAATGGAGTAAGAACGAATTACAGCCAAAGCATTAGAATATTATTAGTACAGAAGTTGAATATTTTTAGCAATGAAAACCAGGGTGCTCCCAAAATTGGCATCAAAAAGAAAAATGAGACATGCATGATGACACTCATCAAAAGGAATAATAGTATATTTCTTTACCTAAAGCAAGAAACAAATCAATAGTACTGTAAATCAAATGCAACTTTAGCAACCAAACAAAAAAACAAAGAGGGCACGTTAACATTGATGACCACAGTAACCACTGAGTCATATTTTTTTCCCTGTGGAAGATGCTAGTTGTGCTACAAAAGTTGCACTGATGGAAAATGATAGCTGTGCTACAAAAGTTGCACTGCATGAGATGTCAGAACTACACTGCACAAACATGCAGATTCATACTCACGAACTGCTAATGAGTACTCACATGTCTCCTTACACTTGAGAAGAGCATGAGTCTCATGGTACCAAAGTATTACCACATTTGTAAAGCAATCCACTTTTCTTGTTTTGGAATCATTCACCATGAAAAGAATATTGACAGAATGTTTCCCACACAATTAGAACAGGGAATTTGAAGTTGGAAGTGTGCCCACATAATTAGAATATGAGACTTGAAGTGGGAAGTGCTTCTCAGATTATGAGCATACAATACCCATGAATTTAAAGCAGAACATTGTACATTACAGATCAAAACCAGTAATAAGCTATAGATCAACTGTTGCCAACCAAGGAAGAACACATACAAACAACGCATATATAGATGAAATTAGAACACTATATTGGAAAAGCAACAAATGAGGAAAGAGAAATTGAAACATATAAATAAATAAATAATCCTGCTCCGTTAGCCTATCAATGGGTTTGGTTGTGGACCCGAACCTGACATATCCACTAACCTGAATAACACCTAGGACCATTTAACCGAATATTAAACAGGTTGAACCCAGATCTTTCTGTTTTAAACCCGCTACAGACCCGGACACAATTATATTGATATTTTATATATAGGTATTATTTGACTATTTGAATGAAATTCAAAGGTCATATTTACCTGCAATCAATTAATTAACAGATAATTGGCATGGATCGGAAGAAGGGGCCAATTACCTGCTTAAACGGGACCAGTATGTATCTAAAAATCATTGACCTGCCTGTAATTGGTCAGGTTGGGTAAGAATTGATAATTGAGTTTGAGTCTGGAATATGCTGTACCGCCCCAACCCCGGCCCATTTATACAGGCATAGTGCTCAAGTGGGAAACTGCAGTTATATTTAACTGACAATAGATGAGACCAGTTACAAGCTAAGACACAATTAGAAAGAGAACCAGACCAAAAAGTAATAACTGAAAAATAGAGTAGATGAAAAATATTAATGATATTAAGAACAGTCCATGTGTCCATTATAGAGCTGAAAGAGGAAAAAGAAACACCAAAATAAAATGAGTAGGATTAGCTCTATAAATGTCATGGTACATAAAATTAGACAAATCAGAAAAGCAGCACCACAAATGAAAGAATATCTGAATTATAACACTATCAGTATGAGAACAATCAATATTATAAAAAATGTCATCAAATGTGATAACATCACAAGTTGCACTAAGCATTAACATAAAAGACCAGAAACTTATCTGATATCATTTGGTCACCCTAACATATTTTCAAAATCATCATCCCGTAGGGTCCTTGATTCCTCAAGTTAAATGATGAACATAATATTATTAACTAGCAAACAATAGATATCAATATTTTCAAACCTCAGGAAAAAAAGATCCAATATTTCATCATTGCTTACAGATAGTCCATGTATGGAGCATTGAGACAGATCTCTAATCAATAACAGTTTCGTGCAATATGGAGCCATAGCTGTGACCATTATCTAGACCTAAAAACAATTACTTTAATCATGTATTTGGGGTCTTTACAAATATTATATAGGAAATAACAAAATTCAAATAATCCTTCTAAAGTATGTTGTAAATGTCTACTTTCCCCTATTTTATTCTAACATTTTGTCAATCTTTGGGAAATCAGATATCTCCAGTGTTATCATTTCCAAATTAACATTCTTATTATTTTTACTCTCCCAGATAGTTAACACTAAAACAATGTTTCCTTCGCAAGATTAGCCCACATACTTAATCATGGCACTGTAGCTTGAAATTAAACTATTAAATCCATCGACACAAACATTCTGTCCTTTACATGAACAGAAATTACAAATAACATGCAAGATTGACATTACCTTCTGAATAGTGCCTCGTAGAGACGCAAGCTCCAGTTCATCAAGAGGTAAATTCCGTACCTTTTCACATCACAGAAAATAATATGTGATTATATCAACGGCCACCATACTATATGAATGCTTGAATTATGTATAAAGCGTAAGCCGTGAACTGACTCAAGCCAAAAGAATCAATAAAATGTAAGTACAGGCACCTCGACATTAGCTGACTGCTGAGGTTGATAACAAATGTTAGCTCTTAGCTGCCCTTTCTGAAGAGACAAAGATAATAATCTCCTGTTTTGCAAGGTCCCTTCTGTGTTAAGCCATAACGGACTTCTAACCTCAACTGACAAGTTTTCATCAGGCCTGCCTGTCGTATCCAACTGTTAAGGCACAAAGAACCAAAAGTTGGAAATATGTTAAGCATGAGAAAAAGACTAACAGTACAAATAGAGAAAAGTAGACCTGATAAGTATCAGTTGCAACTGCCGCAATAATATACTCATAGATTGGAGAGTAAAATATACGATTGGAAATATTCTTTCCATAATATTCTTAATAGGTTAGGTATGTGTGTGACAGGTTCTCTAATCTACTTCTATACCAAATTAAAGGAAAAAGGAACCTTCATTGCTTGTCGCTATTAGGGTTCAAATGCCAAGTACACCTACTTCAAATACTTCCCAACAAAGGAATTGGAGCTTTATGAAGGTTGTCTACTCTAGTATTGCCTGCCAGTTAAAAGTCGTTTATATGATATCATGTACAACACATTATTGAATATACATGATCTATGATGGCTTCAAATCATCTGGATATTATAAATTCATGAAGAATTGCAATATAAATTCTAATTAATAAATAGTTATCAGTTAGATCGGAAGTTATTACATCAGACCACAAAGAAATGGCAAACCTCTTGGGAAAAGCAATTTAGATAAGAAAATTTGCATGAGTAAGAAGTGATATGCAACCAGCGGATCTTGCTCGAGATCATCCAGAATGCCCATGGAAATCCCCATGAACAAAAAAACAAGGAAAAAAGGGATAACGGATGGAAAAGACTTGATGAGACAGTAGCCTGTTACTTGTCAAGAAATATAAGGCATGTGCACAATGGTATCAAGATCGTAGTAGTTTAATTTGAGATATCACATTGCATCAACATCAGAATTAAAGAAAAAAAAGGAAAAAATACAGTTGTCATTGTCTAATAAGCACTTTGCCTAAAATCTCAAGGTCATGGCTAGTGGGTCAACAATGTATACTGTCAAAAATCCACTCGATCTAAAAGCTTAAGCCCATGGTTATAGGCTAACGACGTAATCAAACAACGGTGATAGTCAACCTCTCAAGTGGGTCTTCAAACCACGTGAAAGGCCACCAGGTAAACACACGACTTCCTTGGAGAGGTACTATAAATAAGGCTAAATAAACATATTCTACAAATCCAGGACTTCTAAAATGTGAGGATCTGGTACCCGTTTGTTATAAGTTATAACAATTGGCCCACATCGACAGCTGCGCTGCTAGGCTTAGAACCCAGATGGCATAGAAGGGTAAATCCCCATTGGTTCTAAAGTCCAAACTTAGTTCACCACTTGCAGTATGGGCATGTGAAGAGAAATAGTACTGAAAAATAGAGAAAGTGAACATAATTTGAAAGTTGGGCTTGGGCCATCTCCCCCAATCATCTTCTAATAAGTCTTAACAACGATATCAGAGCTGTTAAGTAATTATGGGATATTATGGTGATTTAAGTAAAATGGGTTAAGTGATTTTTATGTAAGATTAATCAATGAAGTACCATATAATATATCATATGGAGATGAGAAACTAACTCTCGACATTTCTTCTAAAATTCTGTCTCTAATATCATCATGATATCAGAGCCCTAAACCCTATACCCAAGTTCCTCTAAAAACCGTTCATCATCTCTGTCCTCCATATCAAACCGTAACTCTAGTTTGCTCTAAAAAAACTTTACATCGTCCCTTTTCTACATATCAAAACCCCCTAACCCATTCGTCGCCATCATGTGTCGTTACCACCTCAAACCCAAAACTTACACCCATACACAACCACCACCATCACCTAATGGCCACCACCTCTATCTCAACCCCTAACCATAGACCCTCCAATACTATCACCTTAAAACCAGATATAGACCCCACATCTCAGATCTGGTGGAATCCATCGACAACGACCATTGCTCCACCCCAACAAGGACACGCCGATGAAAAAGAGGGAGCTCCAACTCTACTTCGACTGCAACGAGGCCTCTCCAAGGGAGATCTTATACCAATGAGCCTTCTCAAGTTGTGTTGCCGATATGGTGTCCCTGTCGAAGATATGATGACGATGAGCTCTTCTGACCATGAGGGGGCATCTGTACTACACCGACAAGTTACTCTGGTGATGGTAAAGCCACCACAACGATGACAAGGCCCCATCTCTACTGAAACAATATTGTCTCTTTCGTTCCCTCGCCATCGTTCTCTCTCTTTCTTCACATCATGACGATACTTCGATGCAACCCAATCCGAACTAAATTGAAAGTCTGAACTCGTCCCACATTTTAGTTCCAAAATTCTACCGATCCAAGTTCAGGTTACCTAGAAATAATATCTTAGGCCTCCCATCGGGCCCGAAACATTATGTAGCCATATTTTGGGAACTTTTGTAGCTCGATTCATCCCTACCAAACAAGGTCTTTCTTATGTATTAGAGATAATAGTTTTGAGATGAGATTTGGCGGTTTGGACAATTATTTGGAATTTTAAAGTTTGGCATTTTGCAACTTCTCACGTTTGAGAGTTTAATGTTTAGCAATTTCTGAAATTTGGTTAGTCGTTTGGTGTTTGGGTGTTTGACAGTCTCCATTCTCTGATGTTTGGAGTTTGGAGTTTGGGAGTTTCTAAAGTTTGTTACTTGTTTTTTGTTGGGTAGTATAAGGTGGTGCTAAGATGGCAGAGATGAAGATATGAAGCGCAGAAATGTTTAGCTGCCTAACAATAAGTAGAATGAGTATCATATGTTTAAGAAGTTTTGGCAGGCTCATTTGCATTCTATTCCAGTATCGCTTTAACCAGCTTAGTTAACATAATTGCATGCTCTTCTCCATTAAGGCCTCAGACTTTAGTGCTAGATTCAGACGCAGCAGATCATATGCGTGTCGAGTGGGTTATATTATCTTTTTTCCATCCATCTACTTATAGACAGACAGTAACACCATCAGGGCTCCACATCATCCACTGTTACAGAGGTATTGTCTCTATTAATCATAGTTTTAGGTTTCGGCCAAAACCGACCGGTTTCGGCCGTTTCGGATCGGTTTCGGAGGGGACCGGTCCGAAACCACACGTTACTTCTCGGTTTCGGCCGTATCGGCCGGGTTTCGGCCGTATCGGCCTGGGTTTCGGCCGTATTGGCCGATACCGGCCGAAACTTGTCCGATACCGACTGAAACTTAAAAAAATGAAAACAATAAGGAGGAGGAGGAGGAAACATCACCAAAATCTAGAAAAAGAAGAAGAAACGAAAAGATGGATGTACATCATGGTCGCCCGCCTCCCGTCGCATCCCCGAAGAAGCACGCCTCCTGCAATTTGAGGTCTTACATGGTAGCATATTCTAGCATTTAATTTAAATTTTGTTTGCACGGTGTAAGTGCAATTGTCCAACACATGCTAGCATTTATTAAGAAGTTTGACCTTTTGAGTGAGCTGGCCACTAAAGGCTTTCCATTTAATTACAAGCTTGACATTCAGCCACTAAAGGTTTTTCATTTATTTACAAAGTTATCATTTTCAGCCACCAAACCCTTCCATTTATTCAAAAGCTTGTCATTCTCATTTATTTTCAATCCTGTTGATCAAAAAAATGTAATATATTTAGCATAATACTTTTAACAAAATGTGTAACTAGTAAAAAGGTATTTGTTCTAATATTTGATAATATTTGATAGTATTTAATAGAGTTTTAAGTATCTGAAACTACCGATACCGATGAAACGAAACTACCGTCCGAAACCACCGAAACGGACGATACCGATACCGAAACCTAAATTTTGGGAAGATCGATACCGAGACCGAGACCGAGACCTAAAACCTTGCTATTAATAACATTTCTTCCTTACATTTGCCATCTGTTTTATATTTACCAAGAATTCCTTTAAACGATTTTCTGTCAGTCAATTTACATGATATTTAAATCAAGGAATGAGGTTTAGACCAAAACTACTTGGTTTCAGCTGTTGCGTTTCAGTTTTGAAGGGGAACGATATGAAACTACTGCTGAAACATGATTTCTGCCCGTTTTTGCCGAAACCATGAATTTCGATCAAAATCGAGTGGTTTTGACCGAAACCACACTCCTTACAATAAAATATACATTTGAATTTAAATACACAAATCCATTTGAACCATGTACATTAAAACTGTTTATTAGAACTCTAAAAAAATTTGAACAAAGACAGAAGCGCTAAGTGAAATGTTGGTATTCTCGCCTTCTTTTTCTAAAAATTTGAACCTTTGATTAATATATCTAATATTCAGAAATGAAAATTAAAATGTCTAAATGTTCAACTTCAAGTCAATATCAGAATACACTTGGCATCACATGTTGGATATGCCCCTTGGATCCAGGCAATGTAAGTTGTTGCTCTAAAAGTTGGTGGCAGAAATCTCTTCTAAACCCACCATTTATAACAACAGTAAGGATAATGCAGCGTGTAATGGCCTGTTTTTATCTATACGTATTTCGTATGTATTTAATTAGTATGGTGATTTATTTGAGTAATTAACATATGCTTTTACTTATTATTTTTCCATAGCTCGAACACGCGACATTACGATCGCGTTATTATCTTCTCTAACTTGTGGTCGACGTTGATTGCAGGGGCCAAATAGTAATAATATGTTGAGCACATCGATCTATCCTAATCCCATCTTAACTAGATTGATCAACGGAGATTTCCTAATCCAAATATCTTGACGGATCATCCAAATCATGTCTAAATCTTAACTAAACTGATCAAATATCTCAACCAAGATCCCATATTCTCTTATTAAATCCTTATTACTAAACATCTCAAATAGATTATCCAAATCATATCTAAATCCTAATTAAATTGATTCCCTAGATCTAATATCCTAACCAAAATTACCATCTTATATATTAAACAAATCACCTTCAAATCTAATATGTTCTAACTAAAACTAAATTTATCAAATCTTATCATATCCTAAATATCTGAACTAAACCCTTTAAATCCAAACCGAACCTGTTTAAATCTTTTAAGAAAATCTTTTTGATTCCTTTCTCCTTCCGTTGTGTAACGGGCCCCCCACAAAGCCTTCACATTTTAATCCCACATCCCACGTAACACACACCCCCACGTCACCTCTTCCCATCATTTCGCAGCCACCCACTTCTCTTCTCCTTCTTAAAAACCCAACATGCCCTCTTCTTCCTCCCTCTCCCCATGCACGCACAAACACACGTTCTCAACCTCAAGCCCCGCGCGTTAGCTTGTTCTTCTCCTTCTTAAACCCATGCAAGCCCGCACGCACAACGCCTCCCCGTCGTCTCCCTCTCTCTTCGAAACCAAGCCCACGTCTTCTGCTCATCGTCGTCCCCTATGATCCTCAACCACGCAGCGAGCACCCCGACTTTGCCTCGCCTCGCCTCGCCGTCGTCCCCTCATCACCAACTCCAGCATGCCCACAAACCACCGCCACCCTCCAAATTCAAGGCCCTCCGAGCTCCTCCTCTCCCACAGCACGATCCCGTCTCCACCGCGACCCGCGCCATCCCTCAGCCCGTTGCGCCCTCCTTCCTCCTCTGAGACCCAACACCGAACCCCCAGCCCGACCACCGTACCACCTCCACCCCGCTTCAAAAAGCCCAACACCGCCTCCCCCATCGACCCTCTCCTCCGACGACGGCACCTCCACACATCAACCTCCGATCTCTTCACCTCACTCCAAAGCTCTTCCCGAACGGCAACCTTCGACCCGCAGCTCCCTCGTCCTTCCCCAGCGCCCTCGCACCTCACCCCGTTCCCCTGTAGCCACCGACATCATCGCCTCAGCCCCCAGCCCTCCGATCACTCGTCGTCGACCAGCCTCCCCCACAACTTTCCTTCCGACCACCCTCTCACTTCGCCGTGCCCCACTGCTCCTTCGACCCACAGACCCGCCTTCTTCCTCAGCCTCTCTCCGACCCCCGGCAAGTCGCCATCTTCACCGGTGCATCCGACCCTCCAAATTCCTCTGCCCCGTCGACACTGCGCCCTAGCCCCTCTCGCACCTCGCCTCCGTCCAATACCGAACGAACCCATCCCGCAACCCACCTCAATCTCCCAGCGGCAATCCGCACCTCGCCACCACCTCGACCCACGCACGATCCCCGCACATCCGCCCTCCGACCTCACCCTCACGCCAACGCCGCACCTCCCTACCCTCTCCCGCCTGCAACTGTCCAGCATCGTCCCACGCTTTCGACCTTCCGTTCACCTTCACCTCCTCGCCTTGAACCCATCCGACAACCCCGAGCAACCCCCCACACCTTCGAACAGCAACCCCGACCTAACCACAGCGCCACCATCTTCACCGTCCTCCGACGCCACCGCAAGCAGCTCACCTCTCCAACGTCCCGCACCTCTTCACAACCTCGTCGCAAACTCGCCACCGTCGCCTGAGTTTCCTCGTCGCCGACCAAGGTCACGCCCCTGCATGCATGCAAAGAGTCAGGACATTTGTTTGGTGAGTTGTGTTATTAATTACGGGTTGTGTGTTCGTTCATTATATAAGCAGTAATATATATATACGTAAACATAAGTTAATGTCAGATACCTATATTATAGTAAGTCAGTTATTATTATATTATTGCTATTAGTTTTATAACTATTAGTACGTACCCTTATATGTATATATTAGCTTATATTATACGGGTAGCTAATTAGTTTATTAGTATAAGTATGTTAATATATATGTATATTAGTTTGATTTATAAAGTGGTTTTTATTGGGTTATTATTCATTGACTTGTTATCACGAAACCATTGACGCAGATATAACCGCGCCTCATGTTGCAATCGCGTGGGCATCAAAACTGTCCCAAATCAGGCAAGTATTTACCACCTGCAAGTATTTATCACCTACCAGTTTTAACTACACTGCTCAGTTTTCGTGACCGAAATTACTAAACATTGCAAATAACAACTTTTAAGTGTGTTGCTTAAACTCCATGAACCTAGTGATGTGATTGATTGCTTTTACTTTCAAAATGTTGTTTCCATTATGATAACGTACATAAAATGCTCTTCTTGATTGGTGTACTATTATTTGTGGAGTGTCCACCATAATGAATTGTGATACTGGGCCCTCGAGGCATATACGGACTATTGGGCCTCGGGCATTTACGAATATTGGGCCTTCGGGCACTTACGGAATATTGGGCCCGCGAGACATTTACGGAATGTTAGCCACATGGCAAACATTGACTAAACGGATACACATTGACACTTATGGGTGGGGTAGTCCACTGTAGTAGAGATCGGGATGCTAAATTGCACCTCATTGATGAACTTGACCGACACCTGGCCAGGTCGGTGACTATATAACCACGAGTAGCTTCCGCTGGTTTGGGTGTAATTATAGTTCTTCCGCCTCAGACATTGGACTTGTCACTAGACTAGGAAATTGAATGACGCACCATTTTACTTCTGTTGTTGCTATTATAAATCGTGTAACATGCTAGCTCCTCTACCATGCTCATGTACAAATGCCATGCTCATTGCTCTGTACACCCAACTTGCCATGCTCATTACTTTGTACACCACAATTGACATGCGTATTACTCTGTACACCACAATTGCCATGCTTATTACCTTGTACACTACAATTGTCAGGCCCACTGCTTTGTACACTACGCTTGCCATGCTCATTACTTTGTACACTACACTTATCATTCTCATTGCTTTCTTACGCTGCCATGCTTTAATTATTGTAACCATATTATGTCACTCATCTTGCCATGGAAATGATTTTGAAAACCTTGCCGAGTGTCAACTTTATTAACATTCTAATCTTGCCAAGCGACCCTCGCTGGCGTATATTTCCTTATTTCTATCTCGTGAAATATACGTCAGGTTTTAGACGGTTTTGCAGAGGAGTATGCCTTGAGGTTGAACTAGTTGACCAGGAGTACCCAGACACTGAGATCCCCTGCCATGGAGCAACGTGCCTTCGCAGCATCGTTGTACTTATTTTCCTTTAATATTTGTATGGGCTTAAGACCATCTATTCATTTCATTCATTGTTGTATCCTTTCTAAGACATTAAGATTGAAATAAATAATTATCTGTGTTGTTTGAGTATGCATGCAAGAATCTGCAACGTTGTTATCACAGACGCTTATTGTGCTTAAACCAAGGAGGAAGAAAAGAAAAGGTACTTCCTTCTTGCTTTAAGCACATACGGACCCACTCGCGTCCTCGCTCCCACGTATAATGGGAAGCGGAGCGTGACACAGCGAAAACCAGATTTGCTACAATCATTCCCAAACATATCATTTTAATATATAATAGGATCTGTATTCTCGAAAAAAGGAGACTATTATTGAAATATTGTCTGGTTTTGGCATCCTCATATGTTCTCACAAAGCATTACAAAAACTAACTAGGAACGTAACAAAATCCCACCAGAGTTACAACACAACTATACACAATAGTCATGCGACCACTGTATACAACACAGCTATACACTATGCTCGTTCTTGTGTATACAAAAAAAGCATTTTCATCAGCAACCATGGTATAGATTTAGAAATATTCACCTACCAAGCACTAGCATCATCAACACAATACTATGTGTCTGCGTAGATGTTGCCCATATGCTTGCAGATAACATGGTTCACTAATTAGACACATGTACCCATGTGCACATTATTGAAACCGTACAAACACTATGACTGACAATAAGTGACAACATAAAGAATAGTAAGAGTTCGGTTGTGAATATGAAACTAAACAGATATATGGATGTAACAGATATATGTACATCCAAGTCGAAATATTCGTAAAGAACTTGCATGACAAGCCATCTTACCCTTATAGCGTCATGAGATATACACAGCGAACCAGCAAGCTGAGGTGCCAACAGAAGTTGGTTAAGCTTGATTCCTGATAAAGAAAGCTCTCCGCAAAGATATTCTTTATCATTAACCATCATCGAAGTATCTTGTAGACCCTTTCCAAATCCAATTATCTTCTCATCAATATTCCTGTTAGATTTTACAATTTTTCCTTGAAACTTTATTCGTCCAGTTGCTTTCAGATGCAAAGGTCTTGGGGAATCAAAAGGAATGGAAGA
The DNA here is from genome assembly GCA_030789695.1 of Scilla litardierei. Taxonomy (NCBI): domain Eukaryota; kingdom Viridiplantae; phylum Streptophyta; class Magnoliopsida; order Asparagales; family Asparagaceae; genus Scilla; species Scilla litardierei. The sequence continues at coordinate 33,941,900 of CM061132.1, read as the reverse complement.
AATTAAACTTGCAAACTCAAATCCTCGCAAGCGTAAATCCAAATCAATTCCCTCAATGATAAGGGGCATAGTACTCCTAAAACCCAAAATCTGTTTCTGTATCCAGTAATCATCAGGATAAGACGTCTGAATCTTAGTATAAAGGTCGAAGCCAACTGATGATGAACTGATTGTTACATACTCATGTGAGATAATGATATCCCCACGTGCATCACTAAATGAATCTTCAGCTTTCGGTGCAGCCCACTTTATATCAAATCTCCTGAACCAAAGATGGTACGTAATACATCAGCATATGCACAAGAAAACCCAATACAACCACTTATACAACTAATAGCATAAACACTATACATCTACACTTACGGTCTCAAAAGGGATCCAGATAATTTGGTCTCTCCATTTATCTCCCCAATTTTCAGTGGCATTACCTGAACACCTTGGGGGAAATATCTATGTAAAATTCGGTCAAATGAAAAGGTTCCAGACAAGTTTACATCCATGGCCGTATCATCCACTTCCCCCTAACAAATATCAAAGCAAGTTATAAAATAAATTAGTGATGTCTTTCAGTGATAGAAAAATGCATGTATCTATCAATAAGATGAACCAGTAAGGTCATTCAACGATGCAAGCAACGACGTACACACGCATAGGCACATACATATATAACGAAAAAATTAACTATCAAGATCATAAAAGGAGTCTCCTAGTTAAACAACATATCATTTAGCACTTAGGAAGCTGCAAACGTGGAGTCGAAAAGGGCTGTCACTAAAAGCTTTATTCTTAACTGGCATCTACGAAGTTGGGTTTATTACCATGGTTTACAACATTTACTTCATGGATGAATGGGTATTAAGGCAGTTTCCTTGAAAAATACAATTAGATAGGTAATTAATCCAATCTGTAGAAATTTTCTGGCAACATCACTGTAATGGTCCTAACCCATTATATGACTTATTTTTAAAAATATTTTAAATATCACAAGTATTTCAATTAATTCTTTAGGATATTTGGTGATTTTTCATATTTTTCAAAATTTTACTGTGAGTAAACCCAAACCCAACCCAAACCCAATTAAACCCCACTACCCCACTCTCCCATAACCTCTCCCCACTAACCTCATTAACAACCATAACCCATTGTTACCCCTAATTAATTAAATTAATTATTAAATAAAATAATATATAATAAAACTTAGCATATATATATATATAACACCTAAATCCATCTCTATCCCTCATCTCTTTCTCCCCCACTTCTGTCCATTACTCTCTCCGCCTCCATTCTTCCAATCTCTGTAAAAAAACCCAACCCAACATCTTTCTTTCAATTTCTGTCTCAACTCTCTCACTCTCTCATCTCGACAATCATAATCATCTCTTCATCTTCATCACCCGCATCATCCTCCTCCTCGGCTCCAACCTCTTCTTCTTCTCGGTTGAAAGCCAGCAGCTGTTAGGATATTATTAGCTTTGACTGATATTGAAATTGCTAGTAAACTTAGCCTAATTCTTATATATATAGAACTATATATGTTGTCTTGGATTGGCATACTAAAGGTTTTCAATTGAATTCAAGAAACTCTGACATCAGCATACAGAAATGTTCAAGCAAATTTACTTGGACTCCAACCGCATTCCATAGAAATTTTGAGATTATATTTGTAGGATCTATAACCAAAAGATGGTAATAAAGCTAGTAGATGTTTAGCTTCTAAATTCCTGTCATTTACTAAATACCCTGCCCCAGCTTAAATCTCTCTACAGTAAGCATCTGTTGTAAGCATCTGTAGTTTCGTAATGTAGTACCAGTAAACATCTTTCATTATTTTTAAAATGTCATTACTTAAAAACTGATAAGTAAACTTGAGTGTTATATCAAACTAATCACTATAACAAGCTTGATTAATCTAGCCATTATATGATACTGTCATTGCCTTAGGATAAAAATATGATTATATGCTTTCAATTGATTCATACTTTATATACTTGATTCATGTTCCCCACTTGATGATTTCTTTTTGTTCATTTGTTTGACAATATGTTAAAGGTGATCATTCGTTTAAACAATTGCTTTTGGGTGTACAAGATGTTAAAGAGGACTATGTTGGCTGAAACTTAAAAGGAATTGTTTGTTGGAAAAAAGATTATGATTGTATAATTGCGTTGGCTAGTTAAGACAGGAGTTTAAACCAATGGAAACATAAATAAAAGTTATAGCAAAATGGACTAAGGCAATGTATGTCACATATTGATGGAAAACAGATTGAACAAATTTCACACATTGATTAACAGATTGTCACCACCTTCCAAAAAATGAAGGTGAGATTTATTGATTGATTGATCAGCTGAATAATTGAACAGACAAAATACATGATGCCATATTAATTGATGGAACTAAAATATCAACATGAGGGTTTAAAAAGCACATGATCGCAGAGGGTGAGTGAGAGATTTAGTACATCTATATTGATTGTCACCACCTTTTAAAAATAAAAATAGAGTTTATTGTCACTCCCTTCCTAAAAAGAAGGGGTTTATTGTCACCTACACCCAAATGTGGGGTTGGGGTCATAGATTACCCACATGAGCGCACCTAAGTTAGGATGTTATCACGAGCTTCATATTGTACCCTCAGATCTGGGCTTAATGACAAACTAAAACTGAACAACTGAACAATCGAACAACTGACCAATCAAACAACTGAACAGATATTGACACAGTACAGTTAGTGACATTATTTTCCTTACTGGTTGTCATGTTTTGACTTCTCTTATTTATTCATTTATTATCATATGTAATCTTTCTTGCTTACTTATCTTGGTTGCTTAGAATAATGAATGTAACACATGCAATGTATACCGTTTTGACATGCTGATCTTATTGGATTGAGCTCAATGTTTTGTGCTATAATTATATGCATTCTATGATTATATACATTCTATTGTTAATATTTAACGATTCATTTTTTTCAAATTTATTATATTGGGTGTTCTATTTACTGGATTTTGGGGAACTTACACAAGCATTAGCTTGCTAACAGATATTACTTTTTTTTATTTTCTATTTTATTGTTATTTTTTAAATATATGTTAGGCACAAAAGACGAGTTTGTTGAGGAGATGCTCTTTGTAGAGCCATGCTCCACTGAAGGATGGATTCATCACGTAAGTTTCTTATCGTTGTTCACTTACGTTTCTTTTCATGCTATTGCATCAGTATCTCTTATTAGTCCTATCATGCCCTCTTTATTATCGTACTTGTTATTCATTCCTACTTGCTAATTTTTTATTGTATCATATTGTATTTGCTCGGTATTAGTTGTATGCAAAATGATTTGCAATTCAGACGCTTAACATATTTATGGTCAAGGGGCAATCCTTGTTGGCTTAAATGCGTTCAGGGGCTAGTTACGTATCCATTTTCCTTAATATTTGGGAAGCGGTGTGTAACAATCTATGTCCACACAAGCAAATTTCATCCCCAAGCAGTTGTGCTAGACGATCACATATCTTGGCAAGCCCCTCGCTAACCCAACCAACAAACCATCACCCAAAAAGACAAACAATATCTGCCCGCTCAACCCTGATAAATGTTTCAGCTTAGAGATGCAGCATTAGAAGTCTATCATAATGACACCCACCCTTATCCACAATGTATAGTAGTTTTTAAGATCTTACTCCTGATAGAAAGGATGACTACTATGACATAATTTGGTCTCCTTGGAAAGATGGGCACAATTAAGTAGTTACTCAAAAATATAGAATTTTACACGACATCTCTCATCGCAGTAGGAATTAGACTGCAGTTGTGGCAGAAGAAGTCCCCAATCTTGTCAATCTTCAAACCCACCCAGCATCAGATGCAACAGCCACTCATCTGAATGTATATGCCTTTCTGCACATAAATGAAAGATGCGTGCATGCGTGCACAACCCAGAATTTTAGTCCACGTATAGGTGTGTGCCTGGTCAAATCAACTCCCTTCCCCAATTGAAATAAAAGGAGAAAATATGCACAAACTAACAGCTCAATTGGGGATTTAAAAAGAGCATCCATTTACACCCTCTTATTTAATGTAATCTGCAACACAGTACCCACTCCGACAACTGTACATAAGCTAGTCCAGAGTAGCTGTGTGTCTGACTACAAACATGCACATACTTCAAGAAAAAAAAGAAAATAAAAGAAAATAAGATGAAAACCAAATCATATTTTGTCCTCCCTCCATTCATATTATGGGAAGCCCAGTCCTCAGATCTATTGTTGAAAAGTTTAAAATTCACCTTGCGTATCAGTCTGCAATGCCAATAAGGAAGTTCCTTCTAGCTATTTGGTCGTCCATATGAATATCAGTCAAGATATAAACCAGTGTCTGCTTATTCATTTTGCTGCTCTCTTCTTTGTTGTTTATTTTTATTAATGCCATGGCATGACTTTAAAGTAGGTTTGTATCTACAAGCCATGCAGAAACACGAAAATAGCCTAGAAAGTGTGCATTACAAGGAAATACAACTCAGAATTGTGAGCAAATACGCAAAGCATATGAGAATCATATTTCTATATGTTAGCCCGAAGAATTTATTGAAACATAACACAATAAGATTCATTTGTTACAGGCCTTCTACCTCAGGGCAAATCCATGCATTTCCAGCCCCTCGAATTTCTCCACCGTCCAAGAGGCTTGCCCTGATGCCATAGAGGTCAGCTACCTGTTAACGGCAATGTCAAATCCACAAATGACTGCAACCACCTCATGTAAATATAGGTTTTAGATGTTAACATCATTATTATACTATTGCAGATTTACTTACACAGTTATCGAGGTTAAAAGTAAAATTAGCCGATACATGTGAAAATGGAATACGATCAAATGCTGCGACGGCGCCAGTTTCTTTATTATTAATTACAGCTTCAGATGCAGTGGATGCAGGCCACGAGGATATCAAATGAGAACTTTTCCTAGATATAACTCCACTTCCCACAAATAAAGGAGCATCCAGAGGACCTTGACAATTGAATACAGCAGTAACTGAGCCAGCAACCTGCCTCAAGAAAATAGGGAACTAAAACTTTTACAAGACAACAAGAGAAGAAACAAATACAACTAGAAGCTTAACAAGAGAAACAGACGATCAAATTAAGGTCCCTTATATCTACATCAACATTGAAAAGGGAATAATAAGTGGTAAATTAAAAAAATGTTGTTATAATGCATGTCAAGAATGTCTCAAATGTTTGGTGATCACGGATGCACAACATTAACAACAAAGTAATCCTCAAGGACCATTGAACAGTTAGCACCAAAATAGAAAGTCAAATTGTGACCCTCGATAGAAATATTCCAAAAGTAAAGCACGTCAAAAGACGTTTGAGATATAGTTAATCTTAAGTGGTAAGTGGTTCAGCAGTGGTTTTTTCGTGCTACACCAAGGGGAAATGAGAAGATGCTCACAACTGAACTAGGGTATGCAACAAATATGGGGGAAAAACTTAAACCGGTTTGGATATCAAACACCATGAATAAATGTTTCAGCTACTATGGTATAAACACTTTATATCAAAAAGCAGAATGAATGTCAAACCATAGTTGAAGGCATCCGTTCACAAATAAGACATGGTAGGTGGGTAGAATAAGAATTCTGGAGGTATAATGCTCCTTAAATTTTCAGAGCAGAAGCTGATTTTTTAGGAAAGCGTCAGAAGGTACATACCGGAAACATTAAGGGCCTCATTTTGAATGTCTTCATTAGAGCATTAACTTCAACACAAGGAACCTGAGAGAAGAAAAGGAACATGGAGAGAATAAGGACATGCAAATATTCAAAGATCTAAGAAATACAAATTGCTCAATTGGTTCTCAAGATTTTGGTAACCAAATATCTAATATGTATTTAAGCATAACTAAAGTAGAACATACAACCAATAAGGATACAATACTCTTAACAAAATAATAGTGACACGTTTAGATGAGATACCTGACACATCAAATGAAACTCCCCATCATCAGGATTAATGCCAAAGTCACCAGAAGCTTCCAAAGGAGCATCACCAAACCAGCCACTTGAGTTGTGCAAGAATACCCTTTGACCACGAAAACATAGACTTGCTGTTAACCCCTACATGCAACCGCCTAACATTACTAAGAGAGATTATGGACCAAATACAGTCACTTTCCAAGAAAGGATCAGAATCATCAAGTAAATAAGTCAAAGAAGACAGACTTTACGCATGAAAAGTTGGTCCATAAATTATTATTATAAGAAAAACAAAAACAAAAATCATTAAGAAAAAATAATTTATTATTCTCAAATGAGAAAATTATTTCCCATAAAGGAATAGTTCCACAGGGTCATCCTTTGTGATGCTTCTCAGAATCAGTCCAGTCAATAAACCTACCTTCCTATTTTATAGCACCCAACCAAACAGGAGGGGGTGCGAGGTGATCCCAATGGCATTGTTGTTGGGTCTCCTTCTGCCTGAGGACACAGCTAATGTGGGAAAATGTCATGGGTCATTGCATGATCCCTGCAACATGCACACGTGGACCAAATGGTGTACTCATCAATTTGATGAGAATATTAGATAGCGCTTAAGCACTCCACAAGTATGCAGAAGTATAAGACTTCTGCCAAGTTATTAAAAACAAAGAAAGAAAAAAAAGGAAGAAGAAAACCTTTAGAATTGAACAAAGATTGCGCATGTCAACAAGTCCTCGAAATTTTTTAAAATCCATGTATGCGCTACATTGCAATAAATATTTTACTTCGCTTTTTCATCATATAGCTTGGATCAAAATAATTAGACTTAAGGGAACTGACTAGATCATTCTACACTGAAAACATGCTTCAGAGCATCGATTCCTGCTGGATAGTGTATGCTGCAGAATATATACCTGTTGACCTTCTAACTTGGAAATACCACCTTCAGAAGCTTAAACTATTAGCAAAAGAAACACTAAATACGAACATACCGAAAATTGAGAAGGAGCATCCAATATTTGAAAAGATAGTCCAGTGACATCAAGTTGACCGTGAAGATTAGGGAAAGTATCCCCTTTTGCCATGCAGATGTGCACCTGGGGAAAAATTCATTATGGCCAATAAGGAAAATGTGTATGATGCGAGTCGCTAGGGATTTGACGATAAAAAGAGGATTTTTATTAGAATTTCAGATCTAGTACAAAAAGAAACCCTACTACAATTAAACTACTCGCTAATTAACGACTAGAAGACAATTCTTAACCTAGGGGGAAAAGCCAAAACCTAATACAATTAATCTAAGGGATAAATAAAATAACTCTCAACAATTTCCGCCTAACCCTTGGGGCCGGCTCATCCCCCTTAAATAGAAAAGACTCCCATATGTGTTGTTTTACCCAAATGCCCATCTTCTTATTTCCGGCCGCAACAGTGTATTATGTATATTATAAAGAAAATCATATTATATATCTGAGGAACTCTAAAGAAGCAATTTGATCCCGCAAATAAAGAAAGTAAATGGCTGAATAATATTTCCATAGGTTTACGAGATTCAAAGAATAAACGAGTCGCAGCATCTTTCTAATAACAAGTGAAAATAATACCTGTAACCATCACAAATAATTGTTCTCTTTGGGATGTAAAAGAAAAAAACAAATTCATCGTATATTATAAAGAAAATCCTATTATATATCTGTGGAACTCTAAAGAAGCAATTTGATCCTGCATATAAAGAAAGTAAATGGCTAAATAATATTTTCATAAGTTTACGAGATTCAAAGAATAAACGAGTCACAGCATCTTTCTAATAACAAGTGAAATTAGTACCTGTAACCATCACAAATAATTGTTCTCTTTGGGATGTAAAAGAAAAAAACAAATTCATCGAGTTTAACTTGGTCATACCTTGTAAAATCATCAAACTAACTCTAGAGACTAGTAAAACAGACAAACATGCAAAGTGCCAACAGTTTTTGAATGTAAATGGATTCAATAAAGTTCACAAGCATCCAACCCAGTAACATAATTGTGTTTTTATTCTATAATGTGGGTGCAAAGATTTAAATATAGATCTCTTTGATGTACACTAGTCATGGTATTCAATGATCTCTATTACTCCACAATAAGCGCCCAATCCGTCACCAACTTAAGGTAATGACATGCAAAGATGGTTTATGCCGCTACCTTAGCATGTTACCCAACCAACATCATTGCATAAATTGCCAGTGCTAGCTAGAGAAGATTGGCTGATAACAGCTTTTGTAGGTGACTCATTGTCATGGCATTCAACCGGCTTGACTCCATATGGTGGTCTAGAATATTAGTGTTATGGAGGATTGAGGAAGATCAAGTGCGGTTAATTTATCCGTGGTGCAACAAGATATGACATGTTTGAACAATGCCAGTGAAATGGAAACTTAAGCATAGCATTTCAACCTATATGATCCATGTTCCATTGTGTACTCTATTCCCTGCAAAACAAAATCTGATAGAAGCAAAGTGGATGGGGTAGATGAAGAAATATAGAAGAAGGAGATATACGATCGGAGAGAGAGATAAGAGAAACCGACAATATTTTCATTAGCCTCAATGGGTTTATATAGATTACATAGTGACTGTTGGAATGCCAACAGGTATGACTCTTGGGATATCAATGGGTGTCTCTTGGGTAATGAACGGTTGCATTCCTTGGGATGCCAACCGTTGTGTCTGTTGGGGAACCAATGCGTCCCTTGGGAAGAGGAGATGGTGTTATCTCTTTACACGCCCCTGCAAACTGAGCGGCAGAGATGACGAACAGTTTGTCCCGGAGAAGTTCGAACCGCGGAGTCGGGAGGCTCTTTGTGAAGATGTCAGCAGGATTATCCTCGGTGGATATGTGTCGAACACGAATATTGTTGGAGGTGACTTGCTCACGAATGAAGTGGTAGTCGATAGCGAAGTGCTTCGTTCGAGAGTGAAAGACCGGATTGGATGATAACGAAAGAGCCGACTTGTTGTCACACCAGAGAAGAGTGGTATCCTGGAGAGGAATCTTCAGATCTGTCAGGAGAAGTTGGAGCCAAATGATGTCCTTAGCAGTCAAGGACAACGAGCGATATTCAGACTCTGTGGAGCTATGAGAGATGGAGGACTGCTTCTTAGCGCTCCAAGTGAGTGGGTTTCGGCCAAGGAAAACGCAGAAACCACTGATAGAACGTCGAGCAGTGGGATCACCAGCCCAGTCAGCATCAGAAAAAGCAACAAGTGACAGCGGACTGGGGCGAAGAAGGATGTCATGAGTCAGAGTAGATTGGAGATACCGCAGAATACGTTTGGCAGCAGTGAGATGAGATTCGCATGGACTGTGAAGAAACTGACAGACCCGATTGACGGCAAACGCAATATCTGGACGGGTCAGTGTGAGATACTGAAGGGCGCCAACAATGCTGCGGTAGTAAGAACCATCTGAGAGAGGAGGATCCGGGTGAACATGGGACAGCTTAGCCGAGACAGGAGTTCGGGCAGGTTTGCAATTGGCAAGTCCCGCTCGTTGAAGGAGGTCTTTAGTATACTAAGTTTGGTGGACGAAGCTACCATGACGGTGTCGTTGTATTTCCAGACCCAATAAGTAGGAGAGGTCGCCAAGGTCTTTAAGGGAGAATTCTTGAGATAATAAGGTGATGAATTGAGGGATATACGAGGAAGAGGATCCAGTGATGAGAATATCATCCACATAGAGCAAGATCACCATAGTCTGACCACTGTAGTGCCGAATGAAGAGGGAGGAGTCGGCGATGCTGGGAATGAAGCCATGGAGACGAATGAAGGTTGAAAAACGGGCGTACCACTGTCTCGGTGCCTGTTTGAGGCCATACAAGGCCTTCCGGAGTTTGCAGACGTGGTGAGGGAAGGAAGGATCAATAAAGCCCGCCGGCTGCTCCATGTAGAGGTCCTCTTCAATATTGCCATGTAGAAAGGCATTGGAGACATCGAGCTGTTTGACGGGCCAATCGAAGTGAAGAGCGAGTGAAATCAGAAGGCGGATGGAGCCATGTTTGGCCACAGGACTGAATGTTTGAGCATAGTCAAGGCCTTCCTTTTGGTGGACGCCCTTGGCAACCAACCGGGCCTTGTAGCGAGCAATAGACCCCATGGCGTCCCGCTTGATTTTGTATACCCACTTGCAGCCGATGATGTTGGATTTAGAGGGGGGACAACCAGATCCCAAGTCTGTTGACGGGTGAGGGCATCGAATTCAGATTGCATGGCAGCGATCCAGTGGGGATGTTTGGAAGCTTCTTTGAAGGAGAGAGGTTCCTCAGATGTGATAGCAGCATGGAGATTAAGAGGTTGGCGAGGGCGGAAAGTGCCAACCATAGAGCGGGTAGTCATGGGATGAGTGGGAAGAGGGGCATGCGGATGAGAACTCGTTGGAGGTGGAGTGGGAGGAGGTGTATCGGGGAGGTAGGCTGTAGGATGGGTTGTCGGTGTTTGATGGGCTATGAGATGTGGGAGAGGTTGCCTGGGAACAAGAGGAGTGAGATGGGGTGTATTGGGAGTAGGTGTAGCTATTTGGGAAGCGGATGCGGGAGAGAAAGGAGTGTCGGGGAAGGCATCGGGACAGGGATGTCTCGGAGAAGTCTCGGGACATGATGGTCCGGGAGGAGAGGGCTCAGGAGGACTCGTCTGGGGAGAGGAGGTTCCGGGAGGACTCGTCTCGGGAGAGGAGGTTCCGGGAGGACTCGTCTCGGGAGAAGAGGTCCCGGGAGGACTCGTGCCTGGTTGGAAGTAGGGAAAAGTCTGTTCTTCAAATTGAACATGTCGGGTGAGGTAGATGCGTCTGGTTTTTAGCTCCATGCATTTGTAGGCCTTCATATTGTCCGGATAACCAAGGAAGACGCATGGTTGAGATCGTGGCTCAAGTTTGTCACCCGCATAAGGTCGAAGGCAGGGAAAACAAAGACAACCAAATGTGCGCATCCACTTATATTCTGGGAGCCGATGATGTAGAATCTCAAGAGGAGACTTGGTCTGCTAAGTAGAGGATGGTAGACGGTTGATCAGATATACGGCCGTCTTTGCTGCATCTGGCCAATGTTGTTTGGGCATGGAAGCAGTTAGAAGTAAAGCAAGTGTTGTTTCGATTATATGTCGGTGTTTTCGTTCTGCGACACCATTTTGTTTCGGAGTGTATGGTGCAGATGTTTGGTGTATGATACCAAGGCGATGAAATAGGGAAGAAAACCGGTTGTTGACAAACTCGCCCCCGCCGTCAGAACGAAAAATTTTGATTTTGGTGTTGAACTGTCGTTCAGCCATGATTTGAAAAGACTGAAAAGCAGCAAACACATCGGATTTGTGATAAATAGGATAGAGCCAAGTATATCGAGAGAAATCATCAATGAAAATAACATAGAATCTATATCCCTTTATCGATTGAATAGGAGCAGGGCCCCATACATCAGAATGAATTAAAGCAAGGGGAGTTTTGGATCTTGATTCAGACAGAGTGAATGGGAGTTTATGACTCTTGCTCATAGAGCAATGAGAACAAGACTTCAGGGGAGACAGCTTGACAGATAGACCGGAGGCGATCTTTGAGACAACAGGAGAAGCTGGATGACCAAGTCCGGTGTGCCAAAGATCACCCGAGGAAGAAGATGCAAAGAATGAGACTGGTTCCGAATGAAGTGGATAGAGCCCATTTCTACTCGGTCCGTGGAGAAGAATTTGACCGGTGTCTATGTCTTGAACAATAAAACCAGTAGAGAAGAATTTAATGAAACAGTTGTTATCTTTGGTGAATTTGTAAACTGAGAGTAGGTTTTTGGAAAACTCAGGAGCATGGAGAATGTCAGGAAGAAGTAAAGGAGACCGAAGAGAGGGGATAGAAGAGGAGCCAATGTTGGCAATAGGAGCAGAACCCCAGTACCAACAGTGATCCTTTTATTACCAGTGTAAGGAGTCGAGGACTCAAGATGTCCCGCAGTAGAAGTGATGTGGTCAGTGGCCCCAGTGTCAAGAAACCAGTTTGTCTCCGCAGAGGGAGTGCTTTGAGAGACATGCGCTTCTGGTTTGTGGACATGCTCATGAATCCAGAAGCAATCAAGTGTGTGATGATTTGGTTTCCCACATACTTGGCATGGAATAGGGCAACCAGTCGGATCGGTAGGGATACGACGCCTAGATCTCCCGGTTTGTGCTGGGGATCTGCCTGGAGTAGGGAGTAATGGAGGGCGAGATTGACTCAAATGAGATGTCACACGTCCACGACCGCCACGATTACTCGGGACATGTCCCGAGTAGGAGCGATACTGTCTTGAGCGGTTGTCCCGATGGCTGTAGTTGGTGAAGAGAGCAGAAGTGTTATCCGGAACGAGAGTTGTCCCGGAGGTTGGTAACGTCTCGGAAGATGGTGCGTGGCGTTGCAACAGCATATTAGCTTCTTCAGCAATAAGGCTACTCCAAAGTTCTTCCACCGTGTATGGTATCCCGCGATTGCGAGCCATAACACGGAAGGAATTATAAGTAGAGGGAAGACCGTGAAGCGTCTGTCGGAGAACTTGTCGGGTGGTGACAGTATCGGGACCAGCCGTTTGTAGTTGATCGTAAATGTTCTTTGCACGGTCCAAATAGGCTGTCATGGATTCGTTTTCCATGGTGAGGTTGTTGAGTTTGTCTTGGAGAAGTTCAATGTGACCTTCGGAAAGAATGGCGTAACGTTGCTCCAATTTCGTCCAGAGAATACGAGAGGACGTTACACCGAGAATAATACCAAGGGCGGAGGTGGTAAGGGTTGCTTGAAGACAAATACAGAGGTGCTGATCAGTGATCAACCATTCTTGAAACTTTGGATTTGGGATAGGAGGAAGAGGTTCAGTGGTGGTGGAGCGAGGATCTGGTATAGTGGGAGAAGGGGATGATAGAGTTCCGTCGACATACCCAAGGAATCCATGAGCGTTGAGAACGCCGGTGACTTGAGACTTCCAGAGAATGTAGTTGGTGGAGTCAAGGCGGGTGGTAATGAGATTTGGAAATTTGGAGATGAGAAACTTAAGGTTGGGAGAGATCGGTTCCATTGGATACCGACGAAGGGGACGACCGGTTAGGGAGGATGCTCTGATACCATGAAGAAATATAGAAGAAGGAGATATACGATCGGAGAGAGAGATAAGAGAAACCGACAATATTTTCATTAGCCTCAATGGGTTTATATAGATTACATAGTGACTGTTGGAATGCCAACAGGTATGACTCTTGGAATATCAATGGGTCTCTTAGGTAATAAACGGTTGCATTCCTTGGGATGCCAACCGTTGTGTCTGTTGGGGAACCAATGCGTCCCTTGGGAAGAGGAGATGGTGTTATCTCTTTACAGTAGACAATGGGAGATCAGCACCACTTAGTGGGAACTGTTAGCATATTGACAGTTTGGAGTGATATCCCATGGAATGCCCACATCGATGAAATGGATAATTTTATTTTGTTTTTTGATGTAATAATGAAGGTTTCGGCAGTTTCGTATCTGTTTCCAAAGGAACCAATATGAAACTAAGATAATTTCTTGGTATCAGACAGTTTTGCCCAAAACTGTTGTCGGAGTAAAAAGAAAATCAAACAAACACAAAAAACACTTGAAATCAAAAAAGCACGGTATAATTCCCGTGATGAAAAAGGTAAAACCCATGTGAATATATAGTGATCATGTGAGCTAATAGAGCGAAGTCATCCTTACGTAATGATCACGTGATCATGTGAGGTAATACAGTGATCATGTGGGTAATAAAGCACGAATTCCACAAATGTATTGCAAGCATTCAAATCAAAGCATAATTAAACTAAAAATCAAAACAAAAAACTCCTCTTTATCTCAACAGATAAGTCGTCGTGCTCTGTTCTCATTGATCTCCATCGATCTCGACATTTGGGGGCGAGGCTGAGGTGTGATCGCGTGCAAAGAGAGGATTCAACCCCTAGGTAAAAGGGTAAATTTTGAAAGATGATTTTTCACCGTAAAATGAAGAGACATGCCGCTTTTTTACGAGGACTATCAGTACACATTTTACTCAAAATATTTCATCTATTTACAAGTTTTTCATCGCATTTATATCTTGTTAATAACGGGAATAGCAAACTTGTAAATAGATGTAATAAGTTGAGCAAATATGTACTGTGAACGACGACATATGGTGACAGCTACCAGTCACATTACACATTTTGCTCAACATATTACATATATTTACAAGTTTGCCATTACCGTTAAATCTTGTTAATAAACTGAATGGCAAACTTATACATATTTGTAATATGTTAAGCAAAGTGTTACCGGCAGCCATACCCATTTTCAGAGTGTTGCTATTCACATTATACATTTTGCTAAACATATTGCATTTTATTTACAAGTTTTCCATTATCTTAGGATGAGTTATTATGTTTAGCAAAATGTCTAATGTAAATAACAAACTTTTGAGCAATCGGCATCCCCATTTGTAATTTATATTTTAGCCCAACAAATTTTTATATTTGCACGACAATTTGTACCGCAATCTTTTCTTATAATTTTTAATATTTTGCAATATAATTTTTTGTATTTTTACACTAATTTTTTATATTTACATAAAAATTATTCTTAACTAATATTGATATTATAAGGTTAACTAAAATTATTTTTAATTTATATTGACATTCCTAAATTTTCTTGTTATTGATCTTGTTAATTTTATTTTTATTGGTCAATAATTATTTTAATGTTCATTGGATAGACTTTACAAATCATGTAAATTTCATTATTAAAATTTAGAAATAATGCTAACTGTTTAGAAATACTGTTATATTTAAATGAAATTTATTAAGTGTAAGTTGTAATATGTATGTTATGGCTACCGATAAATGTGTAGAAATAATGTTAAATATTTAAAATTTTATCTTCCAAAATTACATTGTAGCATGTTTTGCAATGTGTTAATTTACTATACAATTAGCATTAAAATAGTTTATTAAGAGAGTTGATATAACAATTAGTTAATTTTAATAGTTAAATGGTACTAAACAATTAACCCAGTATATGTTGCCTTCAGTTATAAACGGTACCGAAGCTACCGAAACGAAAAAAAACGCAAAACTTCAAAACCACTGAAACGAAAGAAACGGCATGAACCTAAAACCAAGACCTCTAACCTTGGTAAGGATTAGTTCTTTATGTTATCTAAGTAATAGAAGTATCCTTGTTGAGAGATGAGCACCAAAACATCTAAGTGACAATTAATGTATTATTGAAGTTGTGAGGGTCATGACTTTATCCCAATTGATTATTTCAGACTGTTAAAAAGGCTCTCTATATCTAAGATAAATATATAAAAAATCTAATTAAAATTAAAATGGCCAGAAAAATCAATACATAGAGAACTATTTTTTTCCTTATGAAAATTCTTTCCTTTTTATAACCCCTTATATGAAGGATTCTCAAGGTGGCAGTGTCAAACAGAAAACAAAACAAATGTTTGCCATGATTAGACAATAAGACAACGCAACACTTGGAGTACATGCAACCTGGGTAAAGGCATCAGAATTGGGTCTCATTAATCACAAAGAAAAAAGAACCATGTGTTGGTTGGAATTGAAAATAGAAGCAAAAAAAGGTAAACCAAAAGGGTTGCTTCTTTCCCTCTTTATTCAACATGAACACGGTACTGTTCTGAACTTGAGACAATGGAATGGGTTAAGTTGACGGGGCTAATGGGCCTCGAACCCATGTAACCCAAACGGAGACAACCCTATTAGAGTTTTTGATCTAAACTTCGTGTCCATCTTTTGTTCTGTGTGTTATGGAACTAATCCCAAATTGAGAACACATGTAGTAATTCTCAAATTGGATTAGAGACACCTAATTGCAAGAAATCTCCACCTTGGCTCATTCAATAGAAACCAACTTGAACTCATAGACTTCAAGCTCCACCTAAAAGACTGGATTTCGATGTGAGGAACATGAAACAGTTTGGGTCTTCATCACAGCACCCATGGAAGGTATGACATACATTCCTGGCATATTGGTTAACCCACTTGATGAAAACTTCACCACAGAATTACAGCACAAATACTACTACTACTCTTTTCCCTTACAAATATCTTGTAGCATTAAGCATCCGCTTCCACATGTAATCCCAGTCCACCTTCGGCTTTGCTACCAGCTTATTATGACACTGGCCCAGTAAGGATGGGGCGGTAAATAGGCTAAACCCTATATAAACAAAAGGGGAAACCAGAATGGAGTATTGGGTCTAAATATATCTAACCCTATAATCAATTTTTCACAGGTCAATGCGGGACTAAACCCATCATGTACCACCCCTATTAATTCTCATTTGGATGCATTTTCATTAATCTTGGCCAATCACGAAATCTTCATGTGCGTTGTCATAATTATTTCATTTTCTTATAACATTTGTTCCTATATACCTGATGATGCTGAAACTCTGACTAAATCCATTGAAATGATCGAAATCAAAACCCAATGCTTGAGTCCATTACTGAACAAGTGACTTAATTTTAAAACCTTGACCACAACATCATATATCATAATATGATTTTCTTTGTCGTCATTCATTTAGGCAACCGTTGATGTCAGATCACGCTTAAGCAGGCACTTCATGAAAACTTGCATGTGTCTTACATAAGTCCTTCGCATCCTTCTTTCTTACTTTAAACAAAAAGCAGAAGTGTCTCCCCAATCATTACTGGGCATCCTCGCCTTTCTTTCATACACGCACTTTTCTTTTTAACCTGTTACCTCCAATCCATCCTCTTATATGACTCTTTGCCTTATCCCTCAAATATTTTACCAAGCAATGTATCCACCATAACAGTTAACATTCTCATTTCACTGACTGCATGTAGCCTGCTTTGTTAGGTTATTTTAACTGTTTCCACATTCTGAACCCACTCTTATAACATAAGACCTGGACAGCACAATCAAGGTTTAGGAGTAGTTGCAATAGAAGCAAGATGGGTGCCGAATGTCTCAACTCTCAACCTAAAACCAAACCTAAACAAATAGTGAAGTCGAGAAATCCCTTAACTAGTGTAGGAAAGGACAAACCTCCAAACTGGTAACCAAGAAATATTGATGAATTTGATACCTCCAGTGTACTATTACATTCAAACATTAATCTGAAATAGTCATCAGGACACGCAACTCATTCATCAAAAGCATTTTGAAGCTTGGCTCATGCAAATTATAATTATTCATTGTACAGAAAAAAATAACTTGGTAAGTAAGATAAGCACCTCACCACTAGCTCTGCCTTTGGACCATGTGACTGGAATTGCTAGGATACTCTCAAACAACTGCATAACATCATGAAAATGGGGATTAGCCAATTAGAACCAGCATGCAACTTAAACTTAAAATAAGAGTAACTTCATAAAAGGAAAGCATCATGCAGAACCCACTTACTACCATACCGGAGCAAAAAGGTTCACAATTTTCAAATTAGCATGCCAAGTTTGCTCTAAGATGTCAACAAAAACATCAATAGAAAGCTGGCCACCATTCCGCGATGTAGAATCTGTTCTCCACTCCATACAAATCCCACTTAGCTGCACATGGATATGGCTGTAGTGGTTTTGAAATCTTACATGTCCATTGACTTTCTGCATTTCTCTACAAAAATTAACCATAATTCAGCCACAAGAAAAACTAACTCTTGAATTTTATGATGCTAAAAGGATCTGACATCATTTTTTTGGAATTGCAATATTCTGTCAAACCAAATAATGCAATATAAATTACATTTAAGGTAAAATAATCATCAGGGTAAACCACATATTGTCGTTCCCCGAACCATTATAATAAGGGCCGATAACAATCCGCCACAATTCCACTCAACAGACAACTACAAAGGCTATGTACCTACCCAAATTACTAACATCTCGAAAAAATAGTTCACATAAATGTAAATATTCATAGCTAAACAACAAATATATATTCATAATTTCATATGATTTACACACTTGTCCAAAACAACTTTACATTCGACATCATGAGCATTTATCACAGAGAATCCAACTCTTACTCCAAATCCAAAAGGTCATTATAACTATCTACTACCTAGTGCAAGAAGACTACCCAAAAAGATATGCCTTATATGTACCTGATGCGGTCATCATGTATCAGAGGAGGCGTGTGGCATGACAATCAGTGTGTTTTTGTCATTTTATACTATTAGGGGCATTTTCGTAAATTCTGAAAAATTCTGGATTTGTCTCTTGTTATATTAGGGCCGGCTAAGGATTTGGGGAGGGGAATGATTATTGTGAGAGAATTTGTTATAGGCGTCCATGAACCCTAGATTGGGAGATTTAGTCTTTAGTCTTAAAGATAAAGCTTGGAGAGCGGCCTCCTCTCCTAAAAAGGTCAACTATCCTTATTATTTCCACTTTAATTCAATAAAACTTCCATCTTTTCCCTTTTCCACAATAAAAATCCCCTTTTTATTCTGATTTTCTACGAAGATCGTATCAAATTAATATCATAGCACTATGATCTACATGGCGACAACGAGATAGAAAGAGAAATACAATGCCATGGAAAAAAATTTGATGGCAAGATCAAGGAGTTGAAGAAAAGAATGTATGAACATAGATCTGAAACGAATCAACAGATCCAGCGGGTCCTTAATGTCCTCACTCAATCGACCCAGCAACTTTCGCATCAGATCCAACAGACGAACCAACAAATCGCGACGTTGACAAAGGCGGAGAGGTCACATCTGGTTGATAACCCATATCTGGGGCATAAGGATAAATTTTTGTTGAATGGAAAGAAAAAGGTCGAGTCTTTGCACGAGGGGCTCATATTCGATGCAGACCTGTTGTCAGAGGATGAGGATTACGTCAACATGGAGAGCAGAAGCTTGTCGCAGCGAGGAACGAGACCCTGCGACTACCAGGGAGGGGCGTCGGAGGCCAACAAGGCCCGGCAAGGTCGCTAGGAGCCTCCCGGCTCCCTAGCGGCCCGCTAGGACCTCGCCGACTCCATGGCGGTTCGTTAGGACTCTATCGAGCCACTAGCGGATCACCAGGGCATCGCCGAGCCTGGATGGTCACGTCAGGGCCCTCGTAGGCTCCTGGCGGCCTGACAGGGCCCGGCCAATCTCCTCCAAACCAATGTTGAAGTCTCGAAGAGGTCGCACATGGTCTCGGGCCTTCGTGGGGCCGTCAAGGGGTCCAGGATCCCCTCGAGGCCTGCGTGCTGCTACCTAGCGACCCAGCCTGGGCCCTCGTGGGCTCCTGGTGGCCCGACATGGCCCAGCCAAGCCCCGGCTAGGTCGCTAGGCAGCAACACGCATGCCTCCAGGGGATGCTGGACCCCTTGACGGTCCTACGGAGACCCGGGGACCGCGTGCAACCTCGTCGAGAATTCAGCAATGGTTTGGAGGAAATCCATCAGGACCGCATCATTGATATATTTAGGAACAGACCCCGACTGCTCGACTTGGAGTACGAAAAGTATGACCGGTACCATGAGGATATTCCTGAGGATGTGAGAGATGGCAGAGGGACGGACTGGGGAGAAGTCGATTGGGAGATGACGAGGGGATGACAAGGCCCGATTCGGAGACTATTAGCACCACATGATTCGTACCAGCCATGACACCACAGCCGATACCTGGAGAGAGTAGCACCTGAAGATTTCAACCCGACAACATGGTCAGGAAGTTGAAAATGCCAATCTTTGAGGGAAATGATCCAGATGGATGAATATACATAGCAGAGAGGTATTTCGAGGTGGCGCATCTCTCTGTGGTGGAGAGGCTGAAGGCAGTGGGAGTTTGTTTAGAATGTGAGGCTCTGTCTTGGTACCGATGGAGACAGCAAGATTGACAGGTACGTTCATGGGAGGAATTCAAGTATTGTCTATTAAACCAATTTCGGAAGACCAAGGGGAGACATATACGAGCAACTCTACGCACTGAGACAGAGGGTACAGTCAGAGATTACATCAAGAAGTTTGAGATGTCAGTAGGCCATGTCCGTGGAGTATCAGGAAAGTCCTTGGAGGGATGTTTCACGAAGGGATTCAAATCCAGTATACGGGTGGAGTTGCGCAAACTCTCAGTTTAATTTCTCCTCTTCATTTCTGAATGTATTTGGATCTCGTTTGTTGGGAAATTGTTTCGGTATGTGCTAGGGACGTGATGATTCACAAGAACTTTATGGAATTTTCTCGTTGTGAGATCCACTCTCGCCAACCCTGGGGCGCGCGGCAACCATGTTGTTGCATGTTTTTTCTTCTGGCCTCTGTTGAGGTTTTGGTTTGTTGTGAGTTGGTCGCCTGGGGTTAGGTTTCAATCGTGCTCCTTTGCCTTTGATGATGTTTTCGCACGTTACCCCTCTTTGGGTCCTGGACCTTGGCACTGTCGATATTATTTAGTGAGAGGGGGCTTTGCCTGGAAATTGTTCTGGGCTATTTGTTATTGTTCTGGGCTTGACTATATGAGTTACAACCTGATGAAAATAAGTGGCAAATCTGACTTCTTTTTGCATAGCTTGATCTTGGGCCGTCTATTTTTGGCTTGTGATTGTTACTATTCTAACATTTCATTCCTGAACCCACACCCCTTGGCTTGGTAAACTACAAGTTATTTAGAATGCCGAGAAAATCGTGAATCTAATCCCATTCTAATTATGTGTTCATGTAATAATGTTTTTCATGCAAATTGTAACAATCATGGGGCCCCCACCGAGATGACGTGGCGCAACCATGGCCAATCGTTTGTCACAGTCAACTTTCAAATTTCAAATTGCATACATAGTAGGTTGTCTCAAAATGTAAAGTTTCCCCCAAATACAATTCAAAGTCTTCCCTCTATCCTAGTCAGCGTCCCAATCAGAAACCCAAAATAAGACTGAGACAAAACTGCCACGTAGGACAAAGATTCAAAAAAGTCCTCAATTGTATAATAGATTGTTTTTTATTTCTCCTGTTGATATGGTTAAATTGTTATATGAACATTTATCTCTAGACGAGTATTTGATCGTTTAACATGTATGCCAATTTGGAATCATTGTAAGACATGACTAACTTATGTCATTAGGGACTAAGCATAATGTGTAACGCCCCATACCCGGGAGCAGTTACTTTTGTACCATATGTGCAGGTCCTGCAGTTACCAGTGGAAGCAACGTGGAGCAAGTAGAATTTGACTGATATTAAAATACTCCTTTCATTATCATAATGTCAGAGTTACAACGATATATATAATGAAATGGAAAGTCCATCATCACTCTAATGCTGAAACATAAATACATGAAATAAAGATACAATGTCACTCACACCCAACCGGTCCTCAAAGCTCGTCGCCCTGAACCGGAAACTCTGTCTCCTCGTACAACAGTGCCTCCGCATAGTCTTGCTGGTCACCTGGTGGCAACAACAGAAGTGGTACCACGGCTCAATAGAGTAGACTTATAAATTCTCGCAACAGAAATGGTAACGATGCATGAATAGAAAGGCATCTTAACGAACATGTATGAAAGGTGATGCACCAAAGCCTAACAACTTATGGTTATTCCGGTGTCGTTAAACTACTATGAGACTATGCTATTAAGTTGTTCTGTTTCAATCTTAAACTAATAATGGAGAGCACGATGTGCAACCCGGAGACCATCTTGGACCGCAGGGTGCTACCCTGGGCCGAGTCTAGAAGTCAACTGTGACGGGGACTCAGGATCCGTGAACGGAAATCCTCCCAGATACGGGCCGAAAGCAGGACTCCAATCGCTCCCGCACTCTCTCATTTATAAGTTTCCCAACCCCAAAAAGTTATATAAAGTTGATCAATTAACGGTTTGACGTTGCATCCAAATTCCATGTCATGTAGTGTCATTTATCTCACTCATTATCTCAATTTGCGCAATCTGAAGGGTTTCATTGTGTCATGTCGAGTTACATTCGCTGCTTTAAAGCCTAACATGGTATCAAGTATCAAATATTGGATCAAGTCCAATTTCCTTTAAATTTATATGTCACTTTTAAATTGCGCATTTGAGTCATGAGATCAGCTCTATAGGTAGGGTTTCCATAGAAATCAAATAATCCTAGTACCCGCATGGAAACATATATTCAAGATAAAATTACTAATAAATATTCCACTGCTTCGTACTTGTGTATAGAATCTATCTTGCATCAAGTTAATAATTAGCCATCTCTTTTAACATATGTAATAGACTTGCATTTCAGATTTACTTTCATAAGGAAAACTGAATTAAATTCAAAATTCAACTTCTACACAAACTGAAATAAGAATAAATAATGAAAATAAAACTAAAATATCAAGATTTCCATTTACTTCCAGTTCTACTTGAAATTAGTTACTGAAAATATGGATTGAAGGATTTAATAATTAGGGGGTCAGATACGGGAATTTCATCATGTTTGTGGGGGGTTTCCGAACCTGCGGCAAGGTCTACAGAGACTGAGTATATCAGCAAGGAAACAGGCCAAGGATTATCAACTGCGGGAGGGGTAAGAGGGTTTCTGAAGTTCAGATGTCAGTTCAGAAGGTAACACCCAAAAACAGCGAGCACCCAAGGCCTCCGGTGGTCAATTCATGAAGGCAGAAGGATTCCAAAACTAGACAGAGGGATTCCAGATCTGAACAGAATTAAAGTGGTACGCAGAACTAAACAGAACTAGATAGGATTAAACAGAACCAAACAGAAGTCGCAACCCCCACAAATTAAAGTAGTAAGCTGAAACTGTAAAGTAAAAATCACGCTCAGGTGAAAACCCACGGCCAGATAAGATGGACTGAAATTGTTTTCATTAACCATTCATAAGCCCCGAGACCCCAGGCCACGCAAGACGGAAGCCAACCCCACAAATTGATCAGATAATAGGAATTAAAAACCCTAAGAATTATTCCCGTCATCATCCTATCCCACAAATCCGACTTTCGTATGAATTTAAATACGAATTTCATTTCAGAAATTAAATATAGTGATAATCGAAAGCATCTGAATGCGTAGAAGATAAGGGTCTACCTCTTTGAAGCCGATGATAAAAAAACCAAAGAACAAAAGCCCCCAGCCAAAATCCAAACAACACCCGCAAGAAAATAGCTTCCAGTGACGAAGACCAAGCCGAAAAAACCCACAAGTAAAAGAACTTACAATTTTGTCGCCATTGAAGAGAGAAGAGGAGAAGATCTGAAGTTATAGGGCTCGAAGGAGCTGTTGGAGAGGAGGTCGTGAGGAACGATCGAGACGCAAGATCGTGGAGAACTCCTCGTGTGTAACCGAAGAGTGAGGCGGCGGCAGTTGAAATCCTGCGGAAGAGAGAGAGAGAGAGAGAGTGTGTGTGTGTGTGTGTGTGTGTGTGTGGTCGTGGTGTCGTTCATGGCGTCGATTGCTCTGGCGAACGAGACACGCGTACGCGGGAGCCGCTGTCGCAAACCCTAGGAAGGCTCGGATTTGAGAAAGAATGAGGGGAGGGCTGAGGGAAGAGAAAAATAAAACAAGCCCCATGGGCTTTGGGCTGCTGGGCCGCACAAAACGAAAAGGAAAAGAAAAAAAAATGTTTTTATAAAACGGGCCCATTACATCCTACCCACCTTACAGAAAATTCCGTCCTCGGAATTTAAAAGGAAACTAAGATACATCAAACAAGTATGGATATCGTTCCCTCATCTCATCCTCTCTCTCCCAGGTAGACTCTCCAGACGAGTCTCGGTGCCACATCACCTTCACCAAACTGACAGTCTTGTTCCTGAGAACCTTCAGCTGTCAATCGATGATCCTCACTGGCTGCTGCTCATATGTCAAGTCTGGTCGCACAGTAATCTCCGAATGGTCGACCACGTAGGTCGAATCTACCACGTACTTTCGCAGCTGAGATACATGGAATACATTATGCACCCCCTCAAGAGATGGAGGCAGTGCAAGTCTGTACGCCACTTCCCCCACTCGCTCCAATACATCAAAGGGTCCAATGTACCGTGGGCTGAGTTTCTCCCTCCGACCAAACCGAACCATTCCTCTATTGGGCGAGATCTTCAAGAAGACATGATCCCCTGGTTGGAACTCTAGATGTCGTCGCTTCAAATCTGCCCAATGCTTGTATCTATCATGTGCCAGCTGTAGCTTCTCCCTGATAGTTCGAACCACATCAACTGCCTCTATGATCATCTCAGGTCCAATCAGCTCTCGATCACCCACATCGTCCCAACTCAATGGTGATCGACACTTCCTCCCATACAGTGCTGCAAACGGAGCCATTCCGATGCTGGCCTGATAGCTGTTGTATGCAAACTCAACGATGTGTAGGTGGTCTTCCCACGACCCTTTGAAGCTAACATACAGGCACGCAGCATATCCTCCAAGATCTGTATCGTACGCTCCGACTGTCCGTCCGTCTGTGGATGATATGACGTGCTAAAGCTCAACTGTGTGCCCAAATGCCCCTGTAAACTCTTCCAGAAATGAGATGTAAACCGAGTATCCCTGTCTGACACAATGCTGACAGGGACCCCGTGCAAGCTCACACCTTTCTCCATATACTTCTTGGTAAGTGTCTCCGTTGACTGGCCCACTCTGAATGGTATGAAATGGGCCGACTTGGTTAATCGATCCACGATCACCCAAATGGCATCATTATGCTTCGTACTCCGCGGTAAGCCTGTCACGAAGTCCATCGTGATATGTTGCCACTTCCACTCTGGAATAGGCAATGGCTGTAACAATCCAGCAGTGCGGTGATGTTCAGCCTTCACCTGTTGGCACACAATACATTTGGCGACACTCCTAGCAACACTCCTCTTCATCACATGCCACCAATAATGTTGTCTCAGATCCTTGTACATCTTCGTCCCGCCTGGATGAATGGAATACGGAGAACTGTGAGCTTCCTTTAACAGTTCCTCCCTGATATCTACAGACGGCACACATATCCTACTGCAGTACCTCAAGGACCCATCCTCATGAATCTGAAACTCTGGTCTCTGCCCAATCAATATCAACTCTCTGATCCTCTGCAGCTTCGGATCCCCTGTCTGTGCAGCCTTAATCCTGTCCACCAAAGTAGACTATATTTGTAGGTTCGTCAGAGAAGCAGTCATCCCTGGTGATACTACTTCTATCCCCATCTCTCTGATCTCCTGTTGAAGCCTCCACTGAATCGTAAGAGTCATCACTGTTGGAAGACGACTCAGTGCATCAGGCACAATGTTGACCTTCCCATGATGATACTGAAGGTTAATGTGATAGTCTGTCATAAGCTCGACCCACCGACGTTGTCGCATGTTCAACTCCATCTGTGTAAAAAGATATTTCAGACTCTTATGGTCCGTGAACACCTTCACCTATTCTCCCAACAAGAAGTGCCGCCAGAGCTTTAAGACAAAAATGACTGCCGCCAACTCAAGGTCATGAGTGACGTAGTTCTTCTCGTGAATCTTTAGCTGTCTGGACGCATACGCCACAACGCGGCCATGTTGGTGTAGTACATAACCGAGACCCTTGCAGGATGCGTCACAAAATACTTCAAATCCCCCCGTCCGATCTGGAATGACCAACACTGGGATGTAGTCAGTCTCCTCTTCAGCTCATTAAATGCATCACTACAAGCCTTGGACCAAACAAACATAACATCCTTCCTCGTCATCCGCGTCATCGGCTCCGCGATCTTCGAGAAGTCCTGAATAAACCTCCGATAGTATCCAGCTAACCCCAGAAAGCTCCGAATTTCGGACACTGACTTGGGAATCAGCCACTTCTGAACCGCTGATACTTTCTCTGTATCCACCGAAATCCCTTCTCCAGACACCACGTGGCCCAGGAAAGCCACCTTGCTCAGCCAAAATTCGCACTTGCTGAATTTGGCGTACAGCTGATGCTGCCTCAATGTCCCGAGGACCTTCCTCAAATGTTCTGCATGCTCCTGTCTGTTCTTCGAGTATATCAAAATATCATCAATATACACCACTACGAATTTGTCTAGATACTCGTATAACACTAGATTCATAAGACTCATGAACACCGCAGGCGCATTTGTAACACCAAACAGCATCACTAAGAACTCGTAGTGTCCGTATGTAGTCCGAAATGCGGTCTTGGACACATCCTCCTTCCTAACCCTCACTTGGTGATATCCCGTTCTGAGATCCAACTTTGAATAAACACTTGACCCACCAAGTTGATCGAACAGATCGTCAATACGGGGAAGGGGGGTACTTGTTCTTCACAATCACCTTATTGAGCTCTCTGTAGTCAATGCACATGCGTCTGCTCCCGTCCTTTTTAACCAACAATACCGGAGCTCCCCAAGATGACACACTAGATTGTATCCATCCCTTCTGCAGAAAATCATTCAATTGTGTTCGGACTTCCTCCAGCTCTGATGGTGCCATACGGTAGGGTTTCTTAGATATAGGTAGTGCTCATGGCTCTAAGTCAATAGAAAATTCAACATTACATTCCGAAGGCAAACCTGTAAGTTCTTCTGGAAAGACATCCAGAAACTCGCGCACAACCTCTGGCTTCTCCAGCTCAGCATCCATAGCAGACACCACCGCCTTCGTCGGTCTGGCTTTGAACGTGATCGGCCCTTCTGACCTGCTTCCTCTGACAAATTCAAACTTCGGGTGATCGGGCATCTCAAACATCACCACTCCGCGTCGGCAGTCAATGCTGGCGTAGAATGTCCCCAACCAGTCCATCCCGAAACAGCCTCAAAACTCGGCATCTCAATGATCAGGAAGTCCGCATAAAGCTCTCGCCCGCATATCACTACGGGGCAAGAGGAACTCCCACTAGACGTCTTCAACACTCCACCGCCCGTGTTGACATCCCAACAAGAGGTAAGAGGTGACTCAGGAACCTTATGTTGGTCGACAAATCGTCTCGACATGAAACAGTGTGAAGCACCCAAGTCGAACAATGCAAGGGCAGGTCTGCTAACTACTAGTACAGTACCTAAGGTAATAAACGCTATGTCTAAGCATGCAGTGACTACTGTGCAAAACAAGATTTAGTACTGTAGTAATAAAGTCGTACATGTGATGACTTGTCCGGTGGCGTCGGCCTCCTCAACAGGCATAGTGAATGCCTGACGCCTGAGAGGTGGAGCCTGTGATCTCGCCTGCTGAAAGACCTTCCGCTGAGGCGGAAGTGCGGGTCCTCGCTGGGTGCTCCCGGTTGGTGCAATAGCTGGTGCAGACGACGGGCCTGGGGCTGTAGGCCTCTGTACCCTCCGTGGACAGTCTTTGGCAGTATGATCATCAGCCCCAAAGATGAGACACTGATTTAGGAGCAGTCTGCATTCTGGCTTGATGTGTCCGGGCTTGTTGCAATAATGGCAGATCGGTGTAGGGCGTCGCTGGTGCTGCTGCTGTGCCAGCCTCTTAAACTGGGTCTGCTGGACAGGTCGGTGTATCTGCCTAGTAGAGGCGGCTGGTGCTCGACTGGACCCCGCAGAAGCTACTGTGGACGGTGGTGGTCGTCTCGGAGGGGCCACCGGCTGTCGCTCTCGTGCCCGCTCCCGCTGGACATGCTCGTACTCCCGGCTGTGGAGAGTACATCAGCATGGGTCTTCAATTTGAACCCAACTAGCTTGTCACAAATGTCGAAGTCCAAACCCTTCTGAAATCGCTTGACCCGAGCCAAAGGTGTGGACACCATGTCCTTGGCGAACCTGAAATATCAATTAATTAGTAAATTCATGTGTGGGATAGATGAGTGTTGTGCATGAAATCACGCACCTGCTAAGCCTAGAAAACTCAGCGACATACTCCTCCCTCCACAGTCATAGAGCCTTGCTTCAGTTCCACAAATTTCTCCTCGAGCTCCATCTGTGCCTCGGGCGAAAAGTATTGTGCATTGAATTCCTTCTTAAAAGTGCCCCATGAAATCGGCTGCGCCAATCGATCTTCTTCGCCATCCCACCATATCCTTGCATCTCTGATCAGTTGCAGCTTCGCCATATCAACCCATGAATCCACAGGAGCCCGCGCTGCCTTCAGCATATCAGTAATAGAACGTAGCCAGTCCTCCGCAGCCAAAGCGTCCTCTCGTCCAGTAAAAGTCGGCGGCCGTAATGACCGGAACTGTTGTACTCCTCCATTCTGTCTAGGTTCCCTCTGGATTGCCTGGACCATCTCTCGCAAGGCCAGGTCTGAGATCTGATGCACCGTGTTCGAGCCAAAGTTGTTGCCCGACCCGGATCCTGATCCCGATGCGTTTTCTGCCATAGCCAATCTCGTAGATGCTCTGTGTCTCCTGCATACGTAAACTTTCATACGCTTGCACTCATAAGTAAAATTTAACTCAATAGAGTATCTCAAATACGTAATTCCACTTGCTCTACGCTGTCCACGAGGTGGTTGCGCGGACCTACATGGGCCACCACTTGTAACGCCACATACCCGAGAGCAGTTACTTTTGTACCATTTGTGCATGTCCTGCAGTTACCAGTGGAAGCAACGTGGAGCAAGTAGAATTTGACTGAAATTAAAATACTCCTTTCATTGTCATAATGTCAGAGTTACAACGATATATACAATGAAACGGAAAGTCCATCATCACTCTAATGCTGAAACATAAATACATGAAATAAAGATACAATGTCACTCACACCCAATCGGTCCTCAAAGCTCGTCGCCCTGAACCGGAAACTCTGTCTCCTCGTACAACGGTGCCTCCGCGTAGTCTTGCTGGTCATCTGGTGGCAACAACAGAAGTGGTACCACGGCTCAATAAGGTAGACTTATAAATTCTAGCAACAGAAATGGTAACGATACATGAATAGAAAGGCATCTTAACGAACCTGTATGAAAGGTGATGCACCAAAGCCTAACAACTTATGGTTATTCCGGTGTCGTTAAACTACTATGAGACTATGCTATTAAGTTGTTCTGTTTAAATTTTAAACTTATAACGAAGAGCACGATGTGCAACCCGGAGACCATCTTGGACCGCAGGGTGCTACCCTGGGCCGAGTCTAGAAGTCAACTGTAACGGGGACTCAGGATCCGTGAACGGAAATCCTCTCAGATACGGGCCGAAAGCAGGACTCCAATCGCTCCTGCACTCTCTCATTTATAAGTTTACCAACCCCAAAAAGTTATATAAAGTTGATCAATTAACGGTTTGACGTTGCATCCAAATTCCATGTCATGTAGTGTCATTTATCTCACTTATTATCTCAATTTGCGCAATCTGAAGGGTTTCATTGTGTCATGTCGAGTTACATTCGCTGCTTTAAAGCCTAACATGGTATCAAGTATCAAATATTGGATCAAGTCCAATTTCCTTTAAATTTATATGTCACTTTTAAATTGCGCATTTGAGTCATGAGATCAGCTCTATAGGTAGGGTTTCCATAGAATTCAAATAATCCTAGTACCCCGCATGGAAACATATATTCAAGATAAAATTACTAATAAATATTCCACTGCTTCGTACTTGTGTATAGAATCTATCTTGCATCAAGTTAATAATTAGCCATCTCTTTTAACATATGTAATAGACTTGCATTTCAGATTTACTTTCATAAGGAAAACTGAATTAAATTCAAAATTCAACTTCTACACAAACTGAAATAAGAATAAATAATGAATATAAAACTGAAATATCAAGATTTCCATTTACTTTCAGTTCTACTTGAAATTAGTTACTGAAAATATGGATTGAAGGATTTAATAATTAGGGGGTCAGATACGGGAATTTCATCATGTTTGTGGGGGGTTTCCGAACCTGCGGCAAGGTCTACAGAGACTGAGTATATCAGCAAGGAAACAGGCCAAGGATTATCAACTGCGGGAGGGGTAAGAGGGTTTCTGAAGTTCAGATGTCAGTTCAGAAGGTAACACCCAAAAACAGCGAGCACCCAAGGCCTCCGGTGGTCAATTCATGAAGGCGGAAGGATTCCAAAACTAAACAGAGGGATTCCAGATCTAAACAGAATTAAAGTGGTACGCAGAACTAAACAGAACTAGATAGGATTAAACAGAACCAAACAGAAGTCGCAACCCCCACAAATTAAAGTAGTAAGCTGAAACTGTAAAGTAAAAAATCACGCTCAGGTGAAAACCAACGGCCAGATAAGATGGACTGAAATTGTTTTCATTAACCATTCATAAGCCCCGAGACCCAGGCCACGCAAGACGGAAGCCAACCCCACAAATTGATCAGATAATAGGGATTAAAAACCCTAAGAATTATTCACGTCATCATCCTATCCCACAAATCCGACTTCCGTATGAATTTAAATACGAATTTCATTTCAGAAATTAAATATAGTAATAATCGAAAGCATCTGAATGCGTAGAAGATAAGGGTCTACCTCTTTGAAGCCGATGATAAAAAAACCAAAGAACAAAAGCCCCCAGCCAAAATCCAAACAACACCCGCAAGAAAATAGCTTCCAGTGACGAAGACCAAGCCGAAAAAACCCACAAGTAAAAGAACTTACAATTTTGTCGCCATTAAAGAGAGAAGAGGAGAATATCTGAAGTTACAGGGCTCGAAGGAGCCGTTGGAGAGGAGATCGTGAGGAACGATCGAGACGCAAGATCGTGGAGAACTCCTCGTGTGTAACCGAAGAGTGAGGAGGCGGCAATTGAAATCCTGCGGAAGAGAGATAGAGAGGGAAAGAGAGTGGTCGTGGCATCGTTCGTGGCGTCGATTGCTCGGGCGAACGAGACGCGCGTACGCGGGAGCCGCTATCGCGAACCCTAGGAAGGCTCGGATTTGAGAAAGAATGAGGGGCGGGCTAAGGGAAGAGAAAATAAAACAAGCCCCATGGGCTTTGGGCTGCTGGGCCGCACAAAACGAAAAGGAAAAGAAAGAAAGAAAAAAATGTTTTTTTATAAAACGGGCCCATTACATAATAACACTAGAATAGCAATTCATGACTTGATATTGAACATTGGCACTTGACTTGCTATAATGTTGACACCATTATTGGAACATTGCCTGATGCACGGGACCCCCCAATTACGGACATTTCTGGGGGATTACAAATAAACAATTGACATTGATACACTTAACTCACTGTCCAAGGGTGCATATGCGATAATGGTTAATATATTCGATTTTTCACTCTCCTTACGGAAGTGTGGTATATTACTAAAGTAATCGGTTTTCATCCTCTTTTTATGGAACGTGTGGCCACAAGCATTTTTCCTCTTTCTTACGGAATAGTGGGGTTACAGTACTTGTTAATGTACATGCTCCCTTGGACATGAGTCACGATTTAAAGTGGTTAGTAAACTTTAACCAACATTGAAGTTACACATTCAGTTCAATAGATCATTTTCTTGCTCAGTGATATAGAAATTGTTTTGCTTATAAACTGTTATCTTGGTTTAGGTGTAATCAACTTTTTTAATCACATTATATATTTTCTTCTCCAGGTTTAGGAGATCTTTTAGCACCGGAGATTAACTTTCGTGATACACAAAGTTTCTAATATTGTTCGTACAAGTATGACTCCAATTTCAGTATTATTTTCTACTTTGGCATATTCTATTTTCACTGATACCCGGCATGATCTGCATATTATTGTAAATTGTAATGACCCTTAGAAACCGGGTCATTACACCAGGAGCCTCGCTGCTCCCTGGCGGCCCGCTAGGACCTCGTCAAGTCCCTGGCGGTTCGTTAGGGCTCTGTCGAATCACTAGCGGGTCATTATGGCATCGCTGAGCCCAGACGGTCATGCCAAGGCCCTCGCAGGCTCCTGGCAGCCTGCCAGGGCCCAGCCCAACCCCAGCTGGGTCGCCAGGGCAGCAGCACGCAGGCCTACAGGGGATGCTGCCCACAGAGGCCCGGGGACCGTGTGCAACCTCGTCGAGACTCAACGATGGTTTGGATCCAATAGATCGAAGTGCTGATATCTTTAGGAACAGACCCCGAACGGCTCGACTTGGAGTATGAAGAGTATGATCGGTACCATGAGGATATTCCTGAGGATGTGGGAGATGGAGGGACAGACTGGGGAGATGCTGATTGGGAGAATGACGAGGGGTTGACAAGGCCCAATTTGGAGACTATTATACACCATATGACTCGTACCAGCCACGACACCACGATCGATACCTGGAGAGAGTAGCACCTGGAGATTTCAACCCCGACAACATGGTCAGAAAGTTGAAAATGCCAATCTTAAGGAAGATGTGGATGTATGGAAATACAGGAAAGAGAGGTATTTCGAGGTGTCGCATCTCTCTTAGGTGAAGAGGCTGAAGGCAATGGGAGTTTGTTTAGAAGGCGAGGCTCTGTCTTGGTACCAATGGAGATAGCAACAGCGACCGGTTCGTTTATGGGGGAATTCAAGTACTGTCTATTAGACTGGTTCCGAAAGACCCATGGGGAGACATATACGAGCAGCTCTACGCACTGAAGCAGGAGGGTATAGTCAGAGATTACATTAAGAAGTTTGAGATGCCGGCAGGCCATGTCCGTGGAGTATGAGGAGAGTTCTTGGAGGGATGTTTCATGAAGGGATTCAAACCCAGTATATATGCGGAGTTATGCATACAGAGATCAAGGGACTATTAGACAGGATGTGTTTAGCAATGATGGTAGATGACAGACTTGCAGAGGAGCGGTGTGTCAGGGGAGCATGCGATAGACCTTTTCGCAGCCAGGCACCTAAGGGGAGACAGAAGGCACCTACAGAAGAGACCACACCAAACAGAGATAAGGACAGCGATGCACGGTCAAGGGGGCGGTTTAAACGTATGACGGAGACCGAGATGAGAGACAAACATGTCAAGGGTCTTTGCTTCAAGTGCGACGAGAAGTTCTCAATAAGGCACCATGTGGCAATCGTACACTACAGCTACTAATAATGAATGATGAGGAGGAAGCCATGGTAGAGCTTGAGGCAGGCGAGGAGGACCAGAAGCATCTACATCCTGACATGGCGGAGGTTATTACTGAACTCTGTGGTGGGTTTCACACCAAACCACATCATGAAGTTGGCAGGGAGGATAGCAGAGCAGGACGTCACAGTATTAGTAAATAGTTGGGCTACTCACAATTTCATCTCCCATAGAGTGGTGTAACAGCAATGGCCACAGTTCAGTGACACATGAAGCTTCGGAGTTATGCTTGGGACATGCCAGGTAGAGCAGAGTAGGGGAGTGTGTCGAGGACTTATATTGTATATAAGGTGGTGCAGATTGTAGCGGATTCCTTTCCTCTGGAGTTGGGAAGCATAGACGGCATATTAGGCATGTTATGGTTACAGTCATTGGGGATACTAAGATTAATTGGAAGCTACTAAGGATGGAGTTCCATGAGGGAAAAGAATGTCATCCTGCAGAATGATCCTAGCTTATATCGTTTCATGGGTTTCATTCAAAACCATGGTAAATGCTCTTCGGGTGGAAGGATGAGGCTTTCTGGTAAAGTTTCAGAGATTGACAGTAAAGTGGGAGGAGGAAAAACAGGACATCCCAGTAAAGGTGAAGCAGATGCTGAGTCGCTTTGAGGGTGTATTTCAGACCCCGAGGCCTCCCGCCCCCACGAAACTACGAGCACGATATCGTCCTACGGGAAGGTGTTTCTCCTATTAGCGTACGACCCTACAAATACCCTCAGATACAGAAGGACAAAAACGACCGACCATCGGCAGACAGCAACGTTGCCCCCTCTGTCGCCCCATCCACCGACCTCCAGCCCCTCTGTCGCCCCCCTCCTCCAACAACCCAATCCCGCCACATCTGTCGCCCCCCGCCGTCTCTCTTCATCTTCCCCAGCCCCCTCTGTCCCCCTCCCCCTTTGCCACCGTATCCTCCGACCTCCCTAGCACATCCTGCCCTCTCATCTGAATACACATCCCCGCCCCCGTCCCATCTGCTGCCTCGCTCCTTCGACCCCCCCCCCTCCCCCTCCACCCCCCTCCGCCCACTCTCCCGCTTCCCCACCGTCCAGTCCAAACCCCTAAAAACATGTCGACGGGGACGGGGCGGCGGGGGCAGCGGGCAGGGGGAGACGATGGTAAAAGATGTGTAAATTTTAAATGGAAAATTTGTAAATAAGTGGTTATGCACACAAGTAAAACGGCCGGTGTGCATAGCAACTCCCTTACATAATTAATGCATGCATTTAGTTTGTAGTTTGTGTTTATGGTCTTGCATCGGCATTTGTGTGATTGGTTGGTATTTGATGTTATTGCGTAATGGCAAAACCCTAGTATTAGACTTGGACGCTAACACAATTCAAATGCTAAAAATCAACTTCAAAAGATGCATCGTAAACTAAAACCTAACATAAATCAAACAAGATATCACCTAAAAACATAAAAAATAAATTGATTAAAGAACAAATTTTTGAAATGAAACGTACTCTCTCAAAGAAAAATATTGGCCTCCTACCTAAAAAGATTGCATACTAGAAAAACTGAACAACTTACGTTAAAGAAGAATGGCTGTGGCAGAGTACATGACTAAGTTTAACAATCTATTTGTTAAAAGTAAATAGCAAGAAGATCACATATATACACTTGCAAGGTTTTGTTCTGAATTGAGAGCAGATATTAGGCAGATAATATACAACGAGCATTTAAACAAGCATTAAATTTAGAGTCAATGAGTGTCCACATAGGCAAACAGACTATTTTTAAAGCCGAAGAGCAATTTAAGCGGCCAAGCGACAACATGACTAAATTAGGAGCTAATTCTGCTCAAGAAATAAATAGAAAAGCTGAGTTTGAAGAACCATCACAAGAAATATATCATCATATGAATCTCATTTCCTTAGAGTTAGGATGTGACTTGTTACCTAGTGCATTTCTTGAGTATTTTGCATCTAATTTGAGTACTTTGCATCTATGGACTGATGAAACTCTTATAACTAACAATGATAGTCACAAGTCTGCTATATAATCAAATAGAAATTTACAAGACTTTGCAGCTATGGATGAGAGATGATTAGAGTTTGCTCGGAGCAGTTCGCCCTAGAACCAATGAGGAGGCTTTACATATATCATAGAGGTTCTTGACGAGCTGTACCGAGTAATAATCCCGAAATAACTGAGTAGGTTATTTTACAGAAGCTTGAGGAGATTAAGCACATCGAGTTAGTTAGTTGAGTCTCTTTGTTATTTTATAGAGTTCAAGTTATTTGAATCTTTTAGTTGTTTTGAGCCCTTGTTTTGAGTGTTTTAGTTATTCTAGAACTTCTAGTCCTATTGGGTTTTGAGAGTCAAGTTGTAAGCATGTTTAAAGGTCACAAATTTATTTATTTTATTAGAAATCAATAAATAGAAATTTTGGTGAACTTTTAAGTTTCGCCACAAAATTAAATCTTCTACATTGGTGTATGTGAGTGGGCTCGGTTGTCTGAACGAGAGGTCTGAAAAATCTCTACGTGTAAAGTCGGTGAGTCGGTGATCGTCAAATTTTCAGTGTGTGAGATCTGAAAAGTTATCAATTTTCGAGTTTTCTTCTTCTTCAAATTCCCAACACCTCCCTTCTAGCTTCCATCATGCGTCAAATTGGTATCAGATGATAGAGATCGAATTTGAAATGGAGTCTTTTATTTTTAAAAGATGTTATATGTGATGGAGAAAGAGTTTGAGCCTTTAAAGACTTCTAGTTAGTTGATTCTTTTTGTTATTTTATAGAGTTTGAGTTCTTTGAGTTTTTTAGTTGTTTTGATGCTTTTATTTTGAGTGTTTTAGTTATTCTAGAAGTTCTAGTCCTGTTGTGTTTTGAGACCAAAGTTGGAAGCCTATTTAAAGGCCATAATTTTATTTGTTTTAGTAGAAATAAATGAATAAAAATGTTGGTGTAAACTTTCAGTTTTCTCCGCAAAATTAAATGTTTTGCATTGGTGTACAAGAGTGGGATTGGTTGCCTGGACGAGAGGTCCGAAAAATCTCCACGTGCGAGGCGTGCGAGTCGGTGATCGTCAGATTTACATGATACGGGATCAGAAAAGTAATCAATTTTCGAGTTTTCTTCTTTTCCGAATTCCTACCACCTCACTTTCCACTTCCGTCATGCGTAAGTGATATATAAGAGAATCAAAAAAGATAAGAGAGAAAATTGAGAAAGATATGTAACTGAAACGTGACCCCCATCTTCTAATCATGTTTACTTAGTGAAATTAATCGGATGGTTGTAAAAAAAAGTTTTCGCTAGGCTCTGTTGTTGCCTGGCCGGAACAAAAATTCCTCTCTCTCTCTCTCTCTCTCTCTCTCTCTCTCTCTCTCTCTCTCTCTCTCTCTCTCTCTCTCTCTCTCTCTCTCTCATGCACTATATATACGCACTACATACTCTCTCTCTCTCTCTCATGCACTATATATACGCACTACATACATGCATAGAATAAGAGAAGAACAAGAGAATTATGGGTATCATATGACATAAAAGGAAAAGGACATAAAAGGAAAAAAAAATGTTCTTACCGAGCTTTTTGTTTGTTAATTGAATTGTTAAATATTAATAGTTTACGATAATAAAACTTTTCCACTCTTAGGTTAACAAGTAAAATAGAGTCATTATATCTTTGGATCTTTGGTGTATTTGGGTAAAACATAAAGATGAAAATAATTGGTGCCGATAATCCAAAACAAAATATGAGTGGACATTTCGGGATGCCATATGTGAGAAACTCTTGTATGTTATATGATACTCATTCGGGCTGATGAGTCCTGAAAGCATGAATAAATCAAATCTTAATATATATGATAAGTGGCATAAAAGTAAATATAAAACAGACGTGAATATTTGAACCGCGTTATTGATTAGATAAACCTAACAGTACTGTAATAAGCACCAAGTAGTTACAGATCAAACCTGGCCTCTCGGTCACCAAACCCCAATAGCAACAAAGTTCCATCAGTGAAATAAACAGAGTCCAGGATGATCGGAATGACCTTCTCAATGCCCTCGTGGTGACTCTCGTTTACCTCTTCGGCAAGCTCAGCAGCAATATCTTCAGTATTTATACCAAAGCAAGATTTAAGCTTCCGAATATCATCAGTATACTGATTAGACAATAGTCCACTGATGGGGAACTTGTGGGACCAAAGTTTATAGTCTAGTGGCCAAAAAGATATTGACCTGTGTATCTGTGTGCATGTTCCGAACTTTTCCAGGGGAAATCCTTGATAATTTGTAAATCTATCCTCACAGCTACTCTTCATACTTTCCAATACATGATCATGTAATCTTTCAACTCCCTGATCAATATAATCGGGAGAATACACCTGCAACAGACCTCCAATACTAGGACTTGTGAGATAAGAATATTCATTCTCAAAACTGCAGCCATTATCACTACATGTCTCATCATTTTGCCTGTTGCTGTGATTGCATTCTGTAGGATGCTTGTTTTTTAATCCAATTTCTGAAATTTGGCTATTTTTTTCCATGTCAAACATTCTATCACCTAGTGGATGCCCATTGGCAGCTTCAGACGGTGATTGCATTGTGCTAACTCCAACACTTACTGGAAATAACTCAGATGCATATTGAAATCTATTGTTTTCATCACTGGATATCATTCTGCTGTTGGTTTTACTAGCTATTTCATCATTTGCTGCAATTTCTTCAACTCCATTATCATCTGAGCGTCCCCCAGGTGAGTCCCTACCCTGTTTGCTAGATGAACCAGTTGAGCTCGCCATGATATCAATAGATTGGAAATATGCAGCTGCTGCTGTTGCACTTCGGACAAGAATTCTCTGCCTAGCAGTGAAGTCAGATTCTAAGCGAAGTTTTCTATCTCGTTTGGATTTATGCCTAAGAGAATCTGGTAGCATTCCAGACCAAAATTTCATCCCTCGACCAGGGATTTTTACACCAAAAGCCTTTTCCAAATCTGCATGCTTTGAACCATACCCAATTCCAGTATCCATGCAATGATGATCCCTCCAATGCATCTTTTCATCCATGCAATAAAACAAACCAGATCTTCCGGTCTCAGTAGATTGTCCAGAACCATACTTCAAATCCTCATTCAAGACAGATTGTACATGTCGTTGAACAATGTACCCCTCCTCTGCTGCCTCCTTCGCTGCTTTGACCCTTTCTGTGGCCCATTGGGAAGCAGACCTTTCTCTTGCTTCCCTTTTAGCTTTTGTTCGGTAATCTATTCCTTCTTCAGTTGAGTGGTGTCTCTGCATGCCACTTTCTGAAGGTGACGGAATCCCCAGCCAAGAAAAATCCTCCTTCTGCGCAACTAGAACAGTAGGCTGGGACAAAACAGCATCTACAACAATCTTCCCTCTCCTCAGACTTGCGAAAGGGCGTATGCGAAGTTTCATGGTAGATACCTCTCCACAAGAGAACTCCTCCCGGTGAGGTCCAATGGAACAAGAATGTAGGGTGATCCCCAGGGGTGAAATGCTATGCACTTTACCAAAGTCAATCTCCCTCTGAAGATGCTCACTCAGCATTGAACAGACAGAAGGCAGAAGTTGAGCCTCAACAAAGGTTTTAGCTTTCAGCTGAGCATACCAAACCAACACCCCTACCGCAGATATCACCGCGACAAAAATAGAGCATCTAAACAGAAACAGGCCCTCATTCCAAAGAGGTAAAAAGGATCTTATAAAAGCTCTGGTCTTAGAGAAAGGTTCTTTGGTACAATGAATTCTAAACCGGTTTGTTAAACTAAAATTTCTTGAAGGACGACTAATATTTCCACCACTAAGATGAGAAAACCTACCAACGTTGTACCACTTCTGAGCCTGCATTGGAAGTAGAAAATCAAAGGAAGCTTGAATATCAGCTTTTCGTTTAACCAACAAAGAGGATTTACTGCCATTCCTTTGGTTCCAAGAAAATTGAAGCGGTGATCCCCGAAACGAGCTATGCAAATATGCACTCATGTTATTCCTTATTCAACCAAACCAAATTCATTTGCAGGAGACCAAGAATCGAATCTCAGTCTCCATGTGTCTCAGATTTCAAATGAGATATATTGCTCCGACGATCTGACAATGATAATGGGAAGGCAACAAAGCAGTGAACAGTCAGCTGATGATTGCATCGCATCATACAACTTGAAAATAATAAACAAATGAACTTAAGGAAATAAGATTTCTCAACAGAAATTACGAAACAAGGCCTGGATTACTAAATATATGTTGTTTCCATCTCTAAAATTAATACATAAAATCCACTTTAAAGTGGCCAAGGCTTACACAACTCCTTCCACCGTCAAGGAAAAAACATCATTGTAGAAACTTAATCAATTCACTCATAAATAAAAAATTGGCATGAGAATCAGCAACCAGACGGACGTTCGGAATAACCAAGCAATCTCAAGCTGATCCAAGTTGTCCCTAATCAAAAAAAACTAATAATCGTGTTTTTAAAAATGACAAATTACTTCATGAAGGGGAAATTTTAAAGAAAAAGAAAAAACGACGCATTAAAACAAACAGCATGAAGAGGACAGGAGTAAAGGCCAGTGATGGCCAGTGCTACATCCTAATTTCACCATATAGAACTAGAAAATTGCTTACTCTGTCCCAAAAAATAGTAAATTTTGAAATGATACGCAAAAAAGCCCTAATTTGACAGCGAACAAAATCCTCTTTTTACAGCTATATGCTGTGAAAATATAAGAATTTCGTGCGGCGCACGCCACAAATATTCATTTCATCCTAATTTTAATCGATAAAAAGAGAGAATAGAAGAAGGAAATAAAACCTTAATTTGGCCATAAAATGGGATTCGAACGTCGAGACGAAGCCATGGCGCCCTTTTCATGCTGTTTCGTTTTGTTTCCTCTCCCCTCTCCCCTCTCCCTCTCTCTGCGATTTTTTTTGTTTTCTTTTAGTTCTATTTATTTTTCGCTTTCCCCCCTCGCTTGTCGATTGAATTCCCTATTTCTGAATGGAGTTGCTTTGCGCACCCACCGTTTTATTCATGCGCACATGTCACTTATTTACAAGTTTACCATTCAATTACATTATGCACATGCCACTTATTTACAAGTTTACCATTCAATTACATTATGCACATGCCACTTATTTACAAGTTTACCATTCAATTACATTATGCAGTTGGGATGAGAATGGGCATGCCCAAAGCCCGATTGGGCCAATTGGGCATGACATCATCATTCTTACCAATCATTTACTAATTCTTCCCATAATTAGTGAAGAATTGGTAGGGATGATGTGTGGCAAGCCCCGTTGGAAGCCCAATCGGGCTTTGGGCATGCCCATTCTCATCCCTTTCATCTTTTACCCTCATCCCATCTGTCCCGGCATCCGGGTGACGACGATGACTCCAACGACAATTTACTGGTGTTTGGAATGGACGATGGGGAAGAGGGAGAGTTGGCTGGGGAGGTCAGTAGATGGGCGCGTCGCAAGGGGCGACGGTGTGGGAGGGGGCTAGAGAGGTTGGAGAAGGGGGGTCGAGAGGTGGAAGGACGACGTCCCAGTTCGCGCTTTGAGTGGAAGAAGGAGATGGGGCTAGGGAGGTCGGTGGAAGGGGCTAGGGAAGAGGAAGAGGGGGCAGGTGAGGTCGGAGGACGGGGAGGTGGGCTGGGGAGGTCAGAGGATAGGGCATCGTTGTCGCCCGTTGCCATTCGGCCATTTCACTCAACGCGCATACCCATTTGCATTTTCGCAAATTTGGCCATGAGAATGCGATGTGAGTAATTTCAGTGTCAAACTTGTAAATAAGTGGTATGTGCACGAGAGTAATGATAAACTTGTGAATAAGGGTATGTGCGCAGAGCAACGGAGGGTGCACGAAGGAATCCCTATGTCTAAATCATGAGCTAGTATTTCCCCGTGTAACTTTATAATAGAAGGGGAAAAGAAGGCATTGCGAGGTTTATTTGAGAATTTACTTTATATAGAAGGGGAAAAGAATGCATTGAGAGGTTGAGAATTTATTTGGTTTTAGGTTTGGGAGTTGCTATGTGAACGCTCATTTTTGTTCAGTACACATGACACTTAAATCTTTCAAAATACCAATAATAACCATTTCAAAAAAACAACAAAATACCCTCAAATTTTCTCTCTCACACAGATCACCCTTTGCGCAGCCAACCCTCCCCTAGGACCCCTACCCCTCCCCATCGTCAGATGTCCCCTTCCTTTGCCCCATCATCAACTTCCCCCCTTCCCCCGCTCCCCACTCCTCCCTATCCCCCTTCCCCGATCCCATCATCCACACCTACCCCTAACCCCCTCCCCGCTTCCATCCCCGCTCCTCCCCCAGCCTCCTCCCCCGCTCCCCAGCCACCCTACCGAGCCACTCCCCACCCCAGCCCCCCGCCATGCCTCCTCCCTAGCCCCCCCGCCCCCTCCCCCGATCCCCCACCCCCCTTGCTCTGCCTCCTCACACCCGGCCACCGTCCCCCCCCCCCCCCAAAAGCCACTCCCCAGCTCCCCCACCCCTCACCCACCACCTTCATCAACCCCTTCTCCAGCTCCCCAGCCCCTCCCACGCTCACTAGCCCCCTGACATTGGCTTCGGTTTCAGATGAAGATGGGTTGTGCTTACAACCTTAAGGGATTTTTCGGAAATTGGGGTATGTATACACAGTAGAAATGTCGATGTTCATAAATTTAACATGCGTGTGCTGGGCAAATAATGTGTACTGAGCAAAAAGGTCTGTTCACATAGCAAATCACTTAAGGCGTGATTGACGCTAGTCACATTACACATTTTGCTAACCAAATTGTGTAATATTTTACAAGGGGTTGCTGTAATAATTTTAGCAAAACGTGTTTTGTGAGTAGCAGCATTCTTTAGGTTTGGATGCTTCTATTTACCTTACAAGACCATACGCTTTTAAATATAGGTTTGCCATTAAACTTTGTACATCTTCTTTCTAATCTCTCCTCTCTACACAATGCACAAAGCCATATTGTATCGTCTGCCAGCTATCCTCCTCCGTCACGTCATCCCATCCTCTCAAACCCACCTCTACTACCTCCTCATCCTCCTCCATCCTTCATACCTCCTTCGCCTCCTTTGATTCTTCTTCGGTGAAAAATCCAATGAAAAACATAATAAAAATCAATTAAAATTTTAAAAAATCAAAGAAACTCAAACAAAGTTTCAATCGAAATCATTAAACAAAAGGACATTTTTTGGAAAAAAATTATTTAAAAATTTGAAAAATCGACAGGAAAAAATATTTAGCAAAACTGACCAAGTTTTGAAACGTCAATGATCAGGACTCTGACTAGACGCCCCTCGCCGCTGACATGGTATGTTTCGACTTCACCACTGGTCGCGTCCGGATGTACACCCGAAAAATGACTTGTAGTTTTACCGCACGCGCACGGTGTAGCAGCGAGCGGGTATCAAACTCAGGGAGGAACAAATGACCGTGTCTCTTTCCAATCACCTAGCTATCAAGAAAATCGAGAATAGTTTGGGGTATAACAACCACAATCGTTCAAATATCAAGAGAAATATCGATTTAAAAAATGTCTAGGGCTAGGGAATCCCCACTACGGACCTTCTCTCATCATTGTGATTCATGAGTTGCATCATTG
Source organism: Scilla litardierei (assembly GCA_030789695.1). Classification (NCBI taxonomy): domain Eukaryota; kingdom Viridiplantae; phylum Streptophyta; class Magnoliopsida; order Asparagales; family Asparagaceae; genus Scilla; species Scilla litardierei. The sequence goes on along the minus strand of CM061132.1, from coordinate 33,899,446 downwards.
CTAAACTTGAATATAGGTGAACTAGTCGCAACTAAATGTAGAACCAAGCTCACGCTCTCACGCTATTGCCGGTCTATAGCAAACCTAGGACAGGGCCCACTCTCGTGCAAAGGCCCACTCTCGTGCAACCCCTAGCCTTAGCCGTTAGCGTGAAGAACGACATCATTGTTCAATCGTATCTCGAGTCCACTCTCGTGCAAACTCGAACTACGACCTAGGTTGTGATAGTTCCTATCCGTCCAATCTCTTGCAAACGGATATGGGTATAGAATCACAATTAAAAATCCTAGCTTTGGTCCAATCTCTTGCAAACCAAGTCTAGAGAAATCCAATTGTCAATCTAAATCGAATATCTAGGCCTTCCTATCAATTGGGATCCAATCTCTTGCAAATAACGATATGAATTCCTAGCTATCCGTAATTAATTAATCACAACCTAACCCTAATCAATTCTAGCAACAATTCCCCAAATTCATCACAATTTAGAAATAGGGTCCATAGGGTTCATCCCTACGCCCTAAGACGACGGCCACGCCGACCATCAAATACGAGATTGGGCCCACTACTCGCTAGACATCATGCAAATCTCAGAAAAATCAACAATAATATTGGCACAATTCATTGCAAAAGAGAAATAATGTATAAAAATAGAGTTTTCAATAGGAATAGACAAACCAATGTAGATGCCAATGATTTCCAACTGAGAATTCACCAAAGAGTAGCCCTCAAATCCCTAAAAGAAAGTCTAAAAATTAATGGTTCAAAAGCACCCTAAACTAGGGCAAAAACTGGGTTTAAATACCCTCTAAAATCGCCCAAAAAATCGTGCCAAAAATGCCCCTGCGCAGCCCAGAAATCGCAACCCTAGCAGCAGGCGGAGCGGTTCACTCGGCCGAGTGACCATGTCACTCGGTGTAACGACTGGTTTTCATGTATGGATTTTATTATAATTATTTATATATTTGGTTGATTTCCCTTGTTGTGATTTCCCTTTTCCGTCTCCGTAGTTTTCATTTTCGTTCCTTTCGTCGTGATTCTCTAGATTCTTCCGTCGGTCGGCGTGTTTGAAGTAAGTCATTCGTGACGGGCTTCATAACGTCGATATCTTAGAGTTAGAACGAGCCTAGGAGACTTAGGAAACCATCCCGGAGCTTCGCGCTCCATTTCGGAACTTTTGGTGCTCATTAGCCAGTGTAAGAAGAGGCACCGACCGACTAGATGACGATCCAGTCGGTCGGAAAACCTTCTTGAACCGACTAGTGGGCTTTGTTAAATGTTCAGGAGTTACTGTTTGTCGTTAGTCGGTCTAAGAACGTTGGTTGACCGACTAGGTTGCAAACTAGTCGGTCGGCAATGCTTCTTTAACCGACTAAGTCATTTACTATATTTTTGGTATCAGTACTGTTCATTCTTAGTTGGTCTAAGCTCATCTTTCGACCGACTAGTTGTTAAACTAGTCGGTTAAGTTTTGTACTCAGACCGACTAATTCTTAGTTCTCCTGTACAGTCGAGTACTGTTTACTCTTAGTCGGTCTAAGAACGTTCATCGACCGACTAGATGTCAAACTAGTCGGTCAGTAATTGTTCCTTGACCGACTAAATCTAAAACCTAATTTTCGTCTGGGTTAATGTTTACACTTAGTCGGTCTGCGTTGGTCAACCGACCGACTAGTTCCCAAACTAGTCGGTCAGTGGTTGTTCTTTGACCGACTAACCAGTGCTGTAAACCCTAGTTTTGCCCTAGCCTCCACCAAACTCTATAAATACCCCTCCAAACATTTTCTTCTTCTTCCTCATAACCTAAAACCCTAATTTCTCCCCATTGAGCCCCCATCTTCCTCAAACCATTAATCCTTCATCCCAAGCTCATCCTCCATCATCCAAACCCTCCATTGTCACAACCCACCTTCCATCTTCCCCAAACCTTCATCAAACCCCCAAAATCCACATCAAACCCCATTTCTCCAGATTTTTCCCTCATTTCCAGATCTGAGCCGGATCGTTCTTCCGTTGCCGTGGTTGCTCGGCATCGTTCCTTCGTTTCTTCACGGTAATACTCGATTCCTTTAGTTTTAGCGTAACCCACATCGACATTGTGAAACCCTAATAAAATGGATTATTAGATGATTAGGGTTCCATTAAGAAATCGATTTAGAATCGTTGTTCTAATAATTGTTTTGCTATAACAGTGATCCATCCGTAGTTTAGCTTGTGACGATCTTCATTGCTCGTCAACCCCGGTATCAGGTAAGTGAAACTTGCATCCCTTGATTTGGGCCATGTCTTAGGCCATTTCCCTTGCTTTAGCGTAAACGAGACTAGACGGTGAAAGGATAGCCGTCTAGACGCCTTTGACCTAGCTTGACAACGAAGCTTGGTCCGTCACCCTCATCATGCTTGTATGTCACGTTTAAATTCAATTAACGGTACGCAATTATCTGTTCATATCATCCCTGCATCTTTGCCTGTCATGTTTAAATTCTATTAACGGTACGCAAATATCTGTTCATGTCATTGCATAGTGATTATTCATCGTGATTGCGTAGCACACGCTACGATATTACACTTCCTGGCTCGTGTTCCAGAAGCGAGCCCTGTAGTTGGAAACCACAACGCTCGATACACATATGGGTGGGGTAAGAGATATGCGGCCACCTAAGCCCCGAGTTGGCCTGATCCGCCACTCCGGCCAGCATGCGAATTCTCTAGTGCACAAGTGATTAATAGTGATAAGAGATAAGCGGCCTGAGCCACGAGCTGGCCAGCAGGTGGACTCTCTATGCACTAAGTGATAAACAGTGATAAGTGATAAGTGATTAGTGAATTGGTAGCTTTCGCTACATCGTGCGTGCTTGTCTCTCTTTTAAACTGCTGCATCAAACTAAACTGTCATGTCATTGTTTAATATTATAAGTGCTAGGTTGTTAGTTACTTTCAGTTTCCTTGCTCAAGTCTTTAGACTTGCTGACATGTGCCCCTTTTCTCTTTTGGGTGACACATGTTAGACCCCGAGCCAGAGTTACTTGCTAAGGGTGAGGTGTTTGCGGACGCCGAGCTTGCGCCCGTGTTGGACGAGGACTTCGTAGACACTGGGGATCAGTCTTAGTGTCTACGTCTAGTTTTTGTTAGATTGCTTAGGTTGTGGGTGCGTGGCACCTAGTTTGATACTCCGTCATGTTTGTGTTTTGTTTGGCCTTGTTCTGGGCCTTTAGACTCTTTCTTTTAGCCTGGTGGCTTTTCTGTGATGTTGAATATTTGTGGACAAACTGTGGGATTGGTATTTCATATCCGTCTCATCCTATTATTATTGTTGTTGTTGTTTCGTTTGCAATTACAGGGACATGCTTATGCTAAATTTACGCTTATCAAGCGTGCAGCTTCACAGCTCCACGTTTGAGCGGACCTTCTCACGTCTCGCCTCCATTTTAGGGAAGCGAGGCATGACACTCGGCCGAGTGACAAACCCTGTAAAAATACATTAACTTCGGATGTTTCAGGGTCTGTCTTCGGGGGATGGCTCGGCCGAGTAGACTTATCCATTCGGCCGAGTGGCTTTATCGTTCGGCCGAGTGGGCTTCGACAGGATCTCTGAAAATTACAGTAACTTCGGCCTTTCTCTGGACAATTTCCCTGTACCACTCGGGCGAGTGAGATTTCTCATTCGGCCGAGTAGGCTTTCTTCGTTCGGCCGAGTATACGCTGAAATTAACTCTGTGTGCGTATCCGTTCTGGTCGGCAGAGTGGGACTTCTTGTTCGGCCGAGTGGGACTTCTGCTCGGCCGAGTGATGTGTTGAAATGGCTGTTTCTTCTTCTTTTTGCCTCCTCGTCGCTCCTATTGATTTCCTTCTTCTTCCGCTCATCCTCCATTGCTGATAAGCCCTCAAATGAGCCGTGGGTAACACTCCTAAGCGCTCGCAAATCCCTTGATCTCAAATTCGCCCCAAATCGCTCCATATTTCCTGAAAATACGACAAAAACAAGAAATAGTGGAAAGTATCGCAATATTGTCGAATAATCATGAAAAACGCGATATGGGCGATCAAAACGGCATGCAATCATGCAGAAAAAAGGTGTAAAATATGGAGCGATCAAAATCCCCCAAGCTTACCTCTTACTCGTCCTCGAGGAAGATAAGTAAAAGGTGAACCCGACGGGAAAAAGAAAAAAAAGAAAAGACGGAAGAGATAGAAAATAAAGAAAGAAAGCAAAGAGAGAGGTGCTAGATCATTTTCTCATGACGTGGGCTTTGCTTACTCATATAGCATACATCGAATATAAAACTCATGCCAAAGATTTTTATCTCGATATCATGATATATGGATGCATTCAAAATAGAAAACCCGATAATAGCAAAATAATATGAAATATGGAATCGTTTTAGGATTAACATCATCTGCAGCATCTAAAGCGGTATACATACTCATAGACCACACACTTTTCAATTGAATGCTTTCTATAAGGAGTATAAGAGACATCACACATCATGGATCAATAAGAATAGAAAGGTATGGTTTTCATGAAATGCGTGCTAAGTTTCAATTCCTGGATTTCGTAAAACTTTTAGTAATCTCACCGAGTATAGAAAATTACTTAGCATATGTTATCATGCACAGTCAAGTAGTCACTCTCTCACACATCATTGGATCCTCTCCCCCAAGCTTATCTATAAGCGTGGTGGCATAAATAAATCAATAAGTACATTCCCCATTTTTGGAGCTCCAATAAAAATAAAAAATAAAAGAGGGAAGAAAGAGAGAAAGAGTGTGATATGTGATCATGTATAAGCTTCTTTTCTCTTCTCTTTTCTTTTTCCACTTTTTTTTGCAAATATAGCACATATACATCTGAGATCCCAAATCAAAAGACAGAAAGATATTCATATATTTTTTCTTCTTTTTGATTTTGAGGAATTGGAGCATGGAATTTAATAGCGGGGGAAATGCCAATGATAGAATCGCTAAAGGGAGATTCACCAATGAATATAAGTGTAGAAATAATGCTCAAGATATGTGGAGAAAGAAATAAATGTAACACTCTGTTCACTCTATAGGACGTGCACAACAACTTTTAGCAGAGTAATGTAATCTATTCAGTTTAATCTCAGAAAGTAAACTAATCCAGTTATATCAACCTAACATACATTCATTCAACCTGAAAGTGAGGCGTACAATTTTCATGCAATAAGAAGTGATATAAGAAAGGAAAGCAGTACTCCAGATATAAGCAATCAATACGTGAAGCTTGGTGTGTTTTCTACGAAGAGTATACATATAAAGCATCAGATTTAGCTAATAAAAGAATTTCATCCATATTCATACATGAAAGTGCGGGTTACTATCTCAAATGCATAGCAAGACACAGCATATGATATCTGAAATAAAAAACTATGGCATAACAAAGTAATATGCATATAGAGATAAGCTAGCACCACGTCATCATCATCACAGAAAATTCATCTCTAGCAAAAAGATGAAAGAAATAAGGATAAAAAGAAAATGAGAACTACTACTGTATAATGCAGCACACTCAAGAAATAGAAAAAAAGTGATGCATGATAAAAACGAAAAAGTGAGTGAAAAAGGATGTAAAAACAAAGAAAGGGTGGAAAAATAAAAATAAAAGGTGACAAAAACAAAAAGTGTGAGAACTCACTCCCCCAAGCTAAAGTGCACAGTGTCCTCAGTGTGCAAAGTGTGGCAGACCGAGAGACAAACAGTGGGTGGGGTGGGTGAGGAGGCATGCATGATGGGAAAATAAAATAAAATGATATGAGAATGCGGGTGATGCATGCAGAGATCAAAATAATGCAGATATGAGTGTCCCCAAAAAGTACTCCCTCTCTCCCAAAAAGATATATACGGATAGGATCAAAATGTGAACAAAACAGGGTGCGGAGGAGGGCTGCAAAATAAGCAGGCTCACAAAAACTATCCAGCGTATCGACAACAAAAATGTGGAAGGCATCCAGTGTGTGCCTAAGGGGGTGGGGGTGCACCAGCACCGTCCTGTGACGGAGGTGGTGGCGGGGGTGGTGGCTGCTGGGTGGGTGTAGGTGGTAGGGGTAGACGCGCAAGAATCTGATTCAGGCAAGCCTGAATACTAGGAAGTATGGCGATGCGGGTCTGGACTGCACTGACGATGGCGGAGAGAGCCCTAAAGTCTCCTCTGAGTCCACTGACTGCCCCCTCAAGAGCACGAATGCTCTGAACTAGAGTGTTGGGGGGCGGTGGAGCAGAGGGTCGAACAGGGGAAGTACGGGGCTGTCTCACACGGCCGCTGTAAAGGATGGGTGCAGCTATGGGGTGGTGCTCGAGTGATGTGCTCGCTAAGTGTCGCCCAGCCTCTGTGTGAGGCTGAGACGCGGGTAAGGAAGACGAGGAAGGACAGCAGCAGAAGTGGAAGTGGTCGCTAAAGACGAGGCAGGCAGAGAGGTCAGTGACACAGAAGTGGGGACAGACGTCACGACGCTCTCAGAGAAAACAACAGCAGTGGGGACAGACGGGCCAACGTCCGAGGTGGCCGTGAACAAAAGTGAGGACAGGGCCGCCACTGCGGAGGTAAAGGAGGTCTCGCCGCTCTCTAAAATGGTAGTGGGATGCTCAGGGCTGGTAGCGGAAATGGGATCGACAGAAATGGGCACATAGGTGGTGGCAGTGGTGGACGAGGACTCAGCAAAAGTGCTCCCGACACTGACAGAAGTGTGGACAGAAGTGTCGGGAGGTGCAGACAGGTCACGTGCAGGCTGAGGGATCACGGGGTCCTGGGGTGGAATGAGGGGCTCCTGCTGAGCACCCTCGGGCTCTAGTACGTAAGGGGCGGGGATGAGGAGATCCATCGCTGGAATCCAATCTCCGCCCGCGGGTCCTATATGAGTCCGAGCAGGGCTCGAAAGAATCATGTAATCGGCAGCAAAAGGACCATGGAGCCACACCCAGTGCTGACGACCATGAGGACGCAGCATCCTCATCCGGGCCATAACGTCTATCGATAATGAAGTGGGGCCCGGTGGTCGAGGCAAGTCAGCAGGCAGGTCAATTCTGCATAACAGAGCCAAGATAGTAATCAGACCACCGCAACAAATGGGCGTACGAGCGCCGACAGAAATGATGATGCGGTCGATGTACCAACTGGCGATACCAATCTCTACAGCGGGGACCAGAATGTCGGCTCCATCAAAAACCCTGGGACGTGTCATCGCATATAGCATGTAGAGCTTAGGTGTCGACAACGTCCCGGGCTCGTACCTCGCAAGAAAAGTAGTCGCCATAAGGCGTTGTGCAATGCGGAGGCACAGGTGGAGGACGGCAGAGGCCTTGGACCTACTAGGGTCAAAGGCAAGAGGTGATCTTGTAATCCGGGTCCAGAAAGCGTGGGTGTCGAACGACGGGGGTGGGATGTGCGTGGGAGCGTAAGCGCGGTCTGGGTCAGGGACAGCGGGCCACTGGAAGAAAGCTCGGAGCATGTCAAGAGTGACCTGGCACTCCTGATTCATTAGGCGAAATGAGCATCCTCCAGGGGTATGCTTAATAGAGCTAAGGACCTCTATTGTCGGGTGGATATAAGTGTCCGCCGACACCGACAAGAAATCACGTCACCCCACATTGTCGTACAACGTGAGTAGCCCCTCAAGAACCCCTAGGCGCTCAAAGTCGGCGAGGTGTGCGAACCTAGTGGGTACGATTGAGTGATGGGAGATACGCTCGAATCTGGCGCGCTGGGCGTCATACCGAAACGTAATCCCCATCGCATCGAACGCGGGGGCAAGCTGTGCAGGTGGTGGAATAGGATCGGGATGAAGCGGCTGTGTAGGTGGTGGTGGGCTAAGTGGAGGGGAGTCCGCCCTAGTGGAAGAGGAGCCAGGATCACCTGACTTCTTCCGCTTCGAAGCGGGCTCCCGCGTGCGTGGCCTAAGGCGAGGCGGCATATGTGCCACGAGAAGTGCCCACCACCCAAGTAAAAATGCGAAGTGCTAGATGATGGAACGAGTATACCTGAGTACGACGCGATAGCAAAACGTGATGTGTGCGAAGAACGCCTCCACCGCGGGGCTCCGAATGCGTCCAAAAAGCTCCTCCAAGCTCCCCCAAGATAGCCTGAAACGCAAACAATAAAATCAGCGAATGATAATCAATATACATGGGGGATAGGGGATAACAGAGAGAGAGATATATATATATATATATATATATATATATGAATTAATTTGAATTTGGGGCGCAATGGGCGTACGAATTGGGAGAATGGAGAAGAAAATCAAATTTGGGACGAAATGAGGGTGACCGGTGGCGAGGGAGGCGGCGCCGGCGAGGAGCGGCGTCGGGGCGGCGTCGGCGACCGGTGGGGGTCGTCGGTCGGCGGCGGATCGGGCGTAAGAAGCGGTGGATCGGGCGAATGAATCGGAGCGACAGCGGGCGAGTGCGAAAAGGAATTGGGGATTCTGCGTTTTGAAATTCGCGCTGCGCTCGTTGGGATATATAAAGATGTAGCGACTCGGCCGAGTGACGAGTTCACTCGACCAAGTGGGACCTTGAAAAATTATTTCGAATTAACTCCCACAAGTTACGACTCGGCCGAGTGGCTTTTCCCATTCGATCGAATGGACAAGTTCCACTCGGCCGAGTGGCACAGCCATTCAGCAATTTTTAGAGCGTGCAGGGTATCTGATTTACTCGGCCGAGTGACAAGTCACTCGCCCAAGTGGCAAATTATATTGTAAATCGAAAAAATAACAGAGAGTTGGTCAGAACGATCTTCCCTGATCTGTACCCCACTCGGCCGAATGGAATCTTTGCTCGGCCGAGTGACATATGTTACTCGGCCGAGTGGCATCCTGTTTTCTGCAACGGCTCTCTGTTTTCGCTCCATTCTCTGTTTTTCTTCCTCCAGTCAGTCCCTGCCTTCTCCTGAGGCCTGAGCGCGTTCCCAAAGCGCTCTCCCTTTCCTTGGTCATCCTCCATATGAATGATCTCTCGTTCTCCATCTCCTATCATCAAAACTAAAGCCCGTTGTCACGATTTTTATAGACACTAGACTCTAAACACTAAGAAAAATCTAGAATAAAAATGAAAATCAACTAAAAAATGATATGAACCCGTCGGGTTGCCTCCCGACAAGCACTCATTTAAGGTCATGAGCTCGACCCCTTATGATTTTCGTTTAGCGTGTGATGTTCAGCGCATGCGAGATACGCCCGTCAAATTTACCGGGAAGGCCACTTGTATTTGGTTGTTGGTGCTCGTCGGGCCTCCTTGGCGTCCCCTCATCATGGGTAGAGTTGGGGGATAAGTCCCCCAAGCTTAAGCTAGAACCAATCTTCTTCCTTACCGGTGACACCGATCTTCTATTCAGTGGAGCTTTCTTCGAATTGTTGCTCGTTGAGAGATTACAAAGCTCCCTTATCCTTGCGACATCATCGTTGTCTGCATCATCGGCCGTAGAGCTATCCGGAGGGTCCTCCAACTTTTCTTCAATGCTAGAAGTTTGGCCTTCTTCAAGGCCATCATCATGGAAAGCGCCGATGGAGTGCGGAATGGCTTCGTCGATTACCTAATCAAGGAGGTCCACATAGTCCAACTCCTCTTGGTAGGGCATATGCTTCATGGCTTTGGGTATGTGGAACTCAACCTCGATGTTCCCGACATTCAAGGATAATGTACCTTCTCTCACGTCGACTATAACGCCGGCGGTGGCTAAGAACAAGCGTCCAAGTATAAGTGAAGTGTCGCCCTCCTCCTTAATGTCCATAACGACAAAGTCGCAAGGTAAACATATCCCTCCCAGAACTTGAAGCGGGATGTCCTCCGCAATCCCCACCGGCCTAGTAACCCGACCATCCGCTAGTTGTATTCTCATGTCGGTTGGCTTCAAGTCGGTCCCCGTATTCAATTTTCGGAACATGCTAAGGGGCATTAGGCTCACACCTGCTCCCAAGTCAACTAAGGCCTTTTGCAATAGGACTCCTCCAAGTGCGCATGGGATGCGAACGCTTCCGGGATCCTTGAACTTTGCGGGCTCCTTTTCCCTCCGGGTGAACCAAGTTCCTTGTTCGGCAAGCATTATTTTCTCCTTCCTCCACTTTCCCGATAGTAAGTCCTTTAAGAACTTTGCATACGACGGGATCTCCATTATAGCATCCAAGAAAGGAATGTTGAGGCTTACTCCCCTCAAATAGTCAAGGAACTTGGCGAGCCTTTTCTCAATTTTGGCTCTCGCCAACCGTTGTGGAAAAGACACCGACGGCATGTAGGTGCGCTCCTCATTAGGCTTCTTCATTTCAGAATTTCCTACTTCTTGCGGCTCTTTTGTGCTCTCCTCTTCAATAGCCGGCTCCTTGTCGTTCAAAATCTCTTCCACGGGCTTCTTGGTTTGGACCATGGCGGGAGTAGTATCCTTCCTGCCCCTAGTTGTGACCGCCACTGCCGCATTTATGTGGCCGGTATTGCTCCGTGGATTGGGCTCCGGTTGAGCCGGCAATTGTTGAGTATTTTTGTTTAGCAACGCAAGTTTCTCTCCAAGTTGCGCAACGATGGTATTTAGCAAATCTTGTTACGCCGTCAACCTAGCATTGATTTTTCTTTGCTCCACCTTGAATTCCTCCACCCTAGCTTCATGTTCCGATCGTGGTTGAGCTTGTGGTGGGTTCGGAGCTCTCCAACCTTGGTTATAACCGAGCGGCCTATACGGTCCCGCTTGTTGCCTAGGCGGGTAATTTTGTTGCGGTGGCCCCCTTGGTTGGTATTGGGGTTGTGGAGGTGGAGGCCTAGCTTGAGTTTGTTGCGACGGTGGTGGGTTTAGAGCCCCTTCATTGTTTGCATACGAAAATCCCAGATGGTTCCTTGCGGCCGGGTTGGCCCAATAACAGTAGTTCCCCGCAACATATTGCACTTGTTCCAAGGCTCCCTCTCCATGCTCTCCTCCTACGAACATGAATTGAGATTGGTCTTGCCAATCACTCATATTGCTTCCCGTCGTAGGTGTGGAGGGAGCTCCATGTGGCTCAATGATGTACTTCTCCAATCTCTCCACCACCTTGTGGAGAGAGTTGAACTTATTGGAAAGCTCTGCTCCGGCCTTGGCCTCATATATGCTCGTTGGCTTCAAGGATGTAGAAGATTGCCCTCGCTCGTCGCTCCATTGTTGATTATTAGAGGCCATCTCCTCTAATAGGCCCGTAGCTTCATCCGGTGTTTTGGAAAGAATGGCTCCGTTGGCGGTTGCATCTATGATTTGCTTAGTGCCCGGTTGAAGTCCATTATAAAAACTGTGAACTAGCTCCCATGCTTCTATGCTGTGATGGGGGCACTGATGCTGCAGATCCTTAAAGCGCTCACATGCCTCATATAGGGTCTCCTGCGGTCCTTGCTTGAAGGACATGAGTGCACTTCTAATCTTCACTGTCTTAAATAGCGGGTGGAATTTATCAACAAAAGCGCTAGCCAACTCATCCCAAGTAGTGAATATACCTTCCACCCGCGTCCTCAGCCAATATTGAGCTTTGTCTCTGAGGGTGAAGGGGAAGAGTCTCAAATGGATCGCATCGGCGGAGACACCCGGCATTTGAAAGGTGGCGCACTTGGACAAGAATAGCTGGATGTGATAATGTGGATTCTCATGGGAGTTCCAATGGAATGGGTCTTGTTGCATTAAGACCACTAATCCCGTCTTGAGCTCAAAATTCTTATCCGCCGCCAACTCCGGCATAGCGATGGAAGAGGTAGTGGAGGAAGTCTTAGGCCGAAGCCTATCTCTGATGGATATAATCCTTGCCATACGTGCCGCTAGTTCCTCCGGTGTCTCCGGACGGTTCATACAATTATCCTCTATATTGAGCCTTTTCTCGGCACTGATCCTCCTCTCAGTACGCTCGATCTTCAGATCAAATATGATATCCTCTGGATCCGCCGTCGATCTCGTGTACATGCAAAGAAAAACAGAGTTCGATGGAATTGTTAGCACGGTAGAGGAGTAAAATAAAAAATAAATAAATAAAACAAAAAGAAATAGCTAAGTAGAGAAAATAAAACATTGTCGCCTCCCCGGCAACGGTGCCAAAAACTTAGTCACGTCCGGATGTACACCCGAAAAACGACTTGTAGTTTTACCGCAAGCGCACGGTGTAGCGGCGAGAAGGTATCGAACTCAGGGAGGAACAAATGACCGTGTCTCTTTCCAATCACCTAGCTATCAAGAAAATCGAGAATAGTTTGGGGTATAACAACCACAATCGTTCAAATATCAAGAGAAATATAGATTTAATAAAACATCTAGAGATAAGGAATCACCACTACGGACCTTCTCTCATCATTGTGATTCATGAGTTGCATCATTGCCAAACTTGAATATAGGTGAACTAGTCGCAACTAAATGTAGAACCAAGCTCACGCTCTCGCGCTATTGCCAGTCTATAGCAAACCTAGGACAGGGCCCACTCTCGTGCAAACCCTAGCCTAAGCCGCTAGCGTGAAGAACGACATCATTGTTCAATCGTATCTCGAGTCCACTCTCGTGCAAACTCGAACTACGACCTAGGTTGTGATAGTTCCTATCCGTCCAATCTCTTGCAAATGGATATGGGTATAGAATCACAATTAAAAATCCCAGCTTTGGTCCAATCTCTTGCAAACCAAGTCTATAGAAATCCAATTGTCAATCTAAATCGAATATCTAGGCCTTCCTATCAATTGGGATCCAATCTCTTGCAAATCCCAATCGATATGAATTCCTAACTATCCGTAATTAATCAATCACAACCTAACCCTAATCAATTCTAGCAACAATCCCCCAAATTCATCACAATTTAGAAACAGGGTCCATAGGGTTCATCCCTACGCCCTAAGACGACGGCACTACTCGCTAGACATCATGCAAATCTCAAAAAAATCAACAATAATATCGGCACAATTCATTGCAAAAGAGAAATAATGCATAAAAATAGAGTTTTCAATAGGAATAGACAAACCAATGTAGATGCCAATGATTTCCAGCTGAGAATTCACCAAAGAGAGTAGCACTCAAATCCCTAAACGAAAGTCTAAAAATTAATGGTTCAAAAAGCCCCCTAAACTAGGGCAAAAACTGGGTTTAGATACCCTCTAAAATCGCCCAAAAAATCGTGCCAAAAATGCCCCTGCGCAGCCCAGAAATCGCAACCCTAGCAGCAGGCGGAGCGGTTCACTCGGCCGAGTGACCATGTCACTCGGCCGAGTGACAAACCCTGTAAAAATACAGTAACTTCGGATGTTTCAGGGTCTGTCTTCGGGGGATGGCTCGGCCGAGTAGACTTATCCATTCGGCCGAGTGGCTTTATCGTTCGGCCGAGTGGGCTTTGACATGATCTCTGAAAATTACAGTAACTTCGGCCTTTCTCTGGACAATTTCCATGTACCACTCGGGCGAGTGAGATTTTTCATTCGACCGAGTAGGCTTTCTTCGTTCGGCCGAGTATACGCTGAAATTAACTCTGTGTACGTATCCGTTCTGGTCGGCCGAGTGGGACTTCTGCTCGGCCGAGTGTTGTGCTAAAATGGCTGTTTCTTCTTCTTTTTGCCTCCTTGTCGCTCCTATTGTTTTCCTTCTTCTTCCGCTCATCCTCCATTGCTGATAAGCCCTCAAATGAGCTGTGGGTAACACTCCTAAGCGCTCGCAAATCCCTTGATCTCAAATTCACCCCAAATCGCTCCATATTTCCTGAAATGCGACAAAAACAAGAAATAATGGAAAGTATCGCAATATTGTCGAATAATCATGAAAAACGCGATATGGGCGATCAAAACGGCATACAATCATGCAGAAAAAAGGTCTAAAATATGGAGCGATCAACCACACTTGGCAAGTGCGGCCAATTGGTCAGGCCTTTGACTTGGCCCCGCTTGGCAAGTGCGGCCAGTAGGTCACCCGTGACTCAAGACACGGGCCTATTAAATGGCCACACTTGCCAAGTGCTACCAGTTTACACGTATAGGGCTGCCACCATTAGCCACCTTCTCCTCATTTCGCAGAGCCTCTTCTATCAAAACTGACCTAGAACCACCGACCATTTGGAAGCGGAAAAAAAGCAAGAATCAACCTCTTTCAGTCAAAAATCACCGGATTTGACATGATCGGGCGAAGGACAAGGTAAGAGACAATCAGATCTAGCCCGATTTTAATCGATTTTAATCGATTTCAATCATTGTAATATTTTTTTCAACCCTCTAAATAAGGAATCTTTTTATGTGATTTAGGTTAATCCGTTGAAGCACTCATATGAAATTTTGGGAAAGAATAAAAATTCATTTGGAATTTTTTGCAGGATGTTAAAAATGGCAAGTGATCGAATTTTTGTCGTATACTATTATGATGGAAATTTAATTATTTGTAACAATCACGAACCGATATATGTTGGGAGGAAAGTTAAATCAATTATACCGAGGAGACCGTCAACGTATACTGTTAAGGCCAAAAATGACCGATACAATTGTTGGGCCGACGTAGACTCGAGGTGCTGAATCGGAGCCTCATCAGCAGTTAGAGTAGGACCCTCGGTTGGAGGAACCAGGTTCGAGTAATGATAGTTGGAGATGATGCGACCTTCGATCGATCTTCGAGCGGCAGTTGCGTCGATTGTTCGAGGTTGGGAAGCTCGACGTAAACCTTCGACGTTGGATAACGATCGTCAATCTGCACCACATGGACTCGTTATGGGGGTCGGATCTGGGTTCTGACCCACATCCCCTCCGATGCTTAAGTTATTATGGAACTTAAGGAAGAGAGGGAGCTTAGTGCAGCTGAGATCGACCCACGGAGGTTCATCTCAAGACTGGAGGTGCAAGCTCGAATTTAAGAAATGTAAGCTGAGAAAGTAGAGTTTTATGTCTTAGACCTGTTGAGGGATGGTGCCCTCAGATCATTTGTATACGATACAATAAATAAATGGGATATTATATGCTTAGGAATGTTGTGGACATTCTAAGAAGAGCATAGGAAGAAACCGCACCTGAATCGGAGATCAAATGAGCAAGTTATGCTCAAAAGAGTCTTTTTGTAATTAGTGGAATTACATGGATCTTTTTGTAAAAGGACAGAGAGAAAACCCCACCCCACCCATCTACTGACGCGCTGACGCGGGGCCCGCTGACGTCAGCGCGCTGACGTCAGCACGCGTCAGCGTACTGATGCATGCGGGCCCCACAGCGGGGCCCGCGTCAATGCTGCGCCCGCTTCTGCGGGCGCAGCGGCAGCTGAATGCCGCCCGCATTCGTGCGGGCAGCTCGACGAATAGGAGCACGCCACGTGGCGCGCTCCGGGCGCGCCACGTGGCGCTGGGGGGGGGGGGGTATTTTCCCGAGAGAACGCAATTCAGATCGCGTTCTCCTATTTTTTTTTGAATCAGATTTTAAAACTCAAGTTTGAAGGGTCAAACGAAGTCCAAATGAGGTGCCGTTTCTTCCTATGCGTTCGTCTCGTCGAGCACTCCGATTTACATATATGATGTGTATGTTTTGCTTGAGAAACGAATTAACTATGGCTCTTTATAGTTTTGAACTATAAGATTCCATTCCCATTATTTAGTCCCACATAGACTATTTCAATTGAGGAGCTCCTCACTCCCCCTATAAATAGTAGGGTGGTCTCCTCATTGAAACTTGCACCAGCCGATAATCAAGGCAGTTCAAATTAAGAACAAACATTGATCTGGAAGCTAAATTAAAAGTTCTCGTTCTCATTCTTTGTTTCGGTCGAGCCCTAGCTGTAGGAATATGATGCCCTCAAGGCCATTTATTCCTGTGTGAATAGCACAAACATCTTGTTCGAAATAACAGTAAGCTGTTTGGTAATAATTTATCTAAGTTATATTGTAATGTAGTTAACATTAGATATCAACTTAGGTACAGTCCTGAGACTTTATGCAAGGTCAAACGGGTATCGAGATGAGTATCTCGATCATGGAGAAACGTTTGACCGTCTGTAGCATAAGTCTAGAATGGTTCGTGGTCGTAGATGTTTCGAGACAAGGATATCGAAACATCGGATAGCCCATTGTGTCTTAGTCTTCACCGTTTAACGGTGGCGATGATCTCATGATCGCTTGACTTGGCGAAATCGAAGACGAGACACAGGTGCTCATTAGAATGAGTTCACTGAACGATCCACTAGAGTTATCATATGGTTATATTGACCAATCTGTCAATGATAACTCTGAGTGATGATAGGATAGTTGGTCTTTTGACTTGAGGTCATTTTGACGGACCTGTGCGTGAACGGTGCCACTTAGATCAACTGACCTAGCTTCGAGGCAAGGCCTGTCGAAAGGTCTTTTGATTGGGTGTCACTTGAAACGTACGAGGCGAGTAATGACCAAGAGAGGATTCGTCTCTCCCGGTCAATGGGAGTTAGTGTCGTAGAGTTAGCTCGGTCTTTAGTAAAAACTCTGCGCAGAGTATGTTGGAAGAAGTCCAATATTTATTGACTAAAGATTGATATAAACTAACCGGAGTCAAGTTATTGGGGTTGACAGTTTGACCGTACCCCAGACTTGATCCGAACGACATATTTAAGACGAAGAGACTATAACTGCGGAATTCATCACGGAAACAGTCAGGTGGTCCCGACAATACTCATGTCAATGAGTTAACCACATAATGATGATTCCTGAAGCAGGGACGGCAACCACTGCTCGTGGTCACTGCCGTATAGGGCTTCGAGCCCAACCTGTTGTAAGGGTCAGGCTGTAGGGTCTCACACAGAGTGTAACGCTTCGTCTAGAATAGGTAGAAATTAGTTAGGGAGAATAATTGCATTTTTGATGCAAGGGATGAAATAATTGCATTTGATGCAATATGGTAATTTAAGCTTAGATAGGGACTATTTTGCATTTGATGCAAAAGCGATTAAATATGTATTAAATTGTTTAATACAATATTTAATAAAATAAACGCAAGGAAAAGTTCACGGGTAAGACGGGAATATCCCGGTCTAGACCTAGGTTCGAACGGCGTCCAAATCGGACACCAAATGCTCAAGTTAGAGCCCTAAAGCCCAAAGAATCAGACCAGGACAAGCCCAGGCAGAACAGGCTGCCTGGGCTAACCCAGGCGCTGCCTGGGCAGAGCCCAGGCTCGGCCTGGGCTAGCCAGGCACAAGCCTGGGCTTAGCCCAGGCTCGGCCTGGGCAAGCCCAGGAGCAAGCCTGGGCTCTGCCCAGGCGCCTGGGCAAAGCCCAGGCCCGCCTGGGCTCTGCCCAGGCACGGGCCTGGGCGAGCCCAGGCCGCCTGGGCTCGCCCAGGCGCGGGCCTGGGCGCGCCCAGACGCCTGGGCGAGCCCAGGCGCGGCCTGGGCTCTGCCCAGGCCATTTTGCGCGCGCGATTGATGCAGCGGGGCCCACTGGTGGGCCCCAAGCCTAGGGTTTCGAACCTTAGTCACAGATTTGCATGACGGCTGATTTCTTTGGCGAAAATCTGATTTTTGTCAATCTTTGGACGATCAATTGGAGGGTCAAACGAACTCCGATTGACGAACGGTTTTTTCCTATGCGTTCACCGTTGAACGCTTGTCGTATTGATAGGTTGTATCGATCTTGAAGCTCAACGGTGAGTGAGTTAAAATTCACGGAAGTTTGCACTTTTTGAAGTGTAAACTAACTTGATTTTAACTAACCCAAATAATTAGTCCCACATCGGATTTTGAGAAAAGGGGAGAGTCCGCCGCCTATATAAATAGGGGTCTCCCCCCTTTCTCAAAACTCGTCCCAAGCTCTAGATCTGAGCGGCTCTCGTAAATGTTGGAGCACGCTCGGATCTAAGCTTAAATTAATATTTTCTCTTCTCCCTAAATTTCTGCCTTACTCCTGCGGGCTCTAGCAAAGCCACAAAGGAGTTCGGATTCTGGATCTGAAATCTTGGCGGAGGTTTCACTCGCGTGAAACTTTCTTCGGCGCGTGGTTGGCTCGGCGGCACGGGGATTGATCGCCTCGGGATGCGAAGCGGTTCGAGGAGCGGTTCGGGGAGCGGTTCAAGGAGCGGCTCGGCGTGGGACGGGAGCAACTCGGAAGACGGCGTGGAACATCTCGCCTGCTTCAGGGCTGAGATTCCGGGTATGTGGTTAAAGTATTATTAGCATTAGTTTAGTTTAATCGCAGTAGGCTAGATCCTTCTTGGGATGGTCAGACCCATCCCAAGTCGGCATAGATCTTGGCATAGGGTCTCGGACCTTAGGGCTAAGTTAAATTGTTTTAACTGCATGTTAATTAGTTAACATAGTTTTTCTTCCGCTGCTATGATTTTTCTGTCTATGTTCCGTCCGACTTAGGACGGGACTAGAGTTTTTGTGCCCTAAGGGACCGCAAAATTCCCAACAGTGGTATCAGAGCTTGTTGAGCTTGAGTACGGGTTCTCGGGTTATGAACTGACCCGAAGTAATCGCTCTTACCGTACCAAGTCCCGATAAGATGGGGATCTTATAATGGGTTGGGCATTGTCGAGAGGCATGCCGTAAAACAAGTTTCTGAGGTATCTTGTGACGGGTCTAGGGTGCCATGGATGATGGGCCTTAACAGTGTCGCAATGATATCAGAGTGATACCCAACAGTGGTATCAGAGCAAGTTTTGCGTAGCGATCTAGGTACTGCGATTTGATTAAACGTGTTAATGCTTTTAAATACTTTCAAAAGTTTTTAAAGTTATGAGATAATATTTTAAAAATGTTTTAGATGTTCAAAAAATTCTTTTTGATAAATTTTGAAAATGGAAATTTTTTAAAATGACATTTTAAAATTTATGTGATAATTTTTAAAACCAATTTTAAATCTTTTAAAATTTATGCGATAAGTTTAAATTGCCTAAAATTTTATTTGATAAATTTTTAAGCTTGAAAGTTTTAAAATGATGTTTTAATTTTATGAGATAATTTTAAAACTGATTTTAAAGATTAAAATTTTTATGCGATAAATTTTTTTAAGTAGCATGCAAATTTATGATTTTAAAATTAAGTTTTTATGAGATAAAAATAAAATAATTTCAAAATCATATTTTAAATTTAATTGTTAAATTTATGTTTGCATGCAAAAATTGTTTATGCGATAAACTTAGTATATTTAAATGTTAAATAGTTATGCACTATCTTTATGCGATAAATTAGTGTAGCTTTATTTTAATGGCTTGACATCTTGTCCCTTATTTGATAACACAAGACAACCCCTTTAGGTTAGCCATTAAAAATGATTAAAATTTATTACTTGAATTTTAATGACATGCCATGCTTTAATAAATCATTAACAACAATATTAAAGACCTAATTCCTGATTAGGGTAGTCCTTTAAATGAATTTTCAAATTCTAATTGTTATAATTAATTTTCATTAAAGGACTTCGCTTCTAGCGTTGTTAATAATTTATTAAAAACCTAATAACGATTAGGGTAGCACGTGAACCTTATAGTTGATAAGGACTTAATAAAAGTTATTAAACACATCCTAAAATTTTGAATTTAAGGATTCAACTAGTTGATAGGATTAATTAGTTGTTAATAAAAGCTGTTTAGTCTATGGCATACATACAAAAATGACAAGCTTCATTCAATGGACCATGATCCAGTCAATGTGCTTGGCTAAGAGTTCTGGGTCAACCCTTGCTAGTCCAAGGGGTAGTGATCCTGGCTTAGTCAATTCCCTGGCTGAGTTCCGCTGGACCGCAATGTCGCGAATCATGATTGTATGACACCCTGGACTATATCTAAGTCAAATACGTTAATGATCTTTTTCAAGATTAGCCGTAGCCCTCCTTGTTTTAGGGGTTAGCAACTATAGGGCCCGTGTTATAGTTGTTGAGATACACTCAAGCTGTGACACGGCAACCCTGTAGAAACTAACTCCTTAAATACATAAGATGAAATCTTGACTAACCCTAACCGTCGTCTCGTACCCCGAGCGCCGGCGTAAGTTAAGTCAACGATGTAGTCTGACTAGATGTAGTCTAAGACCTGACCCAAACCGACGTGTCGTGCATACACCGAGCTGAGGGGCAAGTCAGGCTAGACATGAAAACAAGGGTTCGACTAGACTAGACATTGTGATTTGGATGAGCACACTCATGATCACGAATGGCTAGGGGCAAAAACCGATTAAGAGAGTCATATCCGATATGATCGATGAAGAGTCATCTTCCGATCGCAGAGTCAATCAACTTGTTGAGCTACACTCAAGGTTGTTTAGACTCAAGGTGATTGGAACTCTTACCCATTAATTTTAATTCGATTAAATCGTTCGTTATTAAGTTTTAAAACGTTCGTAAAAATAGTGGGAGGATATAGATAGATAAAAGCCAATCTACCTATATTTAATATTGAACATATGCAAAAACTAGGGCAAGACTATGTTTATCGTAGGAATTAAAATATAATATTTTAATAAGTTAATTGGTCAATAAGTTGATTAATTGAATATCGAGTTAAATTCTAATTGATAGAATTAAAACTATATTCTCATTGACATTAAATGACCTTCTAAAGAACAGACTTAAGAAATATGATTTCATTAAGTTCTGGGTCCAACAAATAAATTAAAGCTACATGTCACTCGTCTCTATATGAGGCAGCTTGAACATATAGGACATTCAAAGTATGTTTCTCCCTACAACTTGTCGAGCTACCCTCAAGGTTGTATGGACAAACAATTTTGATCCGCAAAGTTCGAAAATTCGATCAAACCGTTTGACTCGAATACGAGTGCATGAGCGGTGCAAGACTATGTATCCCAACCGGATCTTAAGACTAGCAACTTCTTGAGCTACACTCAAGATTGCAAAGCTCAAGCGTTTGGATACATAAGTTGCTTGCAAAGCTATTTATTTATGTTGATATCTAAATATGATTTAGAAAAGGAAGAAGGCACTTCGGAAAGTCAATTGAGAAAGTTAGTTTAATTTATCATTAGTACAGGCATAAGTAGGAGGAAATGAAAATGTGACATATTTTGATGTCACGATTTCAGAATGAATTGTTATACAAAAGACGTTTAACACATTTTGACGAATGTCGTCACATTGCTTCTGAAGTAATATTTTGCGTTAAGTAATTTGTAAATAACTAAATATATATTAAATGTTAATATATATAAATACACAAGATAGTAGCAAACTTATATGGTAAAATTAGACTAGGCCGTATCTAGAGATTAAGCTTCACAAGTCACATAAAGAGGGGTCTGACCTCTCGTATTATGAAGTCTACGAACACTTGTGAGTCTTAGCCTCTTAGATACAATGGCCGAAACCCATCTGTGAGACAGTGGGAGAATGAGTTGTCGAACTCAGTCTCGTACATACTGATGTACCCGAGTCTATCTTTTAACAAAATAAGTTATTCGTATATTTTATTAAGACGCGTGTTCTTGATGAAACACAAGTCTGATAAAATAAAGAACGAAATGCCTAAAGTATTTAAACTGATTCGATTAGATCGAATGGTCAAATACTTTGCCACATAAAATCTTGTGTAATTAAAAGAAAATGTGATTTTCTCTCAGGTCAAGTCTGTTAACACATCAGAGTGTTAAAAGGTATGAATCACACTTAGTTAGACTTGGCGCGATCCATAAATAAGTGACTCTGAGTTAACTCCTCCCTCTGGGTTAAGTCCCAGGTAGTAATGCCTAGGTTTTGATAATGTTCTATAAGGACATTATCAATAATATATTAAATAAATCAATCGTAAGGAAGTTGTATTATTACTCGAATCTCGTGAGACGAAATGTCGAGTTAGACATCATAACTGATGATGACTTAGTCAACTTCTAGGATGAAATTCGGAGTAGTAACTCCGATTTAAAACTTGATGCAATCAGAATAGGTCCGTGTGCGTAAATAAATTTGAGAATTTAGTTTACGTACCAAAGGAAAATGTTTCCTCACTTTCTGCAAGTAAATCTTTAAGTTGAAAGGTTGGTGCAGAAAGAAAATAGTGAAGTACGATCATGTTGGACGAGAACGGTTTTCATCCTAATTTCTTTAAAACGGATTATGATGAAACCGGTTTCGCCAACATATGTGTACAGATCTACTCGGACCAAAGTCGATGTAAACGCTCAGTTTGACCATGAAAATTTGAGCATTCACTTATAAGTTCGTTTTTCTGAATATGATTTAGACGGACCAACTTATATGAATTAGCCAAAGAGTTTTCAAGGTCAGTGGGAGCGTGTAAATTACATGCGAGGCATCAAAGAGATGGAACATATATTTTGATTAAGTAATCAAAGAGTTTGATTATTTATCAGAAATAGATATGAACCATTTGCAATGACCAAAAACTAATTTAAAATTATTATCGTAAGATACGATGAACTGGATAAGATCCAGGGAAATAAAGTATTATAGATTCCGACAGACCAAATGAATTATTTGAATGAGATTCAAAAGGTTGGTCTAACATAAACATAGAAACCCCTTAAGTCTATAGTGTAGACGGTTTTAGCAGATCCACTCACGAAGGCTCTACCACATGAAGTCGGAAAAACTTATGTGTAAAAACGATATTAGATATCGAGATAAATGGGCCTGAGTGCAAGTGGGAGATGTAGGAATATGATGCCCTCAAGGCCATTTATTCATGTGTGAATAGCACAAACATCTTGTTCGAAATAACAGTAAGCTGTTTGGTAATAATTTATCTAAGTTATATTGTAATGTAGTTAACATTAGATATCAACTTAGGTAAAGTCCTGAGACTTTATGCAAGGTCAAACGGGTATCGAGATGAGTATCTCGATCATGGAGAAACGTTTGACCGTCTGTAGCATAAGTCTAGAATGGTTCGTGGTCGTAGATGTTTCGAGACAAGGATATCGAAACATCGGATAGCCCATTGTGTCTTAGTCTTCACCGTTTAACGGTGGCGATGATCTCATGATCGCTTGACTTGGCGAAATCGAAGACGAGACACAGGTGCTCATTAGAATGAGTTCACTGAACGATCCACTAGAGTTATCATATGGTTATATTGACCAATCTGTCAATGATAACTCTGAGTGATGATAGGATAGTTGGTCTTTTGACTTGAGGTCATTTTGACGGACCTGTGCGTGAACGGTGCCACTTAGATCAACTGACCTAGCTTCGAGGCAAGGCCTGTCGAAAGGTCTTTTGATTGGGTGTCACTTGAAACGTACGAGGCGAGTAATGACCAAGAGAGGATTCGTCTCTCCCGGTCAATGGGAGTTAGTGTCGTAGAGTTAGCTCGGTCTTTAGTAAAAACTCTGCGCAGAGTATGTTGGAAGAAGTCCAATATTTATTGACTAAAGATTGATATAAACTAACCGGAGTCAAGTTATTGGGGTTGACAGTTTGACCGTACCCCAGACTTGATCCGAACGACATATTTAAGACGAAGAGACTATAACTGCGGAATTCATCACGGAAACAGTCAGGTGGTCCCGACAATACTCATGTCAATGAGTTAACCACATAATGATGATTCCTGAAGCAGGGACGGCAACCACTACTCGTGGTCACTGCCGTATAGGGCTTCGAGCCCAACCTGTTGTAAGGGTCAGGCTGTAGGGTCTCACACAGAGTGTAACGCTTCGTCTAGAATAGTTAGAAATTAGTTAGGGAGAATAATTGCATTTTTGATGCAAGGGATGAAATAATTGCATTTGATGCAATATGGTAATTTAAGCTTAGATAGGGACTATTTTGCATTTGATGCAAAAGCGATTAAATATGTATTAAATTGTTTAATACAATATTTAATAAAATAAACGCAAGGAAAAGTTCACGGGTAAGACGGGAATATCCCGGTCTAGACCTAGGTTCGAACGGCGTCCAAATCGGACACCAAATGCTCAAGTTAGAGCCATAAAGCCCAAAGAATCAGACCAGGACAAGCCCAGGCAGAACAGGCTGCCTGGGCTAACCCAGGCGCTGCCTGGGCAGAGCCCAGGCTCGGCCTGGGCTAGCCAGGCACAAGCCTGGGCTTAGCCCAGGCTCGGCCTGGGCAAGCCCAGGCGCAAGCCTGGGCTCTGCCCAGGCGCGCCTGGGCTCTGCCCAGGCACGGGCCTGGGCAAGCCCAGGCCGCCTGGGCTCGCCCAGGCGCGGGCCTGGGCGCGCCCAGACGCCTGGGCGAGCCCAGGCGCGGCCTGGGCTCTGCCCAGGCCATTTTGCGCGCGCGATTGATGCAGCGGGGCCCACTGGTGGGCCCCAAGCCTAGGGTTTCGAACCTTAGTCACAGATTTGCATGACGGCTGATTTCTTTGGCAAAAATCTGATTTTTGTCAATCTTTGGACGATCAATTGGAGGGTCAAACGAACTCCGATTGACGAACGGTTTTTTTCCTATGCGTTCACCGTTGAACGCTTGTCGTATTGATAGGTTGTATCGATCTTGAAGCTCAACGGTGAGTGAGTTAAAATTCACGGAAGTTTGCACTTTTTGAAGTGTAAACTAACTTGATTTTAACTAACCCAAATAATTAGTCCCACATCGGATTTTGAGGAAAAGGGAGAGTCCGCCGCCTATATAAATAGGGGTCTCCCCCCTTTCTCAAAACTCGTCCCAAGCTCTAGATCTGAGCGGCTCTCGTAAATGTTGGAGCACGCTCGGATCTAAGCTTAAATTAATATTTTCTCTTCTCCCTAAATTTCTGCCTTACTCCTGCGGGCTCTAGCAAAGCCACAAAGGAGTTCGGATTCTGGATCTGAAATCTTGGCGGAGGTTTCACTCGCGTGAAACTTTCTTCGGCGCGTGGTTGGCTCGGCGGCACGGGGATTGATCGCCTCGGGATGCGAAGCGGTTCGAGGAGCGGTTCGGGGAGCGGTTCAAGGAGCGGCTCGGCGTGGGACGGGAGCAGCTCGGAAGACGGCGCGGAACATCTCGCCTGCTCCAGGGCTGAGATTCCGGGTATGTGGTTAAAGTATTATTAGCATTAGTTTAGTTTAATCGCAGTAGGCTAGATCCTTCTTGGGATGGTCAGACCCATCCCAAGTCGGCATAGATCTTGGCATAGGGTCTTGGACCTTAGGGCTAAGTTAAAATGTTTTAACTGCATGTTAATTAGTTAACATAGTTTTTCTTCCGCTGCTATGATTTTTCTGTCTATGTTCCGTCCGACTTAGGACGGGACTAGAGTTTTTGTGCCCTAAGGGACCGCAAAATTCCCAACACTAGCAAGGCATCGAAGGAACTCAGATCGGATCTGAAGTCTAGGCGTTGGATCCATTCAAGTGAAACTTTCTGGAGCAAGTGGTTGGCTCGGCGACCAGAAGTTGCTGGGATCGGCGCAAGCAGTTGCTGGGATCGGAGCGGCTTATGCGGGAAGGGCAATTGATTGCCTTCGGTAACACTTTTGCTGCAAGGCAAGAGTTACAGGTATGTTGAGTTTTCTCAACCTTAGTTTTAATTAATGTGCATTATTTTAATTGTAGTAGCTAAAGTAGTTAATTAGATAGTAGTATCCTTAGGGGTTGGTCTGGACCCAACCCCGGGAGAGTAGCATTTTCTTGGCTTGGGTTTTATGCCGATAAGGCTAGTTTATATAAAATGTTTATATAAAGTTTTTCTTTTTACTTTTCCGCTTCCGCTGCGTTAATTTGTGCAAGGTTGTCCGGTCTTCGCTCTCAAGTAGGGCGAAGGACGGACAATGCACTAGTCGAAAGAGAGCCATTGGATCAGATAAAACCCAACATTGGTATCAGAGCCAGGCTACATAGACTATTTATATACTGCTTTTATGAAATGCATGTAATTAAAACTTGTAGTTAGTCTTGAACTAACTATATGTTGGTTTTCAAATTTTTCGAAAATTGTTTTGAAAACCAAGATTAGATCCCTTTTAATTATGTGATAATTAATGACTTTATGTTTCTTTTGCTTTTATTTGATAATTGCTAAAAGAAAGACTTGTAGGGTTAGCCATTAAAATTCATTTAAATCTCTAATTTGATTAAATTTAAATGACTAGCTTTGGCTATGTTTTAAAATGTTGTTCACAATATTTTAATAACACATCCTAATGAATGATTAGGATTGTCCCTTTGTTTGTTGAAACAATCTTTGATGAGATTTATTAAAATCCTATAGTTGATAGGTTTCTAATAAAAGTTATGAAACACATCCTAATAATTTTGAATTATAGGTTATGACTAGTTGATAGGATTAACTAGTTAAATAAATCATAACAACCAGATTAAATCAATATAACACTTTTTATCATTAGCACTTTCAATGGAGAATGGTATGGGTAGGTAGTTAGGGAAGGTGTTGTGGATCGACTCATCTTTGCTGGGCGCAAGTGATCCTGCCCGGCCCTAACCCTAGTCATGCCCGCTTGTACCGCAAAGTTGCTGATAATAAAATGTGTTAGCTTTGGTTATATCTAGTCAATGCGTTATAACTCTTATTAAAGATTAATTCGTATCCCTCCTTGATTTTGGAGCTTTGTAACTCAAAGAAGACATTTATAGTTGTTGAGTCTCCTCAAGCTATGCCATGTTTTTTTCTTTAAGGAACAAACTCCAACATACATGTGATGTAGTCTGGACTTGACCCAAATCGATACGTCGGGTCTCCTCGAGCATCGATCTAAGTCAAATCTGAACACGAAATCAAGGGTCTGACTAGACCAGTCATTATGATTAGTTGAGTCTCCTTAAGATCATAAGTGACTGTGGGTAAGAATCGATAGGGAGTCACATGTGATGTGATTGACTAAGAGTTAGTCTACCAATCATGGAACCAATCAACTTGTTGAGTCTCCTCAAGGTTGTGAGGTTCATGATGATTGGATCCCTCTTTCACTATATTTTAAGATATTAAAATTCGTTCATTTCAGAGAATGATCGTAAAATAGTGGGAGACCATAGTTAATTAAAAAACATATTAACTATTTTATCTTATCATGAATTATACTAATTAATTCTATGTCTTTTGCAGCATGAAAACGAATATGAATCTTATTCTGAATAATAAATTGACTGGTTTAAATATTGATTGCTTAGAAAACTTTGGGCTTAACGGAGAGAAGAAAGGACATATTGATGTCTCGACTTCTAAGGTATTGGTTATACAGAGTATAGTCCTTTCTGTAACTTCTAACGCATGTGTATTGGATACTGGTGCGGGTACTCATATTTGTAATTCTTTACAAGGTATGAGCAAATTTAGAAACTTAAGAAAGGACGAAATAGTTCTTCAAGTCGGTAATGGAGCTAATGTAGCTGCTAAATCCGTAGGAGACCTAAAGCACACCTTGGCAAACGGTGCCACATTGTTTTTGAAACAATGTTATTATATACCAAATTTTCTATGCAACGTTATTTCCATTTCGGCTTTGGCCAAAGACGGATATAAATTTACCATTAATGAATCTGTTATGAACATTTTCTTTAATGATAAATTGCTGGGATTTGGAACAATGAATAATGGTGTATACACTCTGTCTAATGACGTTGTGTTAAGTGTTAACACACGAAAACGTAAGGAATCTAGTTTTAATGAAACTTTCCTTTGGCACTGTAGACTAGGCCATATCGGAGAGAAAAGACTTAACAAGTTGCATAAAGAGGGGTCTCTTGACCTCTCGAATTATGAGTCGTACGACACTTGCGAGTCTTGTCTCAACGGTAAAATGGCTAAAACTCCCTTTACGGGTAAAGGGGAAAGAGTTAGTGAACTCTTGGGCCTAGTACATTCTGATGTATGTGGACCAATGTCTACTTTAGCGAAAGGAGGATATTCATACTTTGTTACATTTACTGATGATTACTCTATGTTCGGACATGTGTTCTTGATGAAGCACAAGTCTGATACATTTGAGCGATTCAAAGAGTATCGTAACGAAGTTGAAAAACAGACGGGCAAAAGTATTAAAATTCTTCGATCTGATCGAGGAGGAGAATACTTGAGCTATGAATTCCTTGCGCATTTAAAAGAGAATGGGATTCTCTCTCAGATCACTCCTCCTTACACACCTCAACATAATGGTGTGTCAGAGAGAAGGAATCGTACCTTGTTAGACATGGTTCGATCAATGATGAGTGACTCTGAGTTACCTATCTCCCTTTGGGGCTATGCCCTAGAAACTGCTACCCATATCCTTAATAGAGTTCCATCTAGATCCGTGCCAATGACACCATATGAGATATGGAACGGGAAGAAACCAAACCTTAAGCATATTAAGGTATGTGGTTGTCCTGCGTATGTCAAGAAGCTGAATCCAGATAAACTGGAGGATAGGTCTGTTATGTGTAGATTCATTGGGTATCCTAGTCACTCGACGGGACACATTTTCTATCACCAGGAACAACAAAAGATTGTTGTGTCCAAACACGCCACCTTTCTTGAAAAGGAATTCCTTGTGAAGGAGTCTAATGGTGAGGTAATAGAACTGGACGAAAGTCTAGAGACTGAATCAACACATGAACAGATCGCAGAACCAGTGGGAGAGGCAGAGCCTAATGCTCCTGAAGCAATTATTAGGAAGTCAAATAGGATTCCTCGAGCTCCAGAAAGATACTACAGATTTCTCATAGATGGAGGAGTTGAGGATAATATCTTAGTTGAAGATGATCCTATTAGCTTCCAAGAAGCCATTCAGAGTAAAGACTCTAAGAAATGGCTGGATGCAATGAAATCTGAGATGGATTCCATGTTGGAAGCAACGATCTAAGAACTTGGTTTGATGATGACAAACGTGTCGGTATATCTAATGTGTGTGCTCAGTGTGTTTCAGGCCTGGCGAAATGATATACTTTCGATATTTGGCGGAATTGCTATTCGTATAGCACATTGGGAGATATGGAGTGTGTGCACAAAGAAGTTTGACTTGGTCAATGGAGAGCAAAGGTGGACTTGGTCAAATTGGTGATTGGATCAATTCAAATCTTTTTGAACTACACATCAAATCAATTTGATTGATTCAACCCAATCCCTAGACAATTACAAATTTCCTAGTTGGCAGTGTCCTCATCTTAGCCAAACTCATTCCTAGCCATATTTCAACTCAAATCTACTATTTGTGGTGCAAAGAGATAGAATCAAATCACTTTTGAAATTCCCAATTCCTATCTCTTAGGGACTCTTTCCCAAACCCTAATCCTCCCTATATAAGCCAACGTCAAAGAGGAAGCATGGAGAGGCAACCAAAAATATTTACCTACGGCAATCTCAAAGAACCCACATTGACAAGCTGCCGAAACTTTTGATTATTCAAGTCATACTCTTCACAAGCTCCAAAGTTTTTTTTTAAACATAAGCTGTTGACAGCCCCGTTAGCCTCAGCCTTAAAGACCTCAGCCTTCGTTCTCAAGCAAAAGAAAATATATCATCAAAGCCCTGAGGCTCATCGACGTATACACGAGGAAGACGAAGGTGTTGCAGCTGTTGAAGGAGAGTACTTCGCCAAGAGTTGACGCCGTTGCCGCAGACCCGTACCATCACCGCCAAGTGCTTCTTCTTGCAGTCGCTGTTGTCGAGTGCCCGTCGTCGTAGAGGATCATAGAAGCCCTACCAGCGAATCGTAGTCGCCGTCGAAGACGATCGCCGCTCATCGCCATCACGTTGTAGAAGCCGTCAAGAAGAGGACTCGTCGCCGAGCTGCTGTCATCTTCAAGCACCTGCTCTTCACCGTGCTGACGTAGGGTTGAAGGAGAGGAGCCCACGCACGTCGAGGAGAATTCTGCTGACGAAGCCGTTGTTGCACGAGTGCCCATCGTAGATCATCATCGTGCCATCGAAATCCTCGCCGTTGCCATTAGGATGAAGCGCCACCGGAGTAGAGGACTTGTCGCCGGAGCCGTTGCCAAGAAGACGTCGCCGTCGAGCTGGTACCAAAGAAGACGAGACGCCACACGTCGAAGCTAATCGCCGTCGCGTTACCTAAGGAGTCGAGACTGAGGAGGCATCGACGGAGCGAGCGGCGAAGTTGATCTCCACGCAAAGTCGAGACGGAGAGTTGCAGCTGCTGCCCGAAGTCGAGTCGTCACCGTTATCCTGTGCAGAAGTCGTCGCACGCTGATTCCAGCGCTCACCGTCAAAGAATCCTGTCGCCACGGAAACGCTCGAAGAAATGACGACAGCGAAGTCTCCGCGAGCTGCATCCCCTAGTCGACGTGGAGGCGCTTGCACGTGAAGGCGAGAAGAACCAATTCTCTGCTGCCGTTGTCGGAGACGATCATCGTCGGAGAAGAGGCTGGTCGACGAAGTTGGAAGGTTACGCAAGAACGTCTCCGTGCTGCGATCGAAGGATGCTGACGTGGCTGCATGAAAGACTCAAAGTGCTGCGATCGAAGGGGTGCTGACGTGGCCTGGAGTTATAAGGAATTGCTGTGCGCACCGACCTCCTATATATTGATTTGAACTGGAGCTTCTCTGCGCACAGACCCCTTGATTTAAAGGAGCTGCTGAGCGCACAGACTGCTGTTTATTAAAGGATTGAACTGCAATTGCTTTACGCACAGACCAGTGTGTATTTTGCAATCCAGGAGTCGGATTGAGACACAGTTTGCGTCAGATCGGAGCTGACGACGTGCTGACTGACAGAGACGCCTACACGGACACAAACTGAGCATTTCTAAACCCTTAAACTCTTTTATTTGTGTCTTAGTGTAACGTTCTCTGTAGGGGAAACTTTTACCATTTTTTGTGGACTATTTTGGGACTTGTTTAGTTGGGACTAGACAAGTGGGACCCAGCTAGTTTGGGACTAGCTGGTAGAAAGCTTTGCTAGGATTGATAGTGAGAGGAAACACTGTGTGTGGGGTACTGAGAGTCCGGCGAGTGTAGAGGCGTAGAGGGTGCTCTGAGCGTGCTCTAACTTGTGACTTTGTACCTATTGCACTATTCAATCTAGTATTAGCTTTGGGGGCTGGAGTAGGTCGTTGGGACGACCGAACCAGGGTAAATCTGCTGTGTACTCTGTGTCTGCTTTTCATTACTCTGGTTGGGCTTTTAACTGCGTGTGATTTCTCGTGGGTTGCACGAGAATTTTTTTATTTGCCTATTCACCCCCCCTCTAGGCTAGGATCCAGATCCAACAAGTGGTATCAGAGCCAGTTTAGTAGATCTAGCCTAGTTTGACCATGGACCACATTGATAGTGCTTTTGCTGAGGGTCAGTCTATTTCCCGACCACCTAGATTTAATGGAGGAGATTATGCTTACTGGAAAAATCGTATGAAAATCTATCTTATTTCCATTGATTATAAAGCTTGGCAAATTGTTGAAAAAGGATATAAATCACCTGTTATCAAAATTGAAAATACTGAGTTGCCTAAACCTGATGATAAGTGGGATGATAATGATTGGAAGCTTTATTCTTTAAATGCTAAAGCTATGAATGCTCTTATTTGTGCATTAGATAAATCTGAATTCAATCGTATCTCACATTGTCTAACTGCGCAGGAAATATGGCATACTTTGGAGGTGACGCACGAGGGAACGTCACAGGTGAAGGAATCTAGACTTGCACTTCTGAGCACGGAATACGAGGGATTTCGCATGCTACCATCAGAGACGATATCAGAAATGTTTGCGAGGTTCACCAACATTGTCTACAAGTCTAGTTCGCTCGGTAAGCCATATTCTAGCCTTGAGCAGGTGAGAAAGATATTAAGAGCACTGCCAAGCTCTTTCAGGCCTAAAGTCACTGCCATCCAAGAAGCAAAGGATCTATCACAGATGAAGGTGGAGGACTTGATAGGTAATTTAATGTCCCACGAGCTTGAATTGCAAAACATGGATAAAAGGGAGAAACCTGAGGAAAAAGAAAAAGCTACCAAGCCACTTGCTCTGAAAGCTGACGAAAGTGAAGATGATGATGATGACGTAGCACTAATGGTCAGAAATTTCAGAAAGTTTGTCCAGACCAAGCAAGGAAGAGCAGAAATGGCACCCAGGTTTAATCGCTCTAACTTTTTTCAGTTTCTAAGCAAAATTATGATCAGAATACTACTAATAGAATGACTTGTTTTAAATGCAAGAAAAGAGGACATCGAATGAGGGATTGCCCACATGAGACAGCTCAGGTAGCTAAAGAAAAAGGAAAATCCAAGGTGCTTACTTGGGACATGGATAGCGAAGCTGAGAGCGAGGAGGAGGAACACGAAGCCCATTCATGCATGGCATTGATGGGAATACACAATGAGGTAACTTCTGGCAGTAAAACTGAACTCCTTACTCTTTGTAAAGAAATGCAAGATAAAATAGTAGAGCTTGAATCCACTATAGATGATTATCAAAATGAAAACTTTGAAATGCAACAATCTGAATATGAAATGTCTAAAGAGATTGAAAAACTCAAAATTGATATTGTTGCTCGTGACTCTACTATTGATACTTTGAAAAAGGAAAAATCCAGTTTTAATGATGAAGCACCTTGTCTTTCTTGTCCTTCCTTGATGAATAATATTAGCATGCTTAAACTTGATTTGATTAAGCTCGAATCTGAAAAAGATTATGTTATTAGAGAGCTTAATGATAAATTCTGCATGTTGGACAATGATTTTAAAAGAAAAATGGTTGAATTTGAAAAGAAGGAAGAGGAAAACAAGAGAGTTTTTATAAGTAAATGCACATTGCTTGTGGAAGAAAATAAATTGTTGAAAACCAAAGTCTCTAATCTTGAATTGGCCATTAAGAAATTCTCTACAGGAAAACAATCGTTGGACACTATTTTAGAGAATCAATTATATGGCAATAATGGAAGAGGACTTGGTTTTGGTCTGAAAAGCGTTGAAAAGCAAAAATTCAAGAAATTCCACAATGCACCGTCTATTGCGAAGAATTTATATGCAAAGTGCTTTACTTGTGATAGTGTAGGCCATACTTCATACTATTGTAAATTTAGGAACACTAAAATCAAGTTCAAACAAGTGTGGGTTCCTAAAACAATATTGAATAACACTAGTGGACCTTGTTGGATTCCAAGGTCACACTTAACACCTTTCATGTAGGTGTGATGGAGTTTTGACGAGGAGCGTTAAATTCAATGTTTCATTCTTTTAGCTCCTTCGTCAAATAGCGACGAGAAGGTATAATTTCTATCCCTCTTTGAATTGCATTGCATACCTTCATAGATTTTTTGTGTGCTTGTTTTTATTTTGTTTTGTGTGCTTGCATGGATGATTTTTAATGTTTTTATTTCTGAAAAAAAAAACAAAAAAAATTTAAAAAAAATGTGTGCTTATTGAATCCTCTTTTGAATCTCTTGAGTGATATTGTATGAATGATCAATTCTATCCCTTGTAGAAGTCAATTCATTATTGTTGTAGCTACATGAACATGATGTTATTCTTTTTAGTAGCCATGACATGCCTCATAAGCTTCAAACTTTACTTCTACACCTACATTTGCACTTTCACGATATTTGACTTTTTAGTGCTTTTGGAGATTCTTTTGAAGAATAATGGAAAGTGAATGTAGGAATGATTAATTTCTGATATTTCTAAGGGATATGATGTGTTTAGCCATGAATTAAAATTGAGCACAAAAGAATTGAGAAAAAAAATTTTTAAAAAAATATTTGCTCCGTATGAAAAATGGATACACTTCATGGCTAATACACAACCCACGAGTATCCAACTTGTGCTAAATGGGTAATCATTAGCGTTGGTGTATATAACTCGTCAAGCAATGCCATCCCACATTTAAAAGTCCTTTTAGGCCATGTTTTGGGATTCGGTAACTTGAACTCATCTTTGATGGGGTGGGAAAAATCAATCCTAGTGATATTCATGAAAAAATTGGAAAATGCGGATTGATTTGGTTGATTGTTCTAAAATTGAATCTCCCTTAGTACTTTATTGTCTATATCATTTCACTTACACAAAGGTGGAGAAGTCTTGGTATGAAATTCTATGAACTTGACTGGTCTATTATTTGGAATGCTCATGCAAATTACACGCTTCATCTAATAATGATTTATTTTTGCATAAGATATTTTTGTGACTTCATTAATCCACTTTTGGTGATTACAAAGGGGGAGAAAGAAAGAAAAGATTTTGATCTTTGATGTTGATATTATTTATGTGCTTTGATGTTGATATTATTTGTTGAAGGGGGAGCTTGAAATATACTAAACTATTTGTTGAATACTAAACTATTTGTTGAAGGGGGAGCTTGAGAGAAGGGGGAGCTTGAGCTTGCTATTGTATTTTCTATTATTGTGTGCATGCCATGTTGTAGTGCTTGAATACTCATCTCATGATTCATATTGCATTACACCCTTCAACACACTTCACACACTTATTCTTATTGATCAAATCTTTTATGGGTTTGTCATCACCAAAAAGGGGAGATTGTTGGAAGCAACGATCTAGGAACTTGGTTTGATGATGACAAACGTGTCGGTATATCTAATGTGTGTGCTCAGTGTGTTTCAGGCCTGGCGAAATGATATACTTTCGATATTTGGCGGAATTGCTATTCGTATAGCACATTGGGAGATATGGGGTGTGTGCACAAAGAAGTTTGACTTGGTCAATGGAGAGCAAAGGTGGACTTGGTCAAATTGGTGATTGGATCAATTCAAATCTTTTTGAACTACACATCAAATCAATTTGATTGATTCAACCCAATCCCTAGACAATTACAAATTTCCTAGTTGGCAGTGTCCTCATCCTAGCCAAACTCATTCCTAGCCATATTTCAACCCAAATCTCCTATTTGTGGTGCAAAGAGATAGAATCAAATCACTTTTGAAATTCCCAATTCCTATCTCTTAGGGACTCTTTCCCAAACCCTAATCCTCCATATATAAGCCAACGTCAAAGAGGAAGCATGGAGAGGCAACCAAAAATATTTACCTACGGCAATCTCAAAGAACCCACATTGACAAGCTGCCGAAACTTTTGATTATTCAAGTCATACTCTTCACAAGCTCCAAAGTTTTTTTTAAACATAAGCTGTTGACAGCCCCGTTAGCCTCAGCCTTAAAGACCTCAGCCTTCGTTCTCAAGCAAAAGAAAATATATCATCAAAGCCCTGAGGCTCATCGACGTATACACGAGGAAGACGAAGGTGTTGCAGCTGTTGAAGGAGAGTACTTCGCCAAGAGTTGACGCCGTTGCCGCAGACCCGTACCATCACCGCCAAGTGCTTCTTCTTGCAGTCGCTGTTGTCGAGTGCCCGTCGTCGTAGAGGATCATAGAAGCCCTACCAGCGAATCGTAGTCGCCGTCGAAGACGATCGCCGCTCATCGCCATCACGTTGTAGAAGCCGTCAAGAAGAGGACTCGTCGCCGAGCTGCTGTCATCTTCAAGCACCTGCTCTTCACCGTGCTGACGTAGGGTTGAAGGAGAGGAGCCCACGCACGTCGAGGAGAATTCTGCTGACGAAGCCGTTGTTGCACGAGTGCCCATCGTAGATCATCATCGTGCCATCGAAATCCTCGCCGTTGCCATTAGGACGAAGCGCCACCGGAGTAGAGGACTTGTCGCCGGAGCCGTTGCCAAGAAGACGCCGCCGTCGAGCTGGTACCGAAGAAGACGAGACGCCACACGTCGAAGCTAATCGCCGTCGCGTTACCTAAGGAGTCGAGACTGAGGAGGCATCGACGGAGCGAGCGGCAAAGTCGATCTCCACGCAAAGTCGAGACGGAGAGTTGCAGCTGCTGCCCGAAGTCGAGTCGTCACCGTTATCCTGTGCAGAAGTCGTCGCACGCTGATTCCAGCGCTCGCCGTCAAAGAATCCTGTCGCCACGGAAACGCTCAAAGAAATGACGACATCGAAGTCTCCGCGAGCTGCATCCCCTAGTCGACGTGGAGCGCTTGCACGTGAAGGCGAGAAGAACCAATTCTCTGCTGCCGTTGTCGGAGACGATCATCGTCGGAGAAGAGGCTGGTCGACGAAGTTGGAAGGTTACGCAAGAACGTCTCCGTGCTGCGATCGAAGGATGCTGACGTGGCTGCATGAAAGACTCATAGTGCTGCGATCGAAGGGGTGCTGACGTGGCCTGGAGTTATAAGGAATTGCTGTGCGCACCGACCTCCTATATATTGATTTGAACTGGAGCTTCTCTGCGCACAGACCCCTTGATTTAAAGGAGCTGCTGAGCGCACAGACTGCTGTTTATTAAAGGATTGAACTGCAATTGCTTTACGCACAGACCAGTGTGTATTTTGCAATCCAGGAGTCGGATTGAGACACCGTTTGCGTCAGATCGGAGCTGACGACGTGCTGACTGACAGAGACGCCTACACGGACACAAACTGAGCATTTCTAAACCCTTAAACTCTTTTATTTGTGTCTTAGTGTAACGTTCTCTGTAGGGGAAACTTTTACCATTTTTTGTGGACTATTTTGGGACTTGTTTAGTTGGGACTAGACAAGTGGGACCCAGCTAGTTTGGGACTAGCTGGTAGAAAGCTTTGCTAGGATTGATAGTGAGAGGAAACACTGTGTGTGGGGTACTGAGAGTCCGGCGAGTGTAGAGGCGTAGAGGGTGCTCTGAGCGTGCTCTGAGCGTGCTCTAACTTGTGACTTTGTACCTATTGCACTATTCAATCTAGTATTAGCTTTGGGGGCTGGAGTAGGTCGTTGGGACGACCGAACCAGGGTAAATCTGCTGTGTACTCTGTGTCTGCTTTTCATTACTCTGGTTGGGCTTTTAACTGCGTGTGATTTCTCGTGGGTTGCACGAGAATTTTTTTATTTGCCTATTCACCCCCCCTCTAGGCTAGGATCCAGATCCAACATTCCATGCACATTAATAAAGTTTGGACTTTAGCGAATGTGCCCAAGGGAAGTGTTCCTATTGGCTGCAAATGGATCTTCAAAAGGAAGATCGGTGCAGATGGAAAAATAGAAACGTACAAGGCTAGACTTGTTGCGAAAGGTTGTCGTCAGATTCTATGTGTAGATTATGAAGAAACTTTCTTACCCGTAGCCATGCACAAATCCATCCGGATTGTACTCGCTATTACTGCCTATCACAACTACGAAATCTGGTAGATGGATGTAAAAACTGCATTTCTAAATGGTGATTTAAAAGAGCATATTTACATGTCTCAGCCGGAAGGTTTCGAAGTCAGTGGGAGCAAAGGGAAAGCGTGTAGCCTGCATAGATCCATTTATGGATTGAAGCAGGCATCCAGGAGCTGGAACATCCGATTTGATAATACGGTCAAAGAGTTTGATTTTATTAAAAATGAAGATGAGCCATGCGTTTATAAGAAAACCAGTGGAAACGATTTAGTCATCCTCGTACTTTATGTTGATGACATTCTCTTAATAGGTAACAACATACCAATGTTGAAGTCTGTTAAGGATTGGTTATCAACTAACTTCTCCATGAAAGATTTGGGAGAAGCATCCTACATACTAGGTGTGAAGATCTATAAAGATAGATCTAAAAGGATGCCAGTACTCTTCCAATCTAGGTACATTGATACTGTGTTAAAACGGTTTAACATGGAATACAGTAAAGGTGGGTTTATACCTGCAAATCACGGAATAAGTCTTTCCAAGAAGATGTCTCCAAAGACTGACTTGGAAAGAGAACGCATGAGCAACATTCCATATGCTTCGGCAGTTGGATTGATCATGTATTCCATGATATGTACCAGACTTGATGTCGCTTTTGCACTAGGTACAGTAAGTCGATATCAGTCTAACTATGGAGAAGAACACTGGAAAGCAGTCAAGACGATTCTCAAGTACTTGCGAAGAACAAGGGATCTAGCTTTGATTTATGGAAGTGAAGAACTCAAGATTGAGGGCTTCACGGATTCCAGCTTTCAGAGTGACGTAGATGACAGCAAGTCAATTTCAGGATACATTTTCACTCTCAACGGATGTGCAGTGAGCTGGAGAAGTTCAAAGCAAGATACCGTTGCTGATTCTACTATGGAGGCCGAATATATAGCGGCCAATGATGCAGCAAAGGAAGCTGTCTGGATTAGGAAATTTGTGAGCCAGCTAGGAGTGGTGCCTACTGTTATAGATCCAATACCGGTGTATTGTGATAACAATGCCACATTGAGCTTGGTCAAAGAACCCAGATTCCACAAGAGATCCAGACACATCCTTCGAAAATATCACTTGATACGTGATATTGAGAAGAGGAAGGACATAGAAATCCTCAGAGTCTCGTCTGAAGAAAATTTAGCTGATCCATTTACAAAGGCCATTGCACGTGATCGTTTGGAGAAACTAATGTGTAAAAGCGGTATGAAATACCATAAAGAGTGGGCCTTGTAGTGAGTGGTAGATGTTTTGAGAGTTGTATGCCTATGAGGCACATTGTCCTGAAAAACATCTTATTCATGAATAAAATAAATTTATTGGTATCTAATTATCTTTGTGCATTTGTGTCATCTTATATACTTAGATAATTTCCTTAGACTTTTAGCAAGGTATACACTTATCTTGATGATGATCACGATTATGAGAAAGTGTTTTTACCGATTGGAGCTTAAAGTCTTAAACAGGTTCGTGGTCATTGATATGTCGAGAAGAGGATATCGACACATCGATAAGACCATTGTGTCTTTGTATTCACTATGGTTATAATCCCTCTACTCGCGCGTAAAGGACTACCGTATCAGTCGCCGTATAGGGCTAAACAAGCCGTGACAATCCAGGTTCCCTCGTCTTCAATTACGTTCTTTGCTATGCCTGGTGGGTCCATGCTTGTTGAGGATGAGGGGGTGGCCTCCGGTAGTGCGCTAGTTGCATATACCTCTTTCCGGGGGCCATCATTGTAGGTAAGTTCGACGATAAAGTCGACGAGAGTTTGCCATTTGACGGCGGTCCTCGATTTAAATTGGATGTCGAACTCACTCAGTTCGATCCCCTATTTCGTCATTCTCCCTGAACGATCGAGTCTCTTCAGGGTCTGTTCTAAGGGAGTGTCGGTGAGGACCAAGATGGTGTGTGCTTGGAAATACGGTCGCAACCTTCTTGCGGATTGGACCAGTGCGAAAGCCATCTTTTCGATCCTCGAGTAGTTGACCTCCGTGCCTCCGAGAACCTGACTGACGTAGTAGATGGGCCGTTGTACCCCTGCGTCTTCTTTGACGAGCGCCAAACTTACGACCTCCTCGATGGCGACCAAGTAGATGATGAGCTGGTCATCTTTATCTGGCCTCGTTAGGAGTGACGGGGTGCGAAGGTACTCCTTCAACTCGGAGAAATCTTTTTTGTAGTCTGCATCCCATTCGATGACTCTCTTGTCGCTTGATGCGGAGGCTATCGCCTTTCTCAACACATTGAAGAAAGGTAATGACCACTCGGCTGCCTTAGACAGTATTCGTCCCAAGGCTGATATCCTTCCGTTCAGCCTCTGGAGCTCTCTGAGAGTCGAGGGCTCCTTCATCGTGATGATGGCAGTGATCTTGTCGGGGTTGGCCTCGATCCCTCGATTCTTCAGCATGAAACCGAGGAACTTTTCCGATCAAACTCCGAAGGTACACTTGGCAGGGTTTAGCCAAATGTTGTATCGCTGGATCTGTGCAAATATCTCCCGAAGGTCCACGATATGATCCATTGGCTTCTTTGACTTGACCAACATGTCGTCGACATAGACTTCTAGGTTTCGTCCTATTTGAGCCTCGAAGACGTCGTTCATCATGCGTTGGTATGTGGCCCCTGCATTCTTCAAACCGAATGACATTTTGGTGTAACAGAAAATACCTCGATCAGTGATAACAAAAATTTTCTCCTCGTCCTCTGGTGCCATCTGAATCTGGTTATATCCTGAAAAGGCGTCCATGAAGCTGAGAAGTTGGTAGCCCGAAGCACTGTTGACCAGATGGTCGATTCGTGGCAGGGGGTAGTTATCCTTCGGGCACGCTTTGTTGAGGTCGGTGAAGTCGCCGCACATTCGCCATTTTCCATTCGCCTTCTTGACCATCACGACATTTGAGAGCCATTCAGGGTACTTGACTTTTCGAATGAAGTGAGCTTCTAGCAGTCTATTCACTTCTTCGATCGCAGCTTTCATCTTTTCTCCTCCCATGTTTCTCTTCTTTTGCTTCATGGGTCTGGAGGTCGGGTCGACCTCCAGCTTGTGGGACGCTACCTCAGGGGTCGATGCCGGGCATGTCCTTCGGGGTCCATGTGAAATGTTGGCATGCTATCTTAGGAGGGAGATTAACTGTTCTTTTAGGTCGCAAGGGATCAGCGACCCAATAGTGACAGTTTTTCCTTCCTCGTCAGAGACTTGGATGTTCTCCATTTCTTCGACCACGGCAGGCCGTCGATCTTCGATCTGTGGGTCGACTGGATCCACCTGCTCGATTCTCCTCAGGGCGGTGGATAGCGTGTAACACGATCACGCTTGTTTCTGAGTCCCTTTTGCCTTTCCGACTCCCTCGGGGGTCTGGAACTTGATCATCTGATGGAGGGTGGAGACCACCGCTTCTATGGCATTCAGTAGTGGTCTTCCGATGATCCCGTTGTACGCCGAGTTGATCTTCACCACCATGAAACTGGTTAGGCGAGTGATTTGTCGAGGATACGTACCGAGGGTCACAGGTAAGGTGATGATGCCCGCTATCGGGGTAGAATGTCAGGTGAATCCCACCAGGGGTCCCGTACAAGGCATCAACTCCACGGATGGCATTTTCATCCTTTCCAACGTAATGAAGAAGAGTATGTCGCACGAGCTTTCGGTGTCAACAAGCAACTTTTTTATGGTGATCTCTTTGATGGTGGCTGTGACGACGACAGCATCATCGTGCAGTAATTCTACACCTTCTTGATCTTCATCTGAGAAGGAGATATGGGGTGTAGAATCTCTGGGGGGCTTCCACCCCACGGATACTGTCATCAACCTCCCCCGTTAGGAGCCTTGAAGAGAGGTTGATAACTCCGGGTGTGAGGGACCTCCCGTTATCATGGTGATGAGTCCGACGCTGGGAGGACTTGTGACAACCTCGGAGGAAATGGATGGGCGAGTCAACATGGTCGAGTAGTTCGTCGATCGGGATGTCGACTCGTGGTTTCCCACAGACGGCGCCAAACTGTTAAGGCCAAAATTGACCGAGACAGTTGTCAAGCTGACGTAGATTCGAGGTGATGAGTCAGAGCCTCGTCAGCAGATGGAGTGGGACCCTTGGTTGGAGGAACCAGGGTCGAGTGGTGGTGGTTGGAGATGATACGACCTTCGATCGACCTCAGACGGCCGTTGCGTCGATCGTTCGAGGTTGGAGAGCTCGATGTCGACTTTCGAAGTTAGATAGCGACCGTTGATCTGCACCACAGGGACTTGTTATGGGGGTCGGATCTGGGTTCCGACCCAAATCCCCTCCGATGCTTAAGTTAGTAGGGAACTCAAGGAAGCGAGGGAGCTTGGTGCAGCTGAGATCGATCCACGAAGGTGCGTCCCAAGACTGGTGGTGCAAGCTCGAATATAAAAGATGTAAGCTGAGAAAGTGGAATTTTATGTCTTAGACCTCGTACCTTGAAGATGGAACCTCTTTACCATCGTTCATTGGTCTATTTATATGTGGTTCCGCCTTGATGATGTGTAACCGTCCCTTATTGATTGGGGCAAGATCTTCTCTGGGATTCGAGTTAACGGCTGTCCATTTACTCGGCCCCATTAACTCTCCCCTGAATGTCGGCGCCAGTCCAATGGTCGAATGACCCATTCGTCTGACTTAGCTGTACCCCGCTAAGAGCGCAGGGTTATTGGGCCGTGGATGCTAAACGGGTCGGATATGCGGATATCCAAATTGGATTCGTACCCGTGCACTAACACTTACTTTATCATTAGCAGTGATACCAAGACTCGGGCCCTATGAGCGCAAGTGGAACTTTATGTCCAGTTGCCAACGCAGGTAGTTTTTTTTGCCAGTAGCATCCAGGACGTCGAAGTCAACGCTCGTTATCTTGGCCATTTTATGTAAGCATGTTAATTAGGTAGAGTTAAATATTTTTCTGATGAACAATTATACAAATCAGACATATTAGCTTGTTGCGTGGATTGGCTAGTCACCATTATAAAGTACAGTCCAAAATCCGTATACGTCCCAAAAAAATAAAGAGAAAAGTACAACTTGGGAACACTGTGGGCCCCATCTTCTAGCAAGTTGATCTTCGTCTTCATGGGATGTGTCTCCGTCCTTGGTCATTTACAAAATAATCATCACTACATTTTCTCTCAAAAAGAAAATGCTGGAAAAATTAAATGGTGACAAACTAGCCAATCCAAATCCACAACGAAGTGAGTAACATATATCACAGATATTAAATATGCTTCAGGCAAATAAAATTTGCATCACAGATATGCTTCAGGCATTAAAATTTGCATGACAGATAGTATGCTTCATGCATTAAAATTTGCATCACAGATATGCTCCATGCATTAAAATTTGCATCACAGATATGCTCCAGGCATAAAATGGTAAAAAGGAGAATTAATTATAGTCCCGAAAAATTTCATATAGAATTTAGTAGTCTCCGTTGTTCATGGCCGTCCCAAAACCCTAATCAGGGCTTATGTTAGTTTTCGCGTGATTAGCGCGACGGCGGCCGTCAAGGTCGCAGAGGGTGCGTGAGGACATGGTGTCAGCCTTCAGGGCTGTGAAAACCCTCGGCTAGGGTTTTGGGCGCGGGGTATGGCCGTCAGGGCCGCGGAGGGTGCACGAGGATACAGTGGCGTGGTGGGGGGCGCTGTCTTCGGGGCAGCGCGCCCCCTGCTGGCAAATACACAAAATCAATGGCCAACCGGGTCCCCGTGACACATTATAAAAAAAATCCGATTTTTATTGTAATAATCCAATTTTATCTTTTTAATCAATGTTTTTTGTCATAAGAATTTGATTTTTATCATAAAAATATCGATTTTTGATCCATAAAATTGCAGTTCTAAACATATTCTTGAAGAAAAATAGGTCAAGTATTGATTTAGTATCTCTAGATCTGTTCTCCAGATCTAGCGACGATTGAGATGCCTACTGATACGACCATCTTGAGACGGCCCAAGATCGAGCGGCCCAAGTCCACATTTGAAGCAGGATGCCCCAAAGGAGATCGGGCCGAGCGTCAAGGCCCCCCGAAGGCTCTGAATCGGGTTAGCCACGACCAGAACATGCGCACTATCAGTCCATGTCAGCGGGAGCTAACCGATCCCTGAAGCACGCCTCCTTAATCACCATTAAGGGACCCAATTAACCTACCTTTATGACGCATGAAGGCGCCTTTAAAGAGGTGGATCATGGGGGCGGAGAAATGGGGCGTTGAAGGGGAGTAAACGTCGGATGATTCCTATAAAGGGACTCGGGAGGCGACATAGAAAAGGATCTCTTCCTGGATACCGATAGACGGAGATATTCTACACAAGACCTTGTTTTCCACTTTATATTCCTTTCCATAACTCGGTCCGAGGACTCGAGTATCGGCTACCCTGTGAGCCATACCGGTCCTGCAGTGTATCTATCAGATTCGTTCTGACTTAGGCATCGGAGAGGACTTGGCCGGAACCAAGGTCCGGCCCCATGACGAGCTTCCTCGTCTGTCCAGGCTAAGCAGATCCAGCGACGCCGAGGCTACTCCTCAGCGCCCCTCCGTCCGAGGCCGAGCGTTCCCTGCAACGAGCTCACTCGCCCTCATCACACCAAGGACCCAGCTTCACCGAGGCTACCCTTCGGCGAGCAGACGTGAGGATCCGCGCTTCTCTCGTCGGGCAATCGCGTGCCTGGCCAAACCTGTGGGGTCCCACGCGTTCCCTTGACCACGTTGACCTCCCGTCATCTAGTCAATAATTCAGCGGTGAGAAAACACCCGTAAACACCTACGATAGATCTGACGAATCGTTCTTCGTCCGCCAAAGATCGTCGCAAAATACTCTCTCATGCTGTTAACGTGTTGTAAAAAGGGTTACATGGTGGTAGTTACCCGATCCCTACATGGGCTCCTATATTCTGTGCTGCAACAAAATTGTGGCATTTTGTTTTCCGGGTAATTTCAGCCTTTCTATTTGGGAGAAATTCAGCCTTGCGCTCACGTGGGGCCATGGGGCAAATATTTTTTTCCTTGTTTAATCACACAAGAAGAGTAGGGACTAATTAATATGGAGATGGGCTCCCATCAGAATATCTCTTATATAAAACACAAGGTTGTCCTATTAGGACAAAGAGGTTGATAGAGTGGTGGCCTAGATTCGGCCAACTCATCATGGTGGATCCCACTTGGAGGTGGGTGTGGAGATGGTTTGGATTGCGGTGCAAGTAAAAAAATAAAAAATTCCACCCACCCCCCACTTTTCCGTTAAATTGCGCAAAAAAATCCCATCATTTCCCTTTTGTATTTAGGTCCTTTTGGTATCCGTATTTACGTGTTTGGTCCCCTTTAACCACCCGACGCTGCCGACACGCACACCTCCACTCCTTCCCAGTTTCGCGCGTAAACCGTTACCGTGTTCATGTAAAATTATT
This sequence comes from Scilla litardierei, assembly GCA_030789695.1. Taxonomy (NCBI): domain Eukaryota; kingdom Viridiplantae; phylum Streptophyta; class Magnoliopsida; order Asparagales; family Asparagaceae; genus Scilla; species Scilla litardierei. The sequence goes on along the minus strand of CM061132.1, from coordinate 33,855,106 downwards.
ATGGAAAATTATTTTTGCTGTGCACGGGAAATTTCTAGTCTACACATATAAATAAACAACGCATACGAGCCCGTGACGGTTTAGTTTAATGAATGCTAGCCTTTGTAGCTAATGATGATCATGTTAGTAACCCTTTTTGGTTGAGTGAATTCATAGGTTTAGTTTAGTGAATGCTAGCCTTTGTAGCTAATGATGATCATGTTAGTTACCCTTTTTGGTTGAGTGAATTCATGTTGGCTACTTCAGAAACCACGGATCATGGTTTATCAAGAATGCTTGTGTGAAATTAAGGTAAATCTGTCCATCAATTAAACTAACCGCAAACCTGCTCAAATAGCTTTCAAGTTAATATTTACCACAAATAAATAATGACCGAGTCTTCAGCCATTTTTGGTTGAAGCAGCACAAAACAAGACCATCCACAAACCAACCAACCAACCAACACCACAGGTATAAAACCCACAGCCCCCCACACTTCCATCCTCGCCCTGCATCCTTCCCTCTTGTCACCTTTCCCTTCCAAACACCCAGCCTTAACACCAACCCCAAAGCAATGGCAGCAGCAGCCAACACCAAGGCCGCCGTCGTCACGTTCCTGCTGTTCACCATGCTGGTGGCATCGTCGGTGCCGGCGGCGACCGCCTTCCACTGCGTCAACGACTGCATCGAGCGGTGCTCCAACGGCAAGAACGAAGCGTCGTGCAGGACCATGTGCGAGACCGCCTGCGTCCCGGCAGGGGAGGCCGAGTTAGCTAAGAGGAAGGCCGAGACCGCATAGATGGTTGTTTTCCCATCTCTCTCAAATAATCAAGTACTTATGAAATACGAAGACTGAAGAATAAGAGGCCGGCCGTACTTCAACTCTCCATTTCCTCCTCTCCGTTGGTTTCCTTCATTTTATGTATGTTTGATTCGTGGGCAATATGTTGCTGTTGTTTACTTGCATGAGAGATCATGATGTCTAAATACAAATATATGCTAATCTTATATATTTCAAGTCCAAAAGAAACTATACTTAGGATATATGAGATAATGAAGTTTCCTCAGAAGAGATGAATCATAGTTTTATGCGAAGAATCGTAGTAACCTCTGTTGACAATTCATCTCATCAGGCAGATTTTAAAGCAATATAGAGCAAATGAGAGAGATGTGCATATAACCTTTGTTGACATGGAGAAAGCCTACTACAATGAAAGTAGAGAGAGACATGAAGATCAAAACGTGGAGAAGCTAAATAGAGAAAATACATGACAGCTTAGGGCTTTTTCATCTATGTTCAGTATTAGCTGTTAAAGACAGGTAGCCCTGCAAGGCAAATATCTAACAACATGAACAAGTAACTGCCCAAGCACAAATCTATAAATATGAATGAAGCATGCAATTAACAATTACACGCCCAACCAACCAACAAGTTCAAAAGGACGCCAATCCAGTCAAGCAAGTGCTAGAACATGCAATATGAGACCATTGGGATGCTGAAGCAGAGAATAATCTTGTATCAAGTGCACAATGTGTAAGCTCATTATAATCATTGCGAAAAGAAGCGCTACATGATAGTAGCAGTACCTGATGATTTAGGTAGTTCACACGATGGAGAACAGAGTAAAACAGTTAGTCCTCTAAGTTATAGCTTAGATTACTCACAAACAGTCGATAAGAGGGACTAGATCAGTTAAATCAAGGCCACAAGCTGAACAAGGAGTTTCCAAACAAAGTGCTGCAGTCCATATGTCCATAATACAGCAAACTAGCCGAGCGGTTCTACTTCACTATCATAACCGCGACGCTTGGGGGTCCCATCATGGTCATGCAGTTGCCTGGAGGCATGCAAATGCGAACCTGCAAATAAACAGATCGAACCAACGCATCAGTGAATTCATTCTACAAGCATTAATTGCCCCTTTATCTACCGCGAACCGCATTTTGAAAGACAAGTACATAAATCATACCCATCTGCTGGGAACAAGACTTGTGAAGCCCACATAACAATTGGTTCATACTATGTCCAAGCTATGCGAGTTCTACTACGGTGTAACCTAATTTTGGATAATTAAATTACTTCACGAAATATGAAAACCTAGTGTTCAGTTTCCTAATTTGAACTACAATTGAGCATTGAATTGGAAAATAAGAATCCTATAGGGATGTCCTATTTTAAATGGAACTTACGTCATCATTGGACGCAAGAATATTTTCTAACTTATTAAGGCTCATAAACATGGAAGGTAGAAGAGTTGTTATCGTTGTTGTTGTTTTATTATTATTATTTTTTTGGCCACACAGAGTTTGAGAGGATTTCGCTGAGAAGAGAACTGAGGCTCCAGGCTTATATAGTTATTTCACGCTAATCGCAACAAGCCACCCAATTAAAGATGATACCTTAACTCTCTTATATACTTGAGGACGGGTGTATGTTATATATTCCTAGTATTTTTAATAAATGATGTGGAGAAGACGCATCTGTTAAGATTAATTATGTGATTAGATATTTGGCTAATTGGACTCTTATAGTTCAGTATTTGTGTGTTTGTGTGAACTGTGCACGTGTGCGCACAGGTTAACCATTCTCTCCTTTTTTTGAAATTTTTAAAAGGGTTGATGTACACATTTTAAAACCTCAAAACCCCAAATATGGGTGAATCCTAGGGGGCATTTGAACATCGATCCACCTGTTGCAAAATTTCCAGTTTTCTGAAACTTCGTAGATAGTTAAAATTGCAAGGATTAGATTGAGGATCAAATAACATTGGATTGACTTAATTTTTGGTGTGTTGATCATTCATGAAGTGTACAACAATCCTATCAAAAAAAATTCAAAAAATATGAGAAAATGGATAAAACTGTGCACGTTTCACAGCTAAGCTAGCTGTGCATGTGCACAATTACATTTTCCCCTATATATATGCGAGAATAATGGGTATCATATGACATATGAGGCTTAGCATCATAATATACGCCTCTAAAACTCACATCAGCTATTTTTCTGAAAGATTGGAACCATTCATTTTGATCCACATATTCTAAAACCCAAAAGATCGAATATAGAGTGAAACCAAAGGGCTTTGTCCGTTCGTCCACCTATCATAAATTTGACAATTTTGCATGAATAGAACATTTGCGACGGATGGATGAACATGCAAAAGACCTTGGATTCACCCGATATTCGGTTCCTCAACAAAATGAATGGTTTGAGGTTCTGATCCTCTAAAATAATAAAGATGTGAGTTTTGAAGGCCGCATATAGGCTTAGCCTCATATGTCATATAATACACATTATTATCTATGTTACATTTGACAACTGTTTTTGAATCCTAGGGGATGACTAGGACAAGATAAATAGTGGCTGAGATTTGATCTTGGAGAATGGAAGGTTGAGTTGAGTTTTGAAAAAGTTTTGAGGCGGAATCCATTTGGTTGGAAAACTCAATATTTTGAAATTTATATGGAAAAACGCAAATGAGAATAATGTGAAATGGAAGAGAAATGATTAACTGCACCGAATCCTTCAATATTTAGTCCATCTCTTAATTGTTATGGTCCTTTGGTTGACGAGCATCACATCACACAGACGAGATGAAGCGTGAGCCAAGACGCTTCACGCCGCAGAAATGAACCCAGCTGATTGTAAATGACACTCTTTGCATAACTTTTTTTACGAGGAAACCAATAAAAATTCAAAAATAAGTGATGAGGTAAGATATTCAAAATTGATCTCATTAACTGGACATTAGCATAAAGACTGGAACCCATTTACGCCCTAATGGGTAGATTTTGTTGGGATTTCGTGGCCAAATCTTTTAACTCAAAACTAATATGGGATTATAGTTGATATCTTTATGGGAAAGGGACCCCCTTTTGACTCAGCTGTCCTTGGGGAATGGATCCCCATTGAAGAAGTGGTCCCCACACTGATTTCCGTTCATGCTTCTCGTGGGCTCCATGGCAAGCCAAAACCCTGTGGGCCCTTTGACAAGCTTAGTGTTCAATTAGGTCCTAATGCAGTTTTTATTTGGCAATATTTTATTTTTTAAGATTTAGCAATCATAATTTGTTTCGAAGTGTAAAAAGTATATACACGTATACTAGATACTGAGAATAATGTGAAACATCTATATTACATTTGACAACTGCTTTTGAATCCTATGACTGACTAGAACAAGATAAATAGTGTCTAGGATTTGTTCTTGAAGAATGGAAGGTTGAGATAAGTTTTGAGAAAGTTTTGGGGGGAATCAATTTGGTTGGAAAACTCAAAATTCTGAAATTTTTATGGAAAAACGCAGCTTTCCACCCTCCAAAATATCATCCTCAAAGCTCACTTTTTGGAGAGTAATTATTCCAATTTTTCGTAAGCAGTGTCCATATAAACTATTTATCCAAATAAATTAAAAAGCAGTTAAAAACAATGTACTAACTCTAACTCTTCTCTGCTTTCTCCAACCACAGACTGCATGTAAAGAAGTTTCAAGATGTAGCTATAAATCATGCTTCCCCAACTCCTAAGCTTGCCTGCCTTCACAAAATCCTGGTTCCTCAACAAGGTCTAGACCATGGTTTGAGGTATCGCCCGATACCTCTTGGTATCGGGCGTATCGGACCGGTACCGTCCAGTACCGGTCCGATATTGTTGCATAAAATCGGTATCGGCCGAAACCCTTTCGGCCGGTTTCGCCCTGTATCGAGCGAAATGGCCGAAGGTTTCGGCCAGCAAATGTGAAAGAAACTGTCCAAAATTGAAAAATAAGAGGATGAAGAAGAAGAAACAAGGTAAAAACTGCGAAAAAGAAAAAAAGGAAGATCAAACTTACCTCGCCGCGCCGTCGCGCATGTCGCCGCGCCACGCAGCCGCACCTGTTGCCTCGCCTCGCCGCCTGCTGCCGCGCTGTCTGCTGTCGCGCTGCTCCCGCCACTCCCGTGAGAGAGAGAAGACCATGAGAGAGAGAGAGAGAATGACGTGTGTGAGTGAGAGAATGTGGAAATTTTGAATGGTAAACTTCTAAATAAGTTATATGTGTACTGTGTAGAGTAAGATATTTTATGGCAAACTTGTAAATAAGTGGTATATGCGCAAAGCAAAATGGTAGGTTTGCAAAGCAACTCCAAGCTATTTTTGGCAAACTTGCAAATAAGTGGTACATGCGCAAAGTAAAACGGTGGGTGGGCAAGGCAAACTTCTAGTTACTTTAGTTTTTTTACGTATCTGATAGATTTTATGTATTTAAAACTACCGATACTGACCAACCGAAACCCACATCCGATACCGTCAAAATGGACGATACCGATACCGAAACTTAAATTTTCGAGAGAGCGATACCGAGACCGAAACAGAGACCTCAAACCTTGGTCTAGACAATAAAGATCACAGCCATCATTGAGTGTTCATATTATTAGTATAGCATACTAAGACCCATCAAGTCCAAGAAAAGTCCAACCACCCGCGTCGAAGGCACGTGAATATTTTTAACGGTAATTTGCTGTTCCGCGCCGAATTTGTTGTTCTATGCTAATTTGTTGTTCCGCGCCGAAGGAGTCCGCGCCGAAGTTGTTGTTCTGTGTCGAAGGTGTCTGTACCGAATTTGTTGTTCCACGCCGAAGGCACACTTGCCGCTAAATATTTTTAAGCTAATTTGTTGTTTATTTAAATTTTCGCTAGGGAAATAATTTTTTGGAGAACAAAAATTTCGCGGTGGAGTATATTAAATGAACCGTGCCCACTGCACGGGTTATGACTAGTATATATATAGTAAAATTATCAAATGCAAACAGTTCGCACTGAATTTTTCATGTGAAAATATTTTTATTTTATTTTTCAAATGTTTTTTCATATTTTTTCCACCTTCACTTTACGTTGTTATACGCTCCTTAAAAATAATGGTGAAAAATAATGTGAGTTGGTCTTCGATCAAGGTATTACAAAAAGTTCAATTGTTCTAAAGCCGTTAAATTTTGTAACGGGTGAATCGGTGCTCAAATCCCCCTTAGGGCTCACCCATTATTTTCCCTGGGGTAAATAATTGTATGGATTAAACATTAAAAAAATTTGTAAAAAATTCTTCAAAAGATTAAATGTCTTTCGCACATGCTTTCACACCGTTAGTTTTCGCACCAAAAAACTACTATATATATCAGAAAAATGGGCATTGGTTAGCAACAGAGAAATTTCCCTCCTTGGCTAGCATAAAACCACCATCCCCTATGTTTCCATTCGATTTCGAACCGTTCAATTTGATCTTTATGTTTTAAAATCACACACTTAATTTTCAAATGAATCCAAGGAGATTTTACTCGTTAATCCAATCATCGCAAGTTTAATGGTTTTTCGTTACAAAACTTTTTATAACGATTAGTTGAATGATCAAAACCTTTAGGGTTCTCCCTAAAATTGTTTATTTGAGGTTTTAGAAGATGCGGAACAAAATAAAGGGATCCGATTGTTGAAAAAAGGGAATGGGTGAGTTGCGCGAGCTATCCAAGGAGGAGAGGAAATTTCCTCATTGACTAGCTAATATCCATATTGCTGTATATATATACATATATCAATGCAGTGTAGAGAAGAAATTACCTCTTTCCAAACCTCTGATCATGGTATCAGAACCAAACATGAATACAAATCATAACTGTAACCCCTAAGCTCTTCTCTTCATCTTTTCCAAGCGAATACACTACATCCCCAACATCGATATATATTTTTTTTAAAAGGTGAGAACCTAGTCGTAATGGTCACATGCAACATCTCATCACCGTTGAGGTCTCATAAGCACATCGATATCCCAATCTCTCGTCGTGTCAAGCCTTAGTTGGTGCCTTGTCATCGACTGCATTGCCCCTTCCTCCGGTCGTCACATTCTCATCCTCTAGTCATTATCGATCATCGCATATCTTGTCGTCAACTTACAGATCTCATCGTCTTCTTTCAGATCCAGTCCTCAGATCTCATCATTATCATCATCCCATGGCATCGCCTGAGAGATCCGATCTGATCTCCCCATCGACCTCCATCACAGTTGTCGTCAACATCCAGGATTCCTCAACATCTCGATTGCTTGTTGCCTCCATAAAACCCTTTCAGGTCTGATTAAATCTTATTGTGTGCGATCAGATATAATCGGCCTAATCCCTTTTATTTGGTTTACAAAAAATCTTTTTAGTTCCAGGTATTATCATGCATATGTTTGATCTATCCACATGATCTGGCTTTTCCACGGCTAATTCTGATGTTGCTGTTGCTGATTTCATTAGTCTATCGACTTGCTCTGGGTATCTTCTGGCTGATTCTTGTTTGGCTACTATTTGAGTTGTTTATCTGGTTGTTTTCATCTGATATAACTTCATCTGGTGATGCTAAGTCTGCATTGGTTGTTATTGATCATACAACCCCGAAAATCTTCTTTCCACAGTGAAGCTCAACAGAACGAAATATCTATTATGGATGCATTGCTTTAATCACTTTGCAAGCTCACAAAATAAGCATCTTACCAACAAACCATCTGATGCGCGATCCACTAGGGTTTTGATAATAAAAGTGGGATCCTTAATGTGGAAAAGGAAAAGAATGTGGGATTTGTATTCAATAGCAATGGAAATAAGGAAGATAGTGAACCTCTTTACATTCGAGACGAACGCCTAAATCTCCCAAACTAGGGTTCATGGATGCATAGTACAAATTTCCTCTCAATAATCAAGCCTGCATTTCCCTCTCCTAACTGGCCCTAATTATAACAAAAGGAAACTATAGAAATTACAGAATTTACGAAAAAGCCCCTAATGTTTAGAATTTACGAATTCGCCCCCCGATCAAGTCGTGCGCCTTCGCCTCCTTCTGTACGTGATGATAGCATCATTACCTCCCCAAAAGATCCATCTTGTCCTCAAGGTGGAAATTATGAAATTGTCGTCCGATCACCTCGAAAAATTCCCACGTAACATCATAATATGGTAGTCCTCTCCAACGGATGAGCTCCCTAGTTCCCGCAGTGCCCTGACAGACTCTCTTGACCTCCAACGATTCCAGCAGTAACTCCATGTTGTCTGTCAGAGTAGGCGGAAGTTTCGATGAGAGAGTATCATCATCAATAGCCCGTCGCAGCTGTGACACATGAAAAACGGGGTGGATGGTTGATATCGACGGTAATCTCAAGCGGTAAGCCACCTTCCCAATTTTAGCTTCAATCTCAAATGGTCCATAGTAACGTGCCCCTAACTTCTCCTTGCCTCGATGCACCAGAGAATTTTGTCGATATGGCCTCAGCTTCAGGTAAACTTTATCACCCACAGCAAACTATGCATCCATGCGATGACCATCGGCCCGAGATTTCATAATTTGTTGTGCCCGTGTCAAGTCTCTTTTTAGCTCCTCCAACACCCTATTTCCTCCAAGTACTACTCCACCTTGGATACTCGGGTCGAACTGTGGCTATAGTGGATCAAGCGTGGCCCATACAGAATCCAAAAGGATGTGCACGTGCTGCTAAATGATATGAAGTATTAGACAAGTACTCTGCCCACGCTAACCATTTAGCCCACTGCTTGAACGAATCCGAAGCAAAACATCGCAGGTATATCTTCGCACTCCTGTTGACGACTGTTGTTTGGCCATCAATCTGTAGGTGGTACGCAATACTCCTTTTCGATGTCGTCCCCTGCACCTTGAATAATTATATCCAAAAGCTGCTCATGAACACCTTATCTCTGTCAGAAATAATATATACTGAAAACCCATGTAAGCACACAACCAACTGCATAAATGTTATATCCACCGTCACTGCAGTATACGGATGCAATAGGGCTATGAAATGAGCATATTTGCTTAGGAGATCCATCACAACAAATATGACAGAAAAACCTTCCGATCTCGGTAGCCCCCAAATGAAATCTATAGTAATCTCCTCACATACCCTTTCTGGCAAGGATAGCGGCTGCAGCAACTTTGCGGGAGCCGTCACTAAGTATTTGTGACGCTGATAGACGTCACAACCGGCCACCATCCTGGCGATGTCCATCTCCGACCAATCGAGCTATCTCACCATCCTCCTGTATGTCTGCTGCACCCCAGAATGATTGTCCACCGAGCTACCATGGAACTCTTGAAAAATCAAAGGAATATGCGATGAAGTACGATGTAATACCAGCCGCCCCCGGTATAGTAGCCTCTGCCTAGCCAAGATGTATCCGTGGTGCTCTGTCGAATTCTGCAGCAGCTTTGTCCGTATCTGGGCCAATCCCTCGTCGGCCTCTATCTCCCAGGCGCTCCCAACCAAATAAGACCAGTACAGGAAAAGCCGTCACATGTATCACCCCTCTACGGGGCAGTACATTTGCCGCCTTGTTCTCCAAGCTAGGCATATATTGTATCTCAAATTTATATCCGATAAGTTTGGAAAGCCACCTTTGGTTCTCCTCCGTGACCATGCACTGCTCTAATAGGTACTTTAAAATTCTTTGATCAGTCCGCACTATGAACCTCCTGCCAAGTAAGTTGGGCCACCACTTCTGTATCGAGCACACTGTCGCCATCAGTTCCCCCGTTCATATACTGACTTAAGCCTTGCTCATGTTGTCACCATGTAGCTCGTCCATGTAGCTCACCAATCGCAGGAATCGAAAACTTGTCATGCACTATCTCTTTGTTCAGGGCTCTGTAGTTTACGCAAAACCGCCAGCTGCCGTCCTTCACTAACAGGACCGAACTAGAAAATGGGCTCACGCTCGGTTGGATTATACCGGCCTGTAACATCTCCCGTACCATCCTCATAATTTTTTCCTACTGTATTTGATGGTATGTGTAGAGGCGCACGCTGTTAGGAGACACCCCTTCCCATAGAATGATAGCGTGCTTGTGGTCCCGTCGGGAGGGAGGCCACGGGAGTTCTGAAATACCCCATCAAATTGATTCAGCAACTGCTCCACCTCAACCGAAATCTCCTGCTTCTCGTCCTCTTTTACTGTTAGCCACTGGAACTCTACCAAGAAGCCTCCTCCCTCAACCTGAAGAGCCCTTGCCATGATTTTGAACAAAACCATGGAACGACATAGACTGGGATCTCCCTACAATGTGACAGTCTTTACCCCTCTTGGAACTTCATCCTGAGCAGTTTCCAATTAATCTTAGTGTCCCCCAGCGACTAACCACCGCATGCCCAAGATGATGTCAGTGCTCTACAACTACAGTGGAAGAAAGTCTGCCATAATCTGCACCCTTGTATGGACAACATAATCCCCGACACACTTCTCTACTCTGCTCTACCTGGCATGTCACAAGCACAACTCCGAAGCAGCCCGTGTTACTGAGCTGTAGCTCGTGCTGCCCAACCACCCTATGAGAGATGAAATTGTGGATATGACTACTATCCACCAAAACCATGACGTCTTGCTCTGTTATTCTTCCTGTCAACTTCATGATGTGGTTCGGTGTGAACCCCACCACAAAGTTGAGCGATACCTCCGTTATGTCTAGATGTAGATGCTCCTGGTCCTCCTCACATGCCTCAAGTTCCACCCCGAAATCTTCCTCCTCATCATTCACTATCAGCAACTGTAGAGTACAATCGCCACACCGGTACCCGGTGAAAACTTCTCGTCGTACTTGAAGCAAAAGCCCTTGGCATGCTTATCCCTCATCACAGTCTCTGTCATTCGCTTAAACTGCCCCCTGACCGCACTTCGCTGCCTCTCCCAATTGGGTGCTGCTGCTTTTGTAAGTGCATTTTGTACCCTTAGAGTGTCCGCCTGCAAAAAGGTCCTCCCCATAATCCTCTGGTGCACCGCTCCTCTGCCAACATGTCCTCAACCATCATGACTAGTTGCATTCTGTCTATTACTCCTCTGGATCTCTGTATGCGCAACTTCATCTGTATACTGGGTTTGAGTCCCTTCATGAAACACCCCTCCAATGACTTCTGAAACTCCACAGACACAACCTGCCAGCATCTTAAACTTCTTAATGTAGTCTCTGACCATCCCCTCATGTCTCAGCGCTAAAGCTGCTCGTACATGTCTCCCTCAGGTCTCCTAGAACCGGTCTAGGAGACAGTCCTTGAACTCCTCCCACGAACAAAGCACTTGTTGATGATGTCTCCAACTGTACTAAGATATAACAACCCCTTTTAAACACATTACCAGATACTTCAGCCTCTCCGCCTCATAAATATGCAATACCTCTAAGTACCGCTCTGCCATGTATATACACCTATCCAAGTCATCCCCCTCAAAAATCGACATTTTCAATTTCTTGACGATGTTATCAGGAGTAAAATCCCTGGGTGCTCCTCGACCTCGATAATGGTCGTGGTGTCATGGCTGGTGCGGGTCATCTGGGGCATAATAGTCTCCAGCTCGGGCCATGTTATCCCATCGTCATTCTTCAGGCCCGCCTCTCCCCAGTCGGACCATCCTCCATCTCTGAAATTCTCAGGGACATTCTCATGGTATTGGCCATAGTCTTCGTTCTCTTGGTCGAGTCGTTGAGGTCTTTCCCTGCAAAAATCAGCACCATAGTCCTCCCGAAGCTCCTCCAAACCCTCGACGAAGCCTCGACGAGGTCATACCTGCCACTCGCCTCTCCGTGGATCTGTCAAGGGCTCAGGAATCCCATGGCGGCTTGCCTACTGCTGGTCGAATCCTTGGTGGGCCGCCAGGGGACCGTGATGGCCATAGCGGCCTAGCCAGGGATCGACGAAGCCCTGGCATCCTGCCAGGGGCTTGAGAAAGCCTTGGCGGCACCAGTGGGCAGCGAAGCCCTGGTGGGCCGGGCCGCCAGTGGGCCATGAGCCTCCAGGCAGCCTCGTTGACCTTCGGTGCATATCCTCGTTGATCACGGGGTCTCATTCCTCGTTGTCGCGTGCTTTCACCCCCTTTAATGACGTAATCCTTCTCTTCCGACACCAGATCTGCAACGGAAAGGAGCCACTCGCGCAAAGACTCGACCTTTTCTTCCCATTCGCTAAAAATTTCTCTTTTTACCCTAGATCTGGGTTATCGACTAGATTTGATCTCATCGTCTTTGTCAACGTCGCGGTTTGGTGGTTGGTTTGCTAGGTTCTCTAATTTAGGGCTTCAAGGACCTGTTGGGTCTGTTGATTCATCTTTGATATCTGCTCCACTATACTTTTCTTGATCTCCTTAATCTCACAGTCAAACTTTTCTTCTAAGGGCGCATATTTCTCTTTAGATCTCGTGGTCGCCATGTGGATCGTACCACTCTGATACCAATTTGATGCGGTCCACTATGGTTTTGATAATAAGGGTGGGATTCTTAATGTGGAAAAGGGAACAAAGGTGGGGTTTTTATTCAATAGCAATGGAAAAAAGGAAGATAGTTGAACTCTTTAGGAGAGAAGGCAAGTTTTACCTTCAAGATGAAAGCCTAAATCTACCAAACTAGGGTTCGTGGATGCCTAATACAAATTTCCTCTTAATAATCAAGCCTGCCTTCCCCTCTCCTACACGGCCCTAATTATAATAAAAGGAAAATACAGAATTTACGAAAAAGCCCTTAATGTTCAGAATTTACGAATTTGCCCCCGTCAAGTCGTGCATCCGTGCCTCCTCTTGTACATGATGATCTCATCACCATCAGATCTCAAATTTGGTGACTAATGACTGGCTTGAGCGATTATTATTTTAAGATATGTTTCTTAACAACATGAAAAAGAAAATAACAGCATACATTATGTTTCTGAAGGCTACAAAATAGATGGAAAACACTAACTGAGATTCACTCTTATGAGAATATCTTGAATTGTAAACTTATATGAGAGATTATTTACACTGAACCAGGATAGCAGGCCATTGTCGGACTACTAATCGAATCTAAAAGATATTTTGGATGTGATAGACCTATATCAGTCTCATGTGTTAGATCTCAAGATGCTACAAAGATATCATGAAAAGCTTGATGTGATAAAGTTTCTTTCTGGATTCGACTCTTTAGCTACCCAGATTCGTAAGCAAATACTTGATAGTGGTTTTATTCCATCTATCTGCTACTCTCACATGTTCGATGTGTTGCTACCTCCAGAGTGTTTACAACTATAACTCCTAATACTGAGAGTTCTGTTATGCTTGATTATCGTTAGGGCCATGACGAACGATGTGAGTTTAGGGGCAGACATGGAAGCCTATGTTGTCGAAAGCCCATATATGATAGAGAATCATAAAGGTACTTACTAGGAGCAAAGCAACCATATGTTTGAAAATTGCTGAATCAAGTTTGGAAGACCTAATTAGGAATATATAGCTATTATAGAGGCACCCTATATTGTCTCTTTTACCGAATCTATCTCCACTTCTAACATGATAGTAAAATTTCACAGGCTGAGTATACGAGACTTCTACATCTTCATTCATCTTAATCACAGGCATTCTATTTCACCACCCATGAACATGCTTTCAACACTAATACTCTCATTGCTTCATCTGATAAGCCTGTGGTTTAGATTCTTAAGCATCATCTCATATAACAGATACTAAAAACACATTTCATTCCATATCACTTTCTACTTCAATACACCATGTTCATATATTTGACGGTACAGATATTATTTATAATTAGAGAATAGTTCATGCGACTCTTACATTGTCATAATTTGATGTCTTATATATTCCTAAAATTGATGTAAATCTTATATTGATTAGTCAACTTAAAATAGAAAAATTATTTAGTAACATTCTTTCCCATCATACTGTCTTTAAGGATCTTTAAATTGGGATATGAATTGGTTCGAGTCATAAGAGTGGAGTCTACTATCTGGATGATGGCCATTCACCTGCTGGTTTGGTTGCATTGTCTTCTTCCGATACTCCATTATAATGGAATTGTCCATTGGGCCACTTATCTCTTCAAAAACTAAAACTACACGGGTTTTTACCAATTGAGTAGTCGGTTTCTTCTTTATAGTACGAGTCTTGTGAGTTAAGAAAGTATCACTTTACTTCTTATCACAGTCGTGTTAGTGGTTAAAGTCATTTCCGTATGAGCTAGTTCATTCTGATGTTTGGGAGTACATCGTGTTTCTTCCTCATCAAAAATATTTCTTAGTTATTATTGATGACTTTTCTAGAATGACATGTGTTTATTTGCTGAAGGATAAGCCTTTAATATCTGAAATTGTTTAACTTTTTAGGGAAATAAAGACTCAATTTGCTAACACTATTCCTATTTTGTTAACAGATAATGCTTTAAGTTCATGCAAAATGATATTTTTAAAATTTGTCTCATGACATGATACAGCAGCCATCTTATCCTCATACACACCAACAAAATAAGGCTGTTGAAAAAAAACCTAGACATCTTCTTGACATGGCTAGAATATTTTTAATGAAATGAAAGTTTCCAAATATTCTTGGTGCGATGCTGTATTAAGGGCTTGCAATTTAATTAATAGAATGACATTGTTCATTCTCGATGGTCATATTTCTTTTTCGAATCTATCTAAACATGTTTTTAATGTCTTCTCCTCTTTTTAGAGTACTTGCTTTGTACAGAATCTTTAGCCTACACTTAACAAGTTATCTCCTAAATTCATCAAATGCATTTTTGTAGGATACTTCAAGACACAAAAAGGTTATAACTGCTATGATCATGTACATTGCAAATATTATGTCTATCGATGTCACATTTTGAGTTTGTGCCATATTTTTACCTAATTCAAGGATCATGTCTTCATCTCTATTCCACAACCGTTACCTAGTAATGGAGATACAATAATGTGTAGTGCACCCAAACCGTTGTTATAATAGACACTACCATTACTATTATTTTTCTTACTGATCCATCATCTACCTCTAGAGATCCTGATTAAGCTACCACTCCACTTGACTTTGCTATTTTCAGATTTAGATCTTCTCATTGCTCGTTGTAAGGGTAAAAGACTGATCATTTTTCATCTTGTATCTTATTTTGTCTCATGTGATCGCCTCAACCCTTTTTTCCAGCATGTTACAGTGTCATTATTTTTTGTTTATATACCTAATACTTATTAGAAATATTTGAAGCATCACTATTAGAAGTATTTATGAATAAGGAAATAGATGCTCTGTTGTCACAAGAAACTTGGGAGTTAGATTGGCCTCCTTCAGAATATGATGTTAGCTGGCATTGTGTATTTACAATGAAGTATAAGCCAGATAGTACTATTGACAGATATAAAGCTAGCTTGGTTGCCCAAAAGCTCACAGACTTAAAGTGATAATTTCTTGAAAACTCTCTCCAGTTGCTCTCGTCTCGACTATATTCAAGTTATTCTTTCTGACAGACGATCAATAGCGTTCGATCAATAGCGTTCGTGTTTCAAATGGATGTGAAAATTTGTTATCATATGATGATCTTGAAAGGAAGTAATATACAAAGCAATCTTCTTGATATGTTGATATAGGATGAGATGGATTTAGGGAATTTGATAGAAGATTTAGGGATGATTTAGGGATGAACTAATAAATTAAGGTTGCATGGCTTCTCTCTAAGGGTTATAGGGTTCCGTGACTTCTCACAAAGGGTTCCGAGGCTTCTCACCAAGGAGACCATTCTCAGGGTTTGGAGAAAATTTTCCATTGATCTATTCCTTGATTTCAAAGAAATAAGTCCAGGGGCCTTTTATATGCTTACAATCCAAATCCCAACCGAAGTGACTAGAACTCCAAAATAATAAAAACTCTCAAAAACGAATAAAAATTCCAAATAACTAAATGACTCAAATTTTATAAAATTAAAAATTTAAATTTTTTTATAAAAATTATAAAAAAATAACAATAAAAAGAAATTGGACTCTAATTGGATTCCTATCTTTCTTCGCGGCTTGAGAACTTCACCACATGATGAATAATGACATGAGTAACACAACTGGACCGAAATCAACAGTATCCAGTCTCTTGTAGTTAGAGAAGATGTGTCCACAAACTTTGTAGTGTAATATGATGCAGAATGGTATATGTCTTCTAAAAATTTCTATCAATTCATGAGAGATAAAAAGATATAGAACAAGTTTATTGGTTAAGATATGACGATCTAGGATTACAAACTCGATATGCTCAATCAGATTAAGTGGCGCTTCTTTCGACAATTCTGGCACACGTTCAACAGATGACTCTAGATAAGGCTCTGGCTCGAAATGCGGTATTAGATCAAGCTCTGGCCCTAGCTCGGGCTCTGGCTCGGGCTCTTGCTCTAACTCTAATACTGGCTTGGGCTCTAATTTGGGTTCGACCTCCAACTTGGGCTCATGCTCAAACTGTTTCTCAATCTCTTGGTTAGGATTTGGCTTCAGCTCATATTCAAGCTCACACTCTACCTCAAGTATTCGATCAATCTCCATCGTAGGATCTGGCTTGAGTTTACTCTTTTGTTCACTCTTCCATTGTTTGATCCCTTAAAGAATTCTTTTGTTATTCTCATGTATCTCTTCATCTGACCATAACTTTCCTTTTAGGCTTGAAGATTGCTGTGATACTGGTGGAATTGATCGATACTTGACAAAAATACCGAGATATAAGAAAGATTCTGAATATTGACCATCGACAAAATAAATTTCAAGTTGCCTATACCCGCATCACGCTTCTCCACTTAACTTGTGATGTGTGTGTGTGTATACATATACATACATATATATATACATATATACCAGTTGCCTATACCAACATCACGCTTCTCCACTTAACTTGTGATGTGTGTGTGTATACATATACATACATACATATATATATATATATATATATATATATATATATATGCAAAAAATGTACCTAAGAATGACCTCGGGTAGAGATACCTGAGCACACCCCCGCTGTTCGGGGTTTGTGAGTATTTGTTTTTGAAATTTTTTTTTGCAGTAGGTAGATATACTTGTTATGTAGCTCCCCACAAAATTTCAGCTCGATCCGACACCGTTTGAGCCTCCGTTCATCGATTTCAAAAACGTTGCGCAAAACTGTCCAGAATTTGGACAGTTTTGTGCAACGTTTTTGAAATCGATGAACGGAGGCTCAAACGGTGTCGGATCGAGCTGAAATTTTGTGGGGAGCTACATAACAAGTATATCTACCTACTGCAAAAAAAATTTTCAAAAAAAATACTCACAAACCCCGAACAGCGGGGGTGTGCTCAGGTATCTATACCCGAGGTCATTCTTAGGCACATTTCCCTATATATATATATATATATATATATATATATATATATATATATATATATATATATGAGGAGGGATCAAATGACCCCCAAAAATAACCCCCTAAAATGACCCCCTATCAAAAATCCTATGCCCCCTATTTTTTCGGAAGATCCGAACCGTTCATCTTGATCTCCACCCTCTAAATACCTGACCCACCAATTTTCAACTCGATCCCATGTGTTTTACCCGTTCATCCATCTGACCCAAATTTAACGGTTTCGCATGAATAGAACTTTTGCGAATGGTTGATGAACGGGCAAAACACATGGGATCGGGTTGAAAATTGGTGGGTCAGGTATTTAGAGGGTGGAGATCAAGATGAACGGTTCGGATCTTCCGAAAAAATAGGGGGCATAGGATTTTTGATAGGGGGTCATTTTAGGGGGATATTTTTGGGGGTCATTTGATCCCTCCTCATATATATATATATATATCACTTTGTTTGAGAAATCAAATTAGGAGAAAAGGTATTCAAGGTGATAATCCCAATCGTCATACACATACCTATCATCGAAGCCAGAAAAGATGGTGCCCAAGCATAACTTGTTTGTCGCTCATAACTTGTTTTGAGGAGAATAGTTTTTGTAGTAATCATCATAGTTCCACATAATTTAGAGTTGACATTGTTGTACAGAGGGTATATATGCATACTTGACTGAGTTAGCCATCCATTGGAGCAAACTGCACTAAATTTGGACATCAGATGGAACCAAAATCTTCAAAAAGAAGAAACTGCACAGAAAATCTTTTAAAAGTTGACCGAAAATTGCTGAAAATACCACGGCTCACTCTGTCACGTCCCGCTTCCCATTGTACTTGGAAGCGAGGACGCGAGCGGATCCGCATGAGCTTAAGGTAAAGAAGAGGTACTTTTCTTTTTCTTCCTTCTTTGACTTAAGCACAATAAGCGTCTATGATTTAAAATATTTGCAGATTCTTGCGTGCGATCTCAGAACACAGAATATCATCATTACACCCCAACATCTAGATTACATGTACACAAAAGAATTAAGGCCTACCATGGCCATTACATACAGCTACACAAAGTGGAAGAACACCTAAATAAAATTACAACAATATCAATAGTCTTATTTCAGCGCTGCGAGTACATGTCACTTCTCCCGCAGTGGATCTCAGCGTCCTGGTACTCCTGGCCACTCTGCTCAGTCTCCAAGTAAACTTCTCAGTGAACTCTGTCTCAAAACCTAACGCATATTTCACAAGATAGACAAGAAAATATACGTCAGTGAGGGTCGCTGGACAAGTTAAAAATATTAGAAAATAGACCATCGGCAAGATAATAATAAAGTTTGCAAATGCTTTTAAAGGCGAGGAAAACACAACGGTGCACAACAAATAAAAGTATGGTAGCGTAAGAAAACGTGCAAGTGTAGCAAAGTGTGGTGTGCAAAGTAGTGAGCATACAATGTGTATTGTGTAAAGTAGTGAACATGACAAGGTGTGGTATACAGAGTAGTAAACATGGCAAAGTGTGGTATACAGAGTAGTGAACATAGCAAGTGTGGTGTACGGAGTAGTGAACATAGCAAGTGTGGTGTGCAAAGCAGTGAACATAGCAAGTGTAATGTGCAGAGCAGTGAGCATGACAAGTGTAGTGTGCAGAGCAGTAAGCATAGCAGTTATATATGAGCATGGTAAGAGAAACTAGCAGGTTATACACTTTTCAATAGAACAGCAGAAGTGCGTCATTCAATCTCCTAATCTAGTGACAAGCCCAGTCTGAGAGGGAAGTACTACAATCACACCCAAGCCAACGGGAGCTACATGTGGCTCTATACTCACCGACCCGGCCAGGTGTTGGTCACGTTCACCAATAGAGAGCAATCCAGCATTCCGACCTCTACTACATTGGACTACCACACCCAAAGTATCAATGTGTATCCGTATAGTCCAATATTTGTCGTATGGCAAATATTCCGTAAATGCCCCGCGGGCCCAATATTCTGTAACGCCCGAAGGCCCAAATATCACATTTCAATAGGGGTGGACAATTCAAAAATATAAATGGCGACGCAACTAGTAGTACTACAAGCAATACGAGCAATGTATGTTTTTAAAGATGACTGAGCATTCTATAATTTTAAAATTGGTAGAGGATAAATACTTGTGCCTTGAAAATTTATAGAAAAATAATATACTTGCCTGAAGCGATGCGAGTTTTGGGTGCCCAAGCGATCACGGTGAGATGCGCGGAAAAATCTGCGTTAACGGATTTAACGTTAAGCCATTTAAACTAACATGCCTATATTAACATATTCGTATGTGTATATATTACTCCATATACTAACTTACATACACATATACTAACTATCAAATATGAGTATATATATAAATATATACGAATATATATATTAGCTAATGAAATATAAATATATACGCATTATACAGTATACACTTACTGTTAATATAATAAGATAATAACCTAATACCACACTGAGAGGTTATAATACATATATACTCACGGATTATATAATAATCATTACACCCTGCATATTATAACACACATATCTATAATTAATAATACAGCATACTTACATGTTTTTCGTTTTCGTTGTCCTTGCAGGTGACGTGGGTGGCGCGGTAGTCGACGTCGTCGTGGGCGACGGAGGAGAATGTGGCTGGAGGGACGGTGGATGTCGGTGGCACCAATCGGACTGACGTCGAAAGCGGAGGATCGGGGTCGTTGGTGGTCGGAGCTGGGTGAGGCGCGGCGCTGGAAGAGCTCGCTGGCTTGGAGGGGAGGAAGAACGGCGGAGGAGAGAGGTGTCGGAAGAGAGGAGGTCGGAAACGGGAAGGGGAACTGGGCACGACGATGGAGGGGGCTGTCGAACGTCGGAGAAGGAGAGGGGGCGCTCAGGGGTGTGAGAGATCAGTTCGGGTCGGAGGTCTGGGGAGCAGACGGAACGGAGGTGCGGCAAATTTGGGGGAGTGGGTTACGGCTGTTAGGAATAAACTCTCTTGTATTATTCCAAGGGCAATAGCCCGATATATATAGAGTACAGGCAATGGTAAATACGCACAAAAGACCCTATACAAAAGGTGTATATACATATACATCTAACACCCCCCCTCAAACTCATGGTGGATCAACAACACTGAGTTTGGAAAGATAAAAACTGTGATGTGCTCTAGTCTGGGCCTTTGTGAAGAAATCCGCGAGCTGATACTCAGAAGGCACATACTGTAGAGCAATAACCGTATCCCGTACCTGTGAACGCGTAAAAGAGGCGTCCACACCAATGTGCTTGGTGAGATCGTGCTTCACCGGGTCACGAGCAATACTGATGGCACCTGTACTGTCAGACAACAAAGGAGTAGGTGTGGAAATAGAGACGCCAAAATCCTCAAGTAACCAACGGAGCCAAATAATCTCTGCTGTCAACAAGGCCATAGCACGCAACTCAGCCTCTGCACTCGATCGAGAAACCGCCTGCTGCTTCTTGGTCTTCCAAGTGATGAGAGAGCCACCCAGGAAGACGCAATAGGCAGATAGAGACCGACGATCAGAAGGATCACTGGCCCAAGTCGCATCAGAGTAAGCATGGAGCTGTAAGGGACCAGAGCGTGGAAAGAATAATCGACGGTGGCTGGTCCCGCACAGGTAACGCAGGACACGAATAAGGTGGCTGTAGTGGAGCTGAGTAGGTGCAGAAACAAACTGGCTCAAGATGTGCACGGAATATGAAATATCCGGTCGAGTGATCCCAAGATAGACCAGACTGCCAACAAGATGGCGATAACGAGTGGGGTCCGGAAGAGGCTCACCGTCAGTAGAGCGAAGATGTACATTCAGCTCCATCGGTGTATCAGCCGTACGCTGATCAACAAGAGAAGCCCGATCAAGAAGATCCTGAATATACTTCTCCTGAGAGAGATAGAAGCCATCAGGTGTGGAGGAAAACTCAATCCCCAGAAAGTAACGAAGAGGGCCAAGATCCGTCATAAGAAACTGCTCGCTCAGCCGTGCTTTCACAAAAGCAATATACTGGGGATCATCTCCAGTGATAATCATATCATCCACATACAAAAGGAGAAGCGTCCGACCACGAGATGAAGTATGAACAAAGAGAGCAGGATCATGATCACTCGCAATAAAACCAGCAGCAGTGACGACAGAAGAGAACCGCTGAAACCAAGCACGTGGAGCCTGCCGAAGACCATATAGAGAGCGAAGAAGGCGACAAACCATGCCCTCGGGGACAGAATAACCAGGTGGTGGTCGCATATAAACCTCCTCATCAAGAACGCCATTGAGAAAAGCATTCTTGACATCAAGCTGGGAAATAGACCATGAACGAACAGCAGCAACAGCAATAAGACTGCGAACAGTAGTCATATGAGCAACATGAGCAAAAGTCTCATCAAAATCTATCCCATGCTCCTGCTGAAAACCGCGCGCTACAAGACGATCCTTGTAGCGCTCCAGAGTACCATCAGATCTGGTCTTGACCTTGTAAACCCACTTGCACGTGATAGGACGAACACGGGCAGGCAGTGGTACAAGATCCCACGTACCAGTACGCTCAAGCGCAGCAATCTCCTCTGCCATAGCATGCTGCCACTCTTGGTGAGCAGCGACATCCCGATAAGAGGTCGGCTCGGCAAGAATAGCACCCAGAGAAGTAAACCGACCAGGAGGGCGTAGTGACTCACAATCACGAAGGTGGTAACGAGGAGGGTCACTGGAGGAAGAGGGCAACTCAGGAGGGTCACTGGTGATGGAGGGCATCTCATGAGAAGGCACTGCAGGAGGATCCTCGACTCGCTGACGACGAGTGTAGTGAAGAGGAAAGGGAGAAACATGTCCTGGGGTAGGTGCAGAGGTGACCGGAGGCACAGGGGGCACTGGTGGTGGAGATAAGGGCACAGGTGATGGGGGTATGGGTGGTGGAATGGTGGATATTGGACTTTCAGGAAAAATGAGAAACGAAAGAGGCTCAACAATAGAAGCCGGACTGGAAGATGAAGAAGGACGAGGGAAAAAGGCACGAGACTCATCAAAAGTCACATCACGAGAAATCCGCATCCGTCGAGCTACAGGATCCCAACACCGATATCCCTTGTGCACAGCACTATATCCAAGGAAGACACACTCAGCAGACTGGGCTGTCAACTTGGTGCGCTCACGAGGGGCCAACAAGATATAGCAGACACAACCAAAAAGACGAAGCTCAGAATAAGACGGCAGATCTGAAGGTGGTGTAGGAAGGCGCTCAAGTGGAATCGCACCGTGAAGAGGAGAGGATGGCTGCATGTTGCTGAGATATGTAGCAGTAGATACAGCCTCAGCCCAAAACTGAGAGGAACAGAGGACGCAATCATAAGGACACGGGCAGTCTCAAGTAAATGAAGATGCTTGCGCTCAGCAACGCCATTCTGGGCATGAGCCCCAGGACAGGAAAACTGTGAGAGAGTGCCCTGGGTATCAAGAAAGGCACGAAGGTGCCGAGATAAGTATTCTCCAGCAGAGTCAGCACGAAGAACCCGAATGGGAGTGCTATACTGTGTACGGATCATGGTAGCAAAAGATTTATAAATAGACAAAACCTCAATACGAGAGGACATAAAGTATATCCAAGTGTAGCGAGAAAAATCATCTATAAATATAATATAGTAGCGATGACCCCCTTTCAAACTCACAATGTCGCCAGTCAGAGACACATCAATGCTAGCGATCAGGATGTTGGCGGCACGAGCATCGTCATCACACCATCGCCGATAGAGAACATCCTGAGAGGAATAAGCAGCAACAGCAGTCGCATACGCATCGGTTGCCGTCTTCTTGGCGGTGTCATCAGCAGTGGGGGGAGTGGTGTCTCGCTGGTAAGCACCGGTCGCGGTGGGCAAGGACGATCGCCGGTGAGGTCCCAAAGGCGCTGACCGCGCATATGGAGACAATTGTGCGGTATCCACTCCTTATAATTAAGGCCATCAAAAATCAACGAACGCCGAGGGATAGCAACATGATGATGATGAAGAGGTAGATCCGTAGGAGACGCCATATGAAGGGGGGCACCGGCAGCGGCGCGGATCGGGCGCGGCACGGATCGGGCTGCAGGCGGATAGGGGCCGGCGCGGATCGGGCGCAGGCGGATCGGGGCCGGCGCGTGGGGGCGCAAGCGGATAGGGCGCGTCGCGGCAGGCGGATCGGCGCGGGCGTGGGGGCCGGCGCGGATCGGGCGCAGGCGGGCGGGCGCGGGCGGGCGCGGGTGCGGGCGGGCGCCGGCAGCGACGCGGCGCGTGCGCGGATCGGGCGCAGGCGGGCGCGGGCGCCGGCGAGACACCAAGATCGGGCGCCGGCGCATGGGAGACGCGGGCGCGGGCGGACGGCGCGGGTGGGAGACGCGGCGGGGGAGAGAGCAAAAAGACGGCTAGGGTTTAGGTTAAACCTAGCTCTGATACCATGTTAGGAATAAACTCTCTTGTATTATTCCAAGGGCAATAGCCCGATATATATAGAGTACATGCAATGGTAAATAAGCACAAAAGACCCTATACAAAAGGGGTATATACATATACATCTAACAACGGCGTCCGGCGGTGTGGACTTTGGGTTTAAGGGGAGGTCGCCCGAGGCTTTAGTGGAGGGAGGAAGGGTTGCGGTGGAAGGGTCGAAGTCGACGAAGGCTAGGGTTGCGGTTGTTGGAGATCCGGTGGCGTGCGGTCGACGCTGGGGTCCGGCGACTCGAGGTGTGGGGCGGCGAGGGTGTGGGTCGCAGTGGGGTTGAGAGGGTTGGGTTCAAAAGGAGGGCGTGGGTTGCGGGCGGTTCGTGCGGCCTGAAGAGATGGGCTGGTCGAGGAAGGAGGGAGACACGGGGCTTGGTGAATGAAGGGATGCGGGCTTTATGAAGGAGGAGGAGCGGACGAGCGACGTGGGGGAGGTGCGAGACCCATGCACGAGAATCGTGTGGGTGTTGTTAAGAATGTGGGGGGTTTAGGGAAACGATTTGAAAGTTAACCACATGACGGGGAGAGCTGCACGTGGGGCTTATTAAGATTTTTGCATGGGATTAGTGGAAGGGAGAGAGAACAATTGGTTGCGGGGTAGTTAGCTAGGATCGGTTAGTTAGGATTAAAATAAGAATTAGGTTAGGTTATTAGTAGGTTGGGATTTAAAAGTAATTAGTTAGGATATAAGCTCAGTTTGATAAATGTATAAATGTAGAAATATTTTAGGGTTTTGAATAACAATATTATTAATAATTAGATTTTTACAACTTCACCCCTTGGCATCCAAAAATTGTAAAGAAAATACCGGAGCGATCGCGCCTCCGAGAGGATCGTGAATGCGGGATCCGATCGTGAGCCTGAGCTAAGGAAATAAACACCAAAATCAAAACGCAAAAATACACTGAAATACGATGTAACAAATGAAGTACGTACGGAAATACGTACGACGGTAAAGTGGTCGTTACACACTCTTGAGCTGCAGCTCAGTCGAGCCATTGACTTGATCAATGCAGTTCAACTGAGCCATCTCGGATTTGGCTCACCAGCTCAGTTGGCTCCAGTAGACTCTGGTCGGCTCAGGGCCGGCTCCGGCAGAGCTGATGAACAATATCGACTGAGTCGACAGCTCGACTCAGTCGGCTTGGCTTGTCATCGGGTCGGCTCGATCGAGCCGACACTGTAGCTTGTCGGCACCGATCGAGTCGATGAACAATGTCGAAGTTGTCGTTGTTGGTTCGTCTGACTGTGGGGGAGGATTATTAGAGGGTCGGGTCGACGACCCCGGCTATCGCCGACGGTGGCACATGCAAACTACGAAAATTTCTTGCGGGAGGCGCGGGGAACAAATTTTGACGCCGATTACGTAGGCATCTTTGTACTGCTTCATCGATGGTGTAGCTGGCCTCTGGGCGTGATTTCGTAGGCAGCCGAAGATGATTTGGACGATGGCAGCAGAATTTGTGAAAAAAGTCTTGGGCGGCGTTTTTGGCGATTCACGGGTAATGGCGATAGCTCATTTAGGTGTGTATGTGGTTGTTAACGGTGTTGGAGGATGGTGGAGGTGGCGGCGTCGATGGTGGGGGCCGCTGGAGGCGACAACCATGGGTTTTGACAACGACTAGGTTTAGGGTTAGGGTTTTGACTTTTTAAATCTAAAATCAAGAAGAAAAATTGAATCTTTTGCTCTGATACCAAATTTGATGTAGGATGAGATGGATCTAAGATTTTTGATGGAAAATTTAGGGAAATTTTGGGGATGAACTAATAAATTTGGGTTTCTTGGCTTCTCCGAGGGTTATAGGGTCTCAAGGCTTCTCACAAAGGGTTCCAAGGCTTCTCATCAAAGAGGGTGATCTTTCTCAAGTTTTGGAGAAAATATTCCATTGATCTATTCCTTGATTTCAAAGAAGCAAGTTTAGGATGCCTTTTATAGGCTTACAATCCAAATCCCAATCGAAATAGAACTAGAACTCTAAAATAATAAAAACTCTCAAAAACAAATAAAAATTCATGATACCTGAAAGACTCAAATTCTATAAAAATAAAAATAAAAATAAAAATAAAAAGAAGTTAGACTACAATTGGATCCATATCATATGTTGCTCAAGGGAGAACATGGTATGTAGGCTTAAGGTGAATTATAATCTTAAACAGAGACTTTGGGCATGATTTGATAAGTTTAGTAAAGTTGCTATGGTTTTTAGTTTTCATAGGTATTATTCTAATCATTGTCTTCATTCGTAAGAGCTCTGGAGCATGATTTGATAAGTATAGTAAAGTTACTATGGCTTTTAGTTTTTGCATGTATTATTCTGATCATTCTGTCTTGTTCGTAAGAGCTCGTTTGAATTGATAATTTTGATTATCCATGTTGAGACACCCTTTTGACATGAAGATATAATGCTGTTGGAATTGAGAAAACAAAGTTTTTCATAAAGCACTTTGTCACTAAAAAAATAGGGATGCCACGATACTTTATTAGGATTGAGATTACTCATAGTTGTACGCATGAATTAGTTCTTTCCTAATGAAAACATACCTTAGACTTGTTACAAGAGACCAGATCACCTGGTTCCAAGCCTATAAATACTCCTATAAATTTTGATGTTAACTCGTAAGGTACTACTAGCATGTTGTTTGATGATGTTTTTTAATATAATAGGCTGGTTAGAAAACTTATTTATCTTATAGTTACTAAACCAGATATTACCTTTGTGGTTGGTATTATCAGTCATTTCATGCATGAGTATATAGAAGTTCATTATAAAACAACTTTGATTCTAATATGTATCAAATGTTCTTTTGGTAGAAGTTTGCTATATCAAAAGAACGTACACTTAAAAATAAAAGATTTCTCTAACAGTCAAGAGATAAAATAAACAAGAGATCAACTTCAAGATAGTGCACACACATTAAAGGTAATCTTATTACTTGAAAGCAAAAAAAATGTAAAAGCTCTTTCTAGAAATAGAATTTAAGCTATGGCACATACGGCATGTGAGATGATGTGGTTGAAGACGGTGTGAAAGCTTAGCTTTCAAGATGATGAGCCTATGCCTATGTATTGTGCTAATCAGGCGACAATCTACATAGACAATAATCAAATGTTTCAGGGGTAAAACCAAACATAAAGAGGTAGTGTTAGATCCGGGCCAAAGGGGGGCCTATTTAGGGGTGTTTTGTGTTATTTTATTAAAGTAGGGATATTTAGGTAATTAGACATTTAATTAGAAGATTATAAACGGGGGGGGGGGGGGGGGGGGGGGTAGACGGCCGGCCCTAGTTATGCTAAATTTGAGAATTGTGATTGAGAGGAGAGATTTCCTAGTTCTTCAATAAGGTGCAGCGTCCCTTATCAATTGATGTCTTTGGAGGGAGATTACCCCTTTGATTGTATCCCGTAATCTTATTTTATTTTCAATTTAATCAATAAAATTTCAGATTCTCTTTAGTTCCTATCATTTTAGTATCAGAGCACGTCGATCCATGGCGGCGGCTACGAGATCCAAAGATCGGAGAGATCGCCTCTTTCATTCTGGGTGACGGATCGATGCGTTGGAGGAGAAATTTACGAGAGAGATCTCGAGCATTAAGGGCGAGGTCGCGAGCGTTAAAGAAACCCCAACGGAGCATGGGAAACAATTGAAGCAACACGATGAAGCACTAGCAAAAATCATCTTCCAACTTGGAGAGATTTCGTCGCAATTGAAAGGAGGCGATGCGAACCCTAAAACAGTGACAAAGGTGCCACCTTTGGACAAGGGGAAGCATGTAGCGATGGATGGGGAGGACAGAAGGCTCACAGACCTCGACGACACATACCCGGAAGAGGACAATGTGGATCAGGGGGCGACGGGCCTAGCCGCACCCACCACTGCTTGCGGCAGAGGACAGAGGGCCCGGGGCCCACCCAAGGACCCTGCGCGTCACCTGGGGCCTCGACGGGGCCAGGGAACCTTCCCCCTGGCCGCCGAGGCCCGACAGACACCCACAATGCCCCGACAGGCCCACCCGATCAGCGGCAGGGCTGCTGTGGCCCCGATGAAGGCCGGCCAGCTTCGACGGCCCTTTTCCCGATCCGTCGAGGCCCTGCCGACTCCAGACGACCTCCTCGCGGGGGTTTTGGCGCATCACGTAGAGGGGAGGATTGCATAGCGTTTCAGACCTATTCGGAGGACACAGCGCATAGTTACGATGATGGTTTTGACCCAGGAATTTTCAAGAGTATGGCGACGATGGGGGATTGTTTCGGGACCCTCCTGACTCTCGGTATTTTATTAAAGTAGGAATATCTGGAGAGGTTCGAGGCACTGTTAGGACAGGTGCGTGGGGGTGTCTGACGAGATGATGGAGAGCACCTTCATGAAGGGGATGAAGGCAACTATTCGAGCAGTTGTCTGCATGCCTCAGAACCTGATGGAGGCCATGGAGTATGCTCAGATGGTGGCGGACTGTCAGTTGGAGTATAGAAGAGGAGAGATGGTTAGAGTGGACCGGTTTTTCGTAGTGTTTCGACCGTGACTAGAGAACAGAAGACAGCTACATGGGCGGATCAGGCGTGTATTGAGAAGACTGTGGAAACAGCAACACACTGACAGCAGGGGTCAATTTCGAAGGATGACTGACGTCGATATGAGGGAGAAAAGGCAGAAAGTGCTGTGTTTCAAATGCGATGAGAGGTTCACCGCAGGACACCTTTGTGGGACGCGCAAGCTGCAAGTGCTGATAGCCGGGAATGACGAGGAAGATGTCGTGAAAGATGAAGAGTTCGGGGTGGACGACGACTCACACATGGAGTATGACCGCCATCGACTTCATGCACCACCTTGAGGACAATGTAGATTTTCGGGGGCGGAGTAATGTAAGATCCGGCCTAAATGGGGCATATTTAGGGGTGTTTTGTGTTATTTTATTAAAGTATGTGTATTTGGGTAATTAGACATTTAATTAAGATTTTAAATAGGGGGATAGCCGGCCGATCCTAGTTATGCTAAATTTGAGAATTGTGATTGAGAGGAGAGATCTCCTAGTTCTTCGGGAAGGTGCGAACGTCCCTTATCAATTGGCATCTTAGGAGGGAGGTTACCCCTTTGATTGTAGCCAGTTATCTTATTTTAATTTCAGTTTAATCAATAAAATTTCAGATTCTCTTTAGTTTCTATCAGGTAGATTGCTATTTTATTCGTTATGTTATGGATGCAAAGTTGGTATGTACTTTATTTACTCGCAAGTTAGATCAGTTGGTGATTATCTTCACCAAAGCTTCTTCGAAAGTGTTTTCCTATGTGAGTGACAAACTAAGCATGAACATTTATTATCCAGCTTGAGGGAATTTGTTAAGGTTAATTATGAAATAATTATGTAGCTGGGTATTTAGGCTCTGGTAGACTCGCACCCGATTTGTTTCTTTCTCCATATCAATGCAATTGAGATGAAAAATTCTCACTTTTTAACAAATCTCTGATTCTATCAACATCATTGTGCTGTTTGTTGAATTTTGAATGATGCGTAGAACCGGTGAAGAATAGCATCTTACTTTCTTCAAGCCTATTTTAATTTTTTTATCACTAAAAATGTATGTTTACATGAATTCTCTTTTCAGTCACCTTTTTAGAGGAAAGAGAAGTCTTCTCTCTTTAATATACATGCACATGTTCACCACTATCCACATCAAATACATAATTTGAAATGTATTTACGACCTTTACAAGTACTTGATGAGGGTGTAGACGATACTGTAACTATAAATAAACCGACTTGTGTTCGTGTACCCTATGCTACAGACTTCTCACTTCATCATATAGTTTTTACAATTCAAACAAATAACATACCGATTTGGAATCTTTCACCATCGAGAGAACTAGGAGAAGGATTTTACTCCCAGCTTCCCCATTCTCTGCACGTCCTCTGGTGAAAGTATTTTAATATACCAAACATTATTCACAAATGCCCTACATCAATGGTAAAAACGTGTTAGTCAAATTAAATAGATGAACATGTCCTCCTAAATAAAATAGTGTCCTTAAAAAAAGAGAATATTCAGCTATGAATCCACAAAGAACTAAATCTTTTTAAAAAAATTTGATACATCTGCTTCGACCTCTCACAATGGAGGGAGCGCGAATACCATAAGCCAATTGGCTCGGGTAAATTCTTCACTATATGGTTTTCATTTCATGGAAGTCAGCTTTTTTTAATGTTTTTTAAATCTTCAAATTGTGGAACATTAAAAAGCTAACTTCCATGAAATGAAGACCAAATAACAATAATTCACATCCTTACTGAAAAAGTAATCAAGCACAGTCAAAATGAAATAATTATCACAATCAGAATCATGACACAAAGCTGCAGCATGGTTGTTCCTTGCGGACTTTTTTGAGATTATTCCTTGTAGATTGTATAAGTTCTTTATAATGAAGAAAAGACAGTTTGAGACCCTACTCCCCTAAGTCCGTGACATGACATGACATGACATGACATGACAATTTAGCTTAAATTTTTGGGTTGAATAGATGAAACACTCACAAATGCTTTTAGGTTTTACCAAAGGGAATGCAAAGCTTTCAGCATCTTGGCGAGAAGTGGTCTGATGACAAATCCCCAAGGCAGATCTGTAACTACTTATCTCAGTCATGCCCTCCAATGAACAAATGTCCTAATAACATGCACATGTTCTTATACAATCTTACTATAAACAAAGCACATAGAATGAAAATGCAGGATGTCTATTTCAAAACAAAGGGGAAAATATTTCGTATTCTCTTTTTAAATTTGCAAAGGGAACTTCATTGCTCATAACACGACATTATTGTTAATTGGATGCATTACTGCTTCGGTTGGCTTACTTTTCTTTTCTTTTTAGTGCAGAAGTATCAAGAATCCTAGATATTAAAGTCCCCTCTATCACAGCAAAACTTCTATGTTGTGGTTTGGGTTGAGAGTAATACTTCAATATTCTAACATGTTCCTATATGTTGGGAGCCTTTTTAATGGGCCACCACATGCTTTTGCATGGTGATATTTTTTAATGCTTTTTAATTGTGCGTCTGGAGGGAGTTAAACGCAATGCTATGGTAGCATAATAAAATCCTTGCCACTACACCAAAATTCTGAAGTTGAAATTGAAGGTTGAGGATAATATTTTTAAAATTTTTAATATTATAACACTAGAACTTTACATTCAACTTGAATCCTAGCTACAAATTATCATTCTTTCATGTGCATATAAAACTTTCTGTCGTGTAATCACACAAACATATGCACAGTCAAAGAAGCACACATGAACAGATGCATAATGAGATGACATATATGGATCTTACTCTAAGTGTGTATCCTATAAGAAGGATGTCACTTCATACGGGAAATAAACCACAAGATTTGAAATTAAGAATCAATTTTAAAATCAATCAGTTTCTGGATCTTACTCCCATGGGTCGTCTCCAAGGAGAAGCACGTCGTTCTCCCTGTCGACAAATAAAAGCTGCCAGCCTGATCTAAGAGGGTCTTCCAATTGACCCTCAATACCGAACATCTGACCCAGCTCCTCATGTAGCTCCTCGTAGCTACTGAAGCGAGAGATGTCCAGTGATCTTCCAACTGATCCTGACTTATAGACCTGCAAAAATGAAGGGGACCATCAGCCTGTTTACTTTTAACTGCGAGAGAACCTTACTCTTCATACCTTCACAAATGTTCTGGTTGTCGGATCAGTCACCTCTCCATGTTGCACCAAACCAGATGATTCATCAAGGTAACTGTAAAAAGAGTTATGAATACAAGCAGCAGCATATGGTGCTGGTGACAAATGTGTATCAAAAGCACTTGTGCTCAGGTTCGGCACTCCATTGGAGAGGAGAGAGGAGGAATCTATGTTCACACCAAATACATTCTGATTCTGGTGATCAGCTGTACAAGTATCAGCTTCCACAGAACCACCCTTCTCTTGAAATGATTGAAGCAGACCTGTGCTGCCAAAAGTACTGATTTGAGACATAGTAAGCTTTGGTTCCCATGGTTGCTGGTTTTGCACGCTCATGGGCTGACCAACTCTAGACAAATTTGAGACATTGGCACGTCCATCAGGATGATTATCACTCAAAATACTCTGGACAGAACCAGGTGTCAGAACCGATGATAAATTTATGCCTGAATCAGGAAAAACTAAATTTTGATGCAATTGAGTAGGAACATGTGATTTCTGCTGCTGCACAAAATTATTCTGGAATGTGACTATCTGTGCATAATTCTGAATCTCTTGAGCCTGCAGTTTCCGTTGTTCATGATGGGGCAGCAGAAGATGCCGGTTTAAGACATTACAGTTGTCTGACATATTCTGAGATTGAGAACAAACAATTTGTTGAGGTTCCGTTTGCTGAACAATTTGCTGCTGCAAAAATGGACTGTTTATGCCAGATTGGTGAGGAAGTTGATATTGAAGTTGTTTCAGCAAATCTCCACCTCTTATGTCCTTCAAAGCGGCAGCAGACATCATTTGGAACTGATCATGCTCATTTCCGAGTACTAGAGGGTCAAGCCTCTGCTGAATCCAGGGCCCCATACCAAGTGACGGGTAATTCAAAGAATGAAGGCCTTGATCTCTAGCATCCCCTCTTAGCCACATAAAAGCATTGTTCTCATTTTCCATACTTTCTGAAAAATAATACAGCGGAATTTAGCCTACACATAATGGTTAAGATACAGTAAAAGATCCTATAAGCTGAAGTGTACTGAACATTTCCAGCCTGGCATGTGGTATTTTAGTATCGAACATCATAGCTTTTTAGTATCAAGCCTCAAAAGATTTTGGAGGTCAAAATGACATTGAGTGCATACATCTGATTGACTTTAGTGAGATCGGAGAATATGTGAGTTGGGGTGACTAAAAATCATGAAACCATAGCTTCCCCCATTTCTCCAGCTTAAAGGGGCATACATCTGATTAGAGAAGCATATCATCAATACATCAGATAGAATAATAAATCTGGTAGTTGTGCATACATGTAGTTTTATTTCCATGGGATCTGTTTGGAGAATAGGTTGGGGCTTAGTGACTACTTGGAAAACAGCCTGTAACGACGAGGAGTTGGAACGATACAAAACCAGTGAGAAGCACCATACGGCTCATTTTACACATCGAAGAATCGTATGTAACGGAGAGAAAAATTGGAAGTCTGTCAGGCAGACTTGTTAAGTTTCTGGTCTCCTTTTCTTTTCTTTCCTTTTTTGGTATTTCTTTTGGGAAGAGAAATAGTAATCAAACTTCTTTAAAAATATGTATACATGGTCTCCATGACATTTAAGTTTCCTGCATCCTAAATGTGCACTGTCTCTGAAGATTTCTTTGCATCTTGATCCAATGCCCTATTTGTTTAATTTGAGCTTCTGAGTCTATTTTTTTTAAAATACCAAATACGTCCACAGAGTGGTCAAAGAAGAGAATGAAAAAAAAAACCTTCAAGCTTATTGGATGACCGTTGTCTGATTTGCATCCATTAGAAGATGAAAAATTGGGTGCCTCTCTGTGTAGTGTGTGTGTGTGTGTCTGATGCGGTCGTATACCGCAGACGGCGCACAGGCACGGGTCGAGTCGCGGATTCGAGCGTGGGAGCGACTTAGTCATTTTTGCTTTATGCATTACCTTTTACTCGTTAAAGTTGTTATATGCTTAGTGGTTGGCAGGATTTCTATTTATAGGGATTAACCCTAATTGTGCAAGGTATCGAGATATTGAGACAATTCGTCATTTGACGACTAGGGTTTGGGGGATTAGGCTTGATCCATCAATTCAAGCTAGGGAGAAGATCTACTCCAGAATAGATCGATTGTCTCTTTGTTATCATCGATTCCACTTTCCACTTTAAATTTCTTTTCGTTCTTCCACTAAAAATCTGAGCTTTTTGATACGATTAACCCTAATCGTATCAATTTGATATCAGAGCACTCAAATCCAATGGCGGGGACTAGGGCAAAGACGGCTGCGGAACTTGTAGAAGAGAAATTCGACGGCAAACTTGAATAAGTGAACAAGAGGATCGACGGGCTTCAAGGCGAGATCCAAGGCATCCATCAAGAGATGAAGGGGGTTGCTAAAGCCTCTGACATCCAAGACATTCTTCATATCCTTCGACAGAAAAACCATCTGAATCTGAAGTTAGGGCATCGACGTCGACAAATCTGAAATTTTCCTCAGATCTAGGGCCACATGGAGAAGATCCGACGAGCAAAGAGCCAGAACGTCACCTTGTGCACTTCCAGGAACCATACAGCGACTACCGGCATGCGGTGGGACACAACCAAGGGGGCGGCGGACCCCTGGCAGACCGCCAGGGGCCGCGCACCCCTCACCTGAGCCGCGCGGACCCGCGCGGCCAGAATTTTGGCCGCACCGACCCTCGCAGGGGTCTGGCGGGCCGCCAGACCCCCGGCGAGGTCCGGCGAGGCCCGGCAGTAGGCGACAGGGCCATGGCGACACGCCAGGGGCCCCGCACAGCCGTAACAGCCCCTGGCGGCTTGGGGCTGGGCCGAAAGGCTCCCTTGGGGTTTTCTTTGGGCATGAAGTGGGCGTTGGAGACCTTTAGGCGCGCCAAAGAGAATGTTCGAAGACTTCAGGAGACCGGAAAGAATGTGGGGCATGTGTCGGAGTACGAAGAGTACACACGCTACGTCGACAATCTTCATAGGGAGGAGGAGTGGGGTGATGGATATGAGTGGGATGCCGAGGAGCAGCGGGCGGCTGAGAGAGCCCAGGAGAAGATTTGGGGAGCGTATGGGCAGCCAGATCGGCCCAGATGGAGGATGGAGGAGCCTGCTCGCACGAGATAGCAGGAGGAAAATCGGGGAGCAGGCACACGTGGCGATGTCAGCCCCGATAGCCGGTTGAGGAAGCTGACCATGCCCCTGTTTGAGGGAAAGGATCCAGACGCCTGGATCTACAAGGCGGAGAGGTACTTCGATGTTTTAGGACTGGCTAAGGCGGAGAGGAAGCAGACGGTTGGAATGTGCTTCGAGGGGAAAGCTTTGGGGTGGTTCCGTTGGAGCCAACTGCAGAGACCTATCCACACATGGATATAGTTGACAGAGTGCCTTATGGAGAGGTTCCAGGAGACACATGCTTGTGGCCTATTTGAGCAGTTGTACACTCTGCGGCAGGATGGGACAGTACGAGAATATGTGGAGAAGTTTGAGCGGCTTGCGAGCCGAGTAGAGGGAGTTTCCGCTAAGTCCCTAGAGGAAAATTTCCTGAAGGGCCTCAAGCCGCAAATCAGAGCTGAGCTACGGGTTCAAGAACCCAGGGGATTATCTGCCATGATGAGGATAGCCAGGAAGGTGGAAGACAAGTTGACGGAGGATATGAGGGCGAGTGGAGCTTGGAGAGGATCGATTTTGCGGAGTCCAGCAGTGGCAGTGGCACCCAAAGCTCCTACAGGCGCACTGACACCAGCGAGAGGGACTGGCCAGGAGACACGTACGGGAGGTCAGATCCGTCGGATGACTGAGGCGGAGATGAGGGAGTGCAGGGCCAAGGGGCTGTGTGATACGATCCGGTAGATCGATCAATCAAATCAGTAATTTAAAAGTGGAAAATATGAAAAAGAGAAATTTTTATAGAGAATTTTATGAAGAACAACAGATAAATTGGGCCTCTTTCGAGACGAAGCCCTATCTCCTAGCTTTGGATGAACGGACCAAAGCCTAAGCACCTTCACAATTGATACCTAGTTGTTCTTCACTAATAAGCATAACCCTAACAATGGCGGCTAGCCCTAATAAATAGAAAAGTGGGGATTTACTAATTTAGCCTGAAAAGACTAAAATACCACTGAACCCACTAAACCCACTACGTGACGATCCCGCGCTTCTTACGCCTCACGTATGTCACGATAGGTGGACCCGCATCATGAATGGCCGGTGGGGTAGGCGATGCGTCCGCATCAATACCCCCCTAAAAGAGCCACCTTGTCCTCAAGGTGGAAATCTGGAAACTGCTCCCGGACCACGTCATATGCCTCCCACGTGGCGTCATAATTAGGCAGGCCCACCCAGTAGATCAGCACCTCTCTTCGTCATCCCGACCCCTGACGAACTGCCCGCACATCCAGTGGCTCGAGCAATACGTCCATGTCCTCCGTCAGTGTATGTGGCAGAGTAGACGTGGCTGACAGGTCTCCAATCGCCCTCCGTAGCTGCGACACATGGAACACCGGATGTATCGCAGAGGAAGGTGGCAGGCGTAACCGATACGCCACCTTCCCAATCTTGGCTGCAATCTGGTAGGGACCGTAGTAGCGAGCTGCTAGCTTCTCATTCTGCCTCCGAGCTAATGTCTTCTGCCTATAGGGCCGCAGCTTGAGATATACCATATCTCCCTCCTGAAAGTGGACGTCCCGCCGATGGCCGTCTGCCCGGACCTTCATCACCTGCTGAGCCCTCAAAAGATGTCTCCGTAGCTCCTCCAACATTGCATCTGTCTCCCATGTAAGCCTCCACCTGTGACACCGGCGTCTGTCGGTCACCGAAGCGCAACAAGGACGGTGGGTCTCGCCCATAGAGGATCCTGAAGGGGGTCGTCCATGCTGCTGAGTGGTACGACATGTTGTACCAGTACTCCGTCCATGCCAACCACCTGTGCCACTGTCGAGACGTTTCTGACGCGAAGCACCGCAGATAAGTCTCTATAGAGCGGTTCACCACCTCGGTCTGCCCGTCCGTCTGTGGTTGCTACGTCGTACTCCTCTTAAGCACCGTACCCTGTACCCTGAAGAGCTCCCGCCAGAACCCGCTCAAGAAGACCTGGTCCCTGTCGGACACTATGGACCCCGGTATCCCGTGTAAGCGTATCACCTCCCGAATGAATGCTGTGGCCACCGAGATCACTGTGTAAGGATGCTTCATTGGTATGAAATGGGCAAACTTACTCAGGCGGTCTACTACGACGAGGATCACTGTATATCCCTCGGAACGGGGCAGCCCGTCAATGAAGTCCATTGTGACCTCCTCTCATACCCTCTCTGGCAACTCCAACGGCTGTAGGAGCCCGGCTGGGGCCATGGCCATATACTTATGACGCTGGCAGAAATCACAAGCAGCTACTAACTGGACAACAAAAAAAAAGACCAAAAGAAGACAAGAAAAAACAACAAAACAAAAAACGACAAACAAAAAAACAAAAAAAAACAAAAAAAAAAAAAAAGAAACAAAAACAAAACAAAACAAAAAAGAAACACAAGAAAAAAAAAAAACAAACAGAACACAAAAAAAACAACAACCAAAAAAACAACAAAGAACAAAACAAAACAAAAACAAACAAAAAGAACCCAAAAACAAAGACCAAAAACAAAAGAAAAAAAAAACAACACAGAAACAAGAAAAAAAACAAACAAACAAAACAAAAAAACAAAAAAAAAAAACACACAGAAACCCACAAAAAAAAACCAAAAACAAAAAAAAACAGACAACAAGAAAAACAACAACAAAACAAAACAAAAAAAAGAACAAAACGAAAAAACAACAAAAACAAAACAGCAACAAAACAAATCTCCTCAGCATCCCCGGCCAGTACACATCCCTAGCCATCCTCTGGTACGTCTGCTTTACCCCCGAATGGCCTCCAGTCAACGACCCGTGGAACTCCTGAAACAGGACTGGTATAAATCCTGAGGCCCGCGGTAGCACCAACCTCCCGTGGTAAAGCAGTCTGCGCCCCTGTAAGGAATACCCGGTCGGCCCCTCCTTTCCCTGCGACAACAACTCTCGGATCCGTCCCAGCTCATCATCACTCTCCGCCTCCTGAAAAATGGGCTCCCAGTCCAACCATATCGGTCGCGACAGAGCCCTCAAGTCCACGCTCTCCTCCCGGCGAGACAAGGCATCAGCTGCCTTGTTCTCCAACCCCGGCCAGTACTCGATGTCGAATCGGTACCCCACCAGCTTGGACAACCATCGCTGATGCTCCTCAGTAACCAATCGCTGCTCCAAAAGGTACTTAAGTCTCCGTTGGTCCGTCCTGACCACGAACTCCCGACCCAACAGATAGGGCCACCACTTCGTCACCGCGAAGACAATGGCCATCAATTCCCGCTCATAAACCGATTCCAGCCGTGTTCTAGCAGACAACACCTGACTGAAATAGGCTATGGGCCGTCCCTCCTGCATAAGCACCGCCCCCAATCCGTATCCCGACGCATCAGTCTCCACCACAAAAGATAGGCCAAAATCTGGCAAGGCAAGGACTGGCGTCGTCGTCATTGCCACCTTCAAGGCCTGAAATGCCTTGGTGGCCTCTTCCCCCAATGGAACCCGTCCTTCTTGAGCTGTTCGGTAAGGGGCCAGGCTACATTGATGTACCCCTTAACGAACTTTCGGTAATAGCCCGTCAGAGCCAAAAATCCGCGAAGAGCTCGCAGGGTAGTAGGCACCGGCCAATCCAGCATAGCCGCTATCTTCGATCTGTCAGCCGCTACCCCGCCTCCGCCGACACAACATGCCCTAGGTACTCGATCCGCTCTTGGCAGAAACTGCACTTCTTCCGGTTGGCAAATAACTGATGCGCCATCAACTCCCGGAAGACCACCTCCAAGTGGTCCAGGCGCTCCCTCATGCTTCTGCTGTAGACGAGGATATCGTCAAAGAAAACGAGAATAAACCTCCGTAGGAAGGGCTGGAAGACCTTGTTCATCAAGGCCTGGAAAGAAGGGGCATTCGTCAAGCCGAACGGCATGACTCTGAACACGTAGTGCCCCTCGTGGGTGCAGATGGCAGTCTTCAGCACATCCTATGGACGCATCAAGATCTGGTGGTACACTGCCCTCAAATCGATCTTCGAAAAGATCACCGCCCCATGAAACTCGTCTAACAGCTCGTCGATTACCGGGATCGGAAACTTGTCAGCGACAGTTTCCTTATTCAGCGCCCGGTAGTCGACGCAAAATCTCGAGCTCCCGTCCTTCTTGACCAGCAAAACTGGGCTCGAAAAAGGACTCACACTTGGCTGGATTATCCCAGCCTGCAGCATCTCCCGCACCATCCTCTCAATCTCGTCCTTCTGCACATGCGGGTATCGGTGCAGTCGCACACTCACCGGTGATGCTCCATCACGCAATACAATTGCGTGCTCGTGCCCTCTAAACGGTGGTAGCCCCTGCGGTTCCTGAAAGACCTGGTACTGCTCTAGTACCTGCTCAACCTCCGTTGCGGTCTCCTCCTGTTGTTGCTCTCCCTCAGCTGTCAGCCCCTGATACTCCACCAGGAACCCCTCTCCCTCGTCCCGCAACGCCCGAGTGATGGCCTTGAAGGCCACTAAAGAAAAACAAAGGGTCGGGTCCCCCTGTCAACACGACGGTCCGATTTCCATCCTGGAACTCCATCCTCAGAAGCTTCCAGTTCACCTTCATCTCCCAAAACTTCTTCAGCCACTGCACCCCTAGTATGATATCCACGTTGCCCAACTCCAATAGCAAGAAGTCCTCCATGATCTGTACTCCCTGCAAGGTCAGGCACAGACCCTTGCAGAGCCCCTTGCTCTCCTCCAGCTTCCCTGTCCCCAGTAGTACGACAAACTTCTACAGGGTGCTCAGCTGCAGCCAATGCCGCTCCACCACTCGGCTGGAGATGAAATTGTGGGTGGCCCCACTGTCTATCAGCACCGTCACCGCCGTATCCCCCAGCTGCCCTGATAACTTCATGGTGTGGTTCGGAGTGAACCCCATCACAGAGTTCAAGGAAACCTCCGCGAAGTCTAGGTGAGACTTCTCCTCTACCAGTGGCTCTTCCTCAAGCTCCTCCTCACCCACGTACCCCGCCTCGTCGGGTACCATGATGATCTGCAGTAGGCGGCTCGCACATCTGTGTCCAGGGGTGAACTTCTCGTTGCAACGGAAGCACAGCCCCTTGGCCCGCTTCTCCCTCACCTCTGCCTCCGTCATCCGCCGCCCAAGAGTAGCTGGACGACCCTCTCCTCAAGCCTCAGGTGCCGCTGTGGGTGTCCTCTGTGGCGCTGCTGCCGCGGTGGGACGGGAACTCTGACTCCCCCAAGCCCCCCGTATCCTCCTCTCTTCAGCATGCTTCTCCTCCGCCTTATGGGACAAGTGAAGGACATCCTCCAAGGTCGCCGGACTCTGCATCCGCAACTCATCCCGTATCGAGGGCTTCAGCCCCCTCATAAAATTCTCTATCATCACCTCATCTGTCACCCCCTTCACCCGGCTATTCAGCATCTCAAATCTCTCTACGTAGTCCCTCACTGTCCCCTCCTGCCTCAGGACCGACAGCTGCTCGTAGAAATCCCCCCTGCTGTCTCCTGGAATCGATCCACGATCAGTGCTGACAGCTCCTCCCAGGTGCGAAAAGGGGACCATGCTATCTTCCACCGGTACCATGCTAGAGCCTTCCCCTCAAAATAAATCCTGATGGCCTTCAGGACCTCCTGCTCCGTCAACCCCATCACCTGAAAATATCTCTCCGCTCGATATATCCATCCGTCTGGATCGATGCCATCAAAGGTCAGCATCTTCAGTTTCATCAACCGCTGGTCAGCGTTGATGTCCCCCAGCTGTCCTCTATCTCCCCCACGATCACCTCCCCGGCCCAAACCGCCACACCGGGTCTCCATCGGGCCTCCCCCGTCAACCCCATACAACTCCTCAGGCCACGCATGCCTCTCACATGCCTCGGGCTGATAGTGGTGTCCCGGAAACTCTGGTGGTCGTGCAAAGACGGGCCTCGGTCCCATGAGGGGTGGTCTCTGCTCTCCAAAATTGACCCGCATGGGTTCCAATCGCCGCTTCCGAGGCCCAACCGCCTCCCACTGTCCCTGAAGTTTCCCCAGAGTGGGGTACGAACCCCGCCACACCTCCAAAGGGTCGGGAAGAAGTCGCCGGGTCCCCAGGAGGGCCGACCCAGCCTGCCGGGCCCCCAGATGGGCTGGCCCAACTCGCTGGGCCCCTAGAATGGGCAGGCGGCCATTCCGGACCCCCGCCTGGGGTCGCTGCACCTCCCGCACCCCCGGAAGGGGGTGCCGCCATCTCCGGAAGCCGCCTGGGGTTGCCGAGGCCACGAAATGGCCCAACGGCCTGGTCACACCCCCAATTGGGGGTGCCGACTGCTCCCGGCCCCCATAGGGGGCCGCCGAAGCCTCCGGAGGCCCCGGCGGCCTCGCCCAGGCCGGGGAAGGCCTGGGTGGGCCCGCCAGGGGCGTCGAAGCCCCCGGAGATCCTGGCGGCCTTGCCCAGGCCTGGGGGGCCTGGGCTAGGCCGTCGGCCCCCTGGCAGGCCCCATCGGGCCTGCCATATCCTGAAGAGACCCGTGTGGGTCTGTTTTTTGCAAAACGGCCCCGCGCGGGTCAGGATTTGGTGCGCCGTCACCCTTGCTTCTTCTGCGGCGTCGTCTTGAAGTGGAAGCTCCGTCGTCGTCCGCGTTTGCTCTTGGGAGGCTGATTCTAGGGTAGAATCTCCCTCTCCTGGATCTCCTTGCCTCGATCTCCTTCTTTTACCACCGTTAGTGCTTGCATCATTGTCATCATCATCGTTATCGCCTCCTTCAGATCTGAAGTAGCTTCCTTCAGATCTGAATTCGACCCCTTCAATTCTTGGAGATCTCGGCCTTGTTGCGCGGCGTCCCTCCTCATTCCCCATAGTTCGATCTCGATGTCTTCTTGCGAATGGGCGTGATCCTTGATGAAATCCCCCACCGTTTTCTTCAATCCCTCGAACCGTGCTTTGATCTCCCGATTGAGATCCTCCCATAGCCCTTGAATCTTCTCATCGATCAAATCCGCCTTCGGTCTAGTGCTTGTCGTCATTGGATCTTAGCGCTCTGATACCAATTTGATACGATCCGGTAGATCGATCAATCAAATCAGTAATTTAAAAGTGGAAAATATGAAAAAGAGAAATTTTTATAGAGAATTTTACGAAGAACAAAAGATAAATTGGGCCTCTTTCGAGACGAAACTCTATCTCCTAGCTTTGGATGAACAGACCAAAGCCTAAGCACCTTCACAATTGATACATAGTTGTTCTTCACAAATAAGCATAACCCTAACAATGACGGCTAGCCCTAATAACTAGAAAAGTGTGGATTTACTAATTTAGCCTGAAAAGACTAAAATACCCATGAACCCACTAAACCCACTACGTGACGATCCGCGCCTCCTACGCCTCACGTATGTCACGATAGGTGGACCCGCATCATGAATGGCCGGTGGGGTAGGTGATGCGTCTGCATCACTTTGCTTCAAGTGCGACGAGCGATTCACGCCTGGACACAGGTATGCGGGACGAGCCATGCAGTTGGAGGTGGCTGCCGAGGAGGAGGAAGAGAGAGACCCTACGGTTGTACTCGACGAAGAGGATGAGGTGGCAGCGCAGCCTCCACACTTAGACACCGTGGAGGTGTAACTTAGCTCCATGGTGGAATTTAATCCTTATCACACCATGGAACTGATAGGCAGGATGGCAGATCAGAAGGTGACGATATTGAGAGACAGTGGGGCAACCCACAACTTCATCTCAAAGAAGTTGGTGGAGCAGCTGGGGCTTGAGGTGAGTGAGACAGCCACGTTTGGGGTGATTTTGGGCACATGCCAGATATAGGAGAGCAGGGGTGTCTGCAGGACGGTGATTCTGGCGGTACAGGGGACTCAGATAGTGGCGGATTATTACCCCCGGAGTTGGGGAAGGTGGACACGGTGTTGGGAATGCAGTGGTTACAGACCTTAGGCGACACCGAGTTCAACTAGAAGGTGCTGAGAATGGATTATCGAGAGGACGGGAGGACCAAGGTTTTGTTGGGGGACCCCAGCCTGTGCTGTCGCGCGGCGTCCCTGAAGTCCTTGGCTCGGGTAGTACTAGTGGGAGGAGAGTCATACTTTGTGACATATCATGAGCTAACGGTGGATGCGAAGGAGCAGAAGATGCCACCAGAGGTGGAGGAGTTGCTGGACAGTTATGGGCATGTGTTTCAGATACCACAGGGACTTCGCCTCAGAGGGACCACGAGCACGCCATTGTGCTGCGAGAGGGAGCGGCTCCAATCAGCGCTCGGCCCTACAGGTACCCACATATTCAGAAGGATGAGATTGAGCGGTTGATCAGGGAAATGTTACAGGCTGGAGTGATACGACTGAGTGTTAATCCCTTCTCTAGCCCGGTGCTTTTGGTGAAGAAGTGCAGTAGCTGGAAGTTCTGTGTAGACTACCATACCCTCAACAAGGAGACGGTGGCAGATCGTTTTTCTATACCGGTTGGAGATAAGCTGTTGGATGAGTTACATGGGGCGTCAATCTTTTCGAAAATTGACTTGAAGTTGGGATATCATCAGATCCGGATGAAGGCAGGGGATGTGCAAAAGACTGCCTTTAGAACTCATGAGGGACACTATGAGTTCCATGTCATGCCCTTTGGGCTGACGAATGCACCCGCTACCTTTCAGGCGTTGATGAACAAGATATTTCATCCATACCTATGGCAGTTTGTCTTAGTGTTCTTCGACGACATACTGGTGTATCGTCGTACGGTGGAGGAGCATGTGCGAGATTTGGAGAAGGTGTTGCATGAGTTGCGGGCTCACAAGCTTTATGCAAACAGAAAGAAGTGCACGTTTTCTCAGGAGAAGGTAGTGTATTTGGGGCACGTAGTTTCGGCAGAGGGAGTGGCAGCTGATAGAACCAAGATTGAGGCAATGTTAGATTGGCCGCAGCCGACGACAACATTGAGGGCGTTGCGAGGATTTTTGGGCCTGACGGGGTACTACCGCAAGTTTGTGCAGGGTTACAGTATCATTGCCTGACCCCTGACAGAGCAGTTGAAGGATGGGTTCCAGTGGAACGAGGAGACGACTGCAGTGTTTGAGGCATTGAAGAGGGCGATGACGACAGTTCCGGTGCTGGCTCTTCCCGACTTTAGCAAACCCTTTGTGGTAGATACCGATGCCTCGGGACACGGGCTAGGAGCAGTGCTGATGCAGGATCAGCGACCAGTGGCTTACTTTAGCCAGGTTTTGTCATCACAGGCGAGGCAGAAATCCGTGTATGAGAGGGAGCTGATGGCGATCGCCCTGTCGATTCAGAAATGGCGTCCTTACATGTTGGGACGGCCGTTTATTGTGTGCACGGATCGGAGGTCACTGAAGTATTTACTAGAGCAGAGACTGGTGGCGGCGGACTATCAGAAGTGTCTGTCTAAACTTGTTGACTACAAGTTTGAGATACACTATCGGCCGGGATTGGAGAACAAGGCTGCGGATGCGCTATCACGGAGAGAGCAGGTTACCTACTTGGCAGCTTTGTCAGTACCACTGCTAGCGGAGTGGGAGCCCTTATGTAGGGAGGTGGACGCCGACGAGGAGCTATCTAGGATCCGAGAGGATTTGGTTCAGGAGGTGGCTGAG
This sequence comes from Scilla litardierei, assembly GCA_030789695.1. Taxonomy (NCBI): domain Eukaryota; kingdom Viridiplantae; phylum Streptophyta; class Magnoliopsida; order Asparagales; family Asparagaceae; genus Scilla; species Scilla litardierei. The sequence continues at coordinate 33,811,092 of CM061132.1, read as the reverse complement.
CATCCGGGCTATTCTCTGGAGGGGCCGCGTTTATTGTATCGAGGAAGATTAGTCACACCGCGGGCTTCAGTACACAAACCGTTGATTTTTTCAGGAGTTCCATGGGAGCGCGGTAGGAGGGGCCATTCAAGAGTCTAGCAAACATATATGAGGATGGCTAGAGAGCTGTACTGGCGGGGAATGAAGGACATCGCGGAGATGGTAGCCAGTTGTGACGTCTGCCAGCGTCACAAATACCTGGCCATGGCGCCGGCAGGGCTGTTGCAGCCCTTATCTCTTTCGGAGCAGGTTTGAGAGGGGATCAGCGTGGATTTTATTGATGGGCTACCCAAGTCGGAGGGATACACGGTGATCTTGGTGGTGGTCAGCCGTCTGAGCAAGTATGGACATTTCATCGAGCTGCATCATCCTTATATGGCAGTGACAGTTGCTACGGCTTTTATACGGGTGGTGGTTCGTCTCCACGGTTTTCCCACTTCCATAGTGACAGATAGGGACACGGTCTTCTTGAACCAGTTCTTGGGGGGAGTTGTTTAGGGTACATGGAACCGTTTTGCGAAGGAGCACAGCTTACCACCCCCAGACGGATGGACAAACGGAGGTCGTCAACAAGAGCGTTGAGACGTACCTTCGCTGCTTTGTATCAGATTGCCCAATGAGTTGGTATCGGTGGTTGGCGTGGGCCGAATACTGGTACAATATTTCTTTCCACTCAGCAGGCCAGACGACACCGTTCCGGGTTTTGTACGGGAGGGATCCCCCCGTGTTGGTCCACTACCGTAGCGGGACGACACCAGTATCACAGTTGGACCAGTACCTCAAGGAGCGAGATGGGATTTTGGAGGAATTGAAGAAGCACCTTACGAGGGCTCAAGAGGTTATAAAAGCCAAGGTGGATGGGCATCGTAGAGAGGTTGACTATGCGGTGGGAGATCAGGTGTATCTGAAGCTGAGGCCATATCGACAGAGATTACTAGCACGACGCCGAAATGAGAAGCCGGCCGCTATCTTATACGGCCCCTTTCAGATAGAGGCGAAAATTGGACCTGTGGCTTATAGGTTGACATTGCCCCAGGATCTGCATTACATCCGATTTTCCATGTCTCTCAGTTACGGCGGGCGATTGGGTCGCATATGCCGGTGGCCACCCTGCCACCAACTTTGACGGCTGATTCAGAGGTGTTTATGGAGCCGCAGGATATTCTACAGGTGCGACGCATTGAGGGCGGTGGCCGGGAGGTGTTGGTATGATGGTTGGGGTTGCCAGATCACGAGGCTACTTGGGAGCTAGAGGACACCGTCAGAGCACAGTTTTCAGATTTCAACCTTGAGGACAAGGTTCGATTTTGGGAGGGAGTAATGATGCGATCCTATACCGCAGACGGCGCACGGGCACGGGGTCGAGTCGCGGATTCGAGCGTGGGAGCGACTTAGTCATTTTTGCTTTATGCATTACCTTTTACTCATTTAAGTTGTTGTGTGCTTAGTAGTTGGTAGGATTTCTATTTATAGGGATTAACACTAATTGTGCTAGGTATCGAGATATTGAGACAATTCGTCATTTGACGGCTAGGGTTTGAGGGATTAGGCTTGATCCATCAATTCAAGCTAGGGAGAAGATCTACTCCAGAGTAGATCGATTGTCTCTTTATTACCATCAATTCCACTTTCCACTTTAAATTTCTTTTCGTTCTTCCACTAAAAATCTGAGCTTTTTAATACGATTAACCCTAATCGTATCAGTGTCCTAAGACAAAAGATGATGGGGTCTCTCTGTAACCATCTTTTTTCTGTTTTCAGTTAGTTTCCTCCATAGACTACAGGAAAAAGAGACTGAAACAAAGTGAATAACCAAAGACCTGACGCATTTCACTCTTTCCTCTTTTAGAAGGCATTTATATCCACTTTTTTGTCCCCATTGGAGACAGCCTTTCTGAAAAGTAGATTTGTATTTTTTTTTGATAGATAGGATGTTTGGACTAATAAATCATTAATCACCAAAATCGCTTATATTAACAGAGTTCAGAAACAGCATCGTAACTTAGTTACAAATTTAGATTATTTTCCTTGCCATGTCAGAGTGGGTTCATTATAAGATGGTTGGACAAGATTTAATTATTATCTCTTTCGTTATATGGTGCTCTATGGTCATTTGTTTGTGTTTCATTTATGCACCTATTAATCTCTTTGCTATTTGCTTCTGTTGTTTGTGTGCATCAACAGATCTGTACACATCAACCCATTCTATTCATTACCATATTTCTTGTTCTTAAATTAACTGGGCAGACATCCTGTGACAGCAAAGTTCTCTTATGATCGGCCTTTAAAATTTTATACTTTGCAGTGTGTAACCTGTTATATTCGTTAGTATGGAATGTAACCGCTTATACGCGTGCACAAATGATGTGGTTACATGTGGTGTACTTCTGAAGAGCTTTTTGGTTTTTTCGGGTATGGTCTCACTGGAATTACAATACCATGTTGAATAACACTAATCGACACAGACTGAAGTTTTTGGCATGACTACGTAATTTTACCAAAGTGGATGTATCTGGTGATAACACCCTAAATTTCTATCACATGGAAGTTAAGATAAAGAGCATAAGTCTCCTAGGGTTGACTGTTTCCATTGGCAGTTTAAGGACAATGGTGAACATAGGAAAAGGGTCACTGCAAGTCTTCTTCAATTTAGTGTTGTCTTCCAAGAACTCATGGGATGACACATTTATTTTTCATTCTGCTTATCATATGATTGATTTGAGGCTAGATCAGTTTAACTACTTCAAAGCTTTGGCACATCAGCGTAAGTCTTGTCCAACTATTGCAGATAATTCGCATATCACATCGTTGGCACAGTATAAGATATGCATCAACTCCTAGTGTCACATGCAAATGCAATTACTATTGCTCTCTTCTGTAATAAGCAACATCAAATTAAATGACATTGAGATAAAATTTGAATAATATAGTAACTAACTCTAACTGAAGCAGCTGGCAAACATTAGGGTGACTACTACCAGTACCATTGACAATTGATTGTAGTACCATGAAGACAGTTGTCCAGATAAGTGGTATAACAAAACACTCAGCCTGAAGGTTCATCATTTTATTATTGTCAGTGAAATAGTCAAATTTTCTTCTACTAAGTTATTAACGGTAAAAACTAGTAATACAGTGTTGACTACAGGAAAGAGGCACTATACCATATGGTACATACCTTTCACTTCATTTTCTGTCTTCTATATTCTTCTATCTCTGTGTTCGTGTGTTTTTCTAACAACGAAACTTCCTTACAATAAAGAAACATATAATGACAATAGGCCAGTAATGGGTATACCAACATTGGGACATACTATTGAACCATTTATAAAGCAAGACTTTGTATATGCCAGACCAATCTATGGTTTATTGATATACTATTAATTGTTGAGCTCTGATACCAACAATTGCGCTACTATATCCACGTGATATTCTTATCAATTAGACAATCATCCGTGAAACTTTAAAGAATCATTGAACCAATGAACAAAGCTAATGACTCTTTACAAAATCCGCAACACAAGCGAAAAGTAAATGCAAAGCAAAATAAAGACACACATATGACATCATAATTTATTATGTTCCATGTTCCATCCAATCCTTGATGTACGTCTAAGTAGAGAGATCCATAATACTTTAATAATCTTAAATTACAAAGTATGTCACTTCTTTCCCGGGAAAACCAAGGCCGAAGTGAATTTAGAGAAAAAACACAACGGAGAAAACTAACTTTGGATCTCAAATAACCCTTAAACCACTCTATTTTTACCCTCTGTAGATACCACATGATCCACAAAATTAATCTCTAGTGATTTGCTTTCGCATCTTGGAGAAACACCAAGGAAACACCCTTAAATAGCCTTCAAATACGATCCAAAACCCGTTCAAACAGTATTGAATCCGAGTTGGACTCCGACCTGCCTCACGATGCTGTCTCTCGCTGCTGCCTCTATCCGCTCGACCATCAGCCGTTAGATCCTTGCGGGATTGAACCCTGTTGCACCACACTGCATCTCCTTAACGCATCACGCTCGCGCCCTTGCGTGGCCCATTCAACACGCACACCACATGTCATGCCCATACGTGCGCATGCTCCTATGGGCCGCAAGCCTTTCATTATGGGTTTACTATTCATATTGGTATGCTAAGCAAAAATCCGATTATTTCAAGGCTTGATGTTTTGGCTCTAAAAAATCTTATAAAAATCCTGATAAATTTTAGATTAATCTTATGTTATTTTAGATATTTTATATCATATATTTCAACACTTCACCTTGATACAATTACAAATACATCTACATCTCAAAGTCTGATCCAAACTAAATTTCAAAATTCTCCCCTTCAAAATCAATCCTCATTGTAAGGCCATGACACTTGGCTAGCGAGCTTCGCACTAAGCATCATTAACTAATCAAGTGTCCGACAAACTCCCTTGCGAAGGTGAATATCTAAATTCGTTGCATCTCTGTATCATATCGTGGCACCCTAACACCTTTTCAAGAAAAACAAAATTTAAGCACAGCTTAAACTTCGTCTCCGACCAATCTGTCATCGAATTCTCCTTTTTAATTTTCTTGGGATATGTTATTTTATCGATATCTTCATTAGCATACATCCTTCTTGAGTTTGCATCTATTCAATGCATCCACCACATCCCATTCAACTGTAGAAGTGTTCGTAGTTTTATATATTTGTAAACCGCAAGCGCACGACATCAACGTAGCGCTATATGGGTCGTCCGTAGGGAGGTTGATTGATCGAGTACTAGCTCGATCGCAGGTCGTTAGCTACGTGGGATCGATGGAACCGGATGTGAAATTACGAGGTTTAACAAAGGGGTATGAAATGATAACATGTATAGCGAAAGTAATAACAAAGATTAACAATTAATAGAATGAAAAACTCAAAATAACACAACAATCTAAAGCAAAATAATAAGAAAAATACGATAGAAGGAAGCAACAACACTTATCTCATTGAATCATCCACAAGAGTTGTCAATTCTCATATACAATCCATAAGAAAGCATCAAAATCCTAATTTAATCTCTCTACTCCTAAAATTAGAAGAAAACATGAAAAAGTGATGAAAAATGAAGCTAAAGCTGGCTCTCTCATCGCTGGCGGCGCTCCAAAGCTTAAATACTTCACCGAAAACCTAATGGGTTCGCTCCAAACCCGAAACCAAATGGCCGGGTGGCTCAAACGATGCGACTGTTACGCATGTTGCTGGCCTTGGGATTCTTTGTATGACACGCCCGTTTGAGGAATTCGAAACGGCCGCGTCGCTTGCTCTTGCTGCTGCTAATTTTCCTTTGGATTGGGGCCGACACGGTTGTGTGGGGAGTCCACACGGCTGTGTCGTGTTGGCTTTGCTCCGCTGGTCTTCGACAAGATGGGGATGACACGGTCGTGTGAAAGCTTCACACGGCCGTGTCATGTTGGCTTTCTCTCTTGGCAGGATGAACCACAATGACATCTAAACGGCTGTGCGGGGCTTCGTTGGAGACCTTGGCCAAATATCCTCACACGGCCTTGTGGGGCTTCGTTTTCTCTTGGCATGATGCGGACGCCCATAGCCGCCGCACCACATGCCGCGCGCCGCACCCGAGTCCCACTTGGTGCTTAGGCTTAGGTGATTTAGTTATCTAGGGGTCTTCTAGTCTTTTCAGATTAGATTAGTAAATCCCCTCTTTTCTATTTATTAGGGCTAGCCGTCATTTTTATTTTCTTATGCTTATTTGTGAAGAACAACTAGGTATCAATTGTGAGGATTCTTAGGCTTTGATCCGTTCATTCAAAGCTAGGAGATATGGCTTCGTCTCGAAAGAGGCCCAATTTATCTATTGTTCTTCGCTAAAATTTCTATAAAAATTCCTCTTTTTATATTTTTCCTCTTTTAAATCTGAAATTAATTGATCGATCCTCTAGATCGTATCAAATTGGTATCAGAGCGTTGAGATCCGATGGCGGCGAGCACGAGGTCAAAGGCGGATGGCGTGGATGAGAAGGTGCAAGGGCTTCGAGAAGAGTTCAACCGGGAGATCGAGGGGTTGAAGAAAACCCTAGGAGAGTCCATCAAGGATCACGACCATTCGCAGGAGGACATCCAAATCGAGCTTCGGGCCATGAGAAGGGACGCCGCGCAATCGGGACGTGATATCCAAGGGCTAAAGGAGGCGACTTCAGATCTAAAAGAGGCGACTTCAAATCTGAAATTTTTGAGGGAAGCCACATCGTCGATTCCGGAGATAAAAGCGATGCTTCAAGCCCTAACGATGGAGAGAGGAGGAGATCGGGGCAAGAAGACTCAAGGGGAAGAAAACCAAGGAGAATCGACAAATCAGGAGCAACCGGAGAGGGCGACGGCTACGGCGACAAATCTGGAGCAAGCCGCAGCCGCCGCCAACCCTAACAGGGCCGGACAGGCACATGGAGGGGCCGGGGCCCCTGGAAAAGGCCGGCAGGCCCATCCGGGCCTGCGGCACACTTTGCATGCCATGTCGGGCCTGCGCAGCCTGCGGCAGGGCCCAGCGGGCCTGCCCCAGCAGCTGCAGGCCCCGCCGGGCCTGCTGTGACTTCGGGAGGCCTGTTCGGGCCTGCCGCTGTCCCAGCAGGCCCAAACAGGCCTGCGGTCGATCCATGGGGGCCTGCCGCAGTGCAGGCAGCCCCCTGGGGGCCCGCGACGACGCAAACAGCCCCCTGGGGGCCCACAGCAGCGCAGACAGTCCCCTGGGGGCCAGACGGAGGCGGATGGGCCCGAGACACGACGATTGGGGCTCCAGTAGCCCAATTTTGGAGACCAGATGCTCATCCACAAGTACCGAGGCCGCAGGTTGATCCCAGACAGACTTTTGATGGCTTTCGGGGGCGGGGGACAAGGCCCGGGAGGCTATTTTGGGGGCTGGACAGCACCAGTACAGCCACACAGAGGGGCAGGAGGGCACGTGTTGGCACGACAGCATGAGTTCCCGGGGTACCATTACCAGCCTGAGGCGTGGGAGAGACCCGTTTGGCCCGAGGAATTGTACGGGGTTGACGGGGGAGGACCAGTTGAGGCAGTCGGCGGAGGATTCGGCCGTGGGGGTGACCGCGGTAGAGATGGGGGACCACAAGGGGTGCAGATCGTGGAGGACTTCTTGCCTCTAGAGTTGGACAATATCGATGTGATTTTGGGCGTGCAGTGGCTGAGGGGGTTGGGCGAGGTGAAGATGAATTGGAAGCAGCTTAGGATGGAATTCCAGGAGGGGGTCGCACGGTGGTTCTGACAGGTGACACTAGCATCTGTTTTTCCTCAGGAGCCTTCAAAGCCAGATCTCCACCTTGAGGACAAGGTGGCTCTTTTAGGGGGAGGTATTGAGGCGGACGCCCCTAGCCGCCGCACCACATGCCGTGCACCGCACCCGGGTCCCACTTAGTACTTAGGCTTGGGTGATTTAGTTATCTAGGGGTATTCTAGTCTTTTTAGATTAGATTAGTAAATCCCCTCTTTTCTATTTATTAGGGCTAGCCGTCATTTTTATTTTCTTATGCTTATTTGTGAAGAACAACTAGGTATCAATTGTGAGGGTTCTTAGGCTTTAATCCGTTCATTCAAAGCTAGGAGATAGGGCTTCGTCTCGAAAGAGGCCCAATTTATCTATTGTTCTTCGCTGAAATTTCTATAAAAATTCCTCTTTTTATATTTTTCCTCTTTTAAATCTGAAATTAATTGATCGATCCTCTAGATCGTATCATAGGTGTCTCACACGGCCATGTGACAGCTGCAGATCTTCAAGATAGCTCCATCTTCATTGGGTTGAACCCTCTTGCATCGTTTATAGCTCCAAAGGCCTTCATTTTCGTTCTTTTACTCTGAAAATCCACAAATTCACCTGGAACACACCAGAGAGATCAAAAACGTAAAAAGGAACAAAAAGCGAGGGAAACGGCACGGAAAATGACACGAAGTGACGTGAAATGTGGGGGAAAAGTCTGTGAAAACTATATATATAAAGCACTCATCAAAATCCCCCAAGCTAAATTTCAAAACTGGTGCTCTCCATCTATAAAAAGAGAAGTGAGTTTATTAAAAACCTAGAAAAGCGTAAAATTTTCTACACTACTGGATTGAGTACACCTGTTTCAAATGGTGGATCCAGTATATCGATTGGAGCAGGCAGTTGCAATATCTGACCTTTTCGTGGCTCCGCGAACGTTCTGATGCCACCAGCGCTATCGAACTCTAGCAACAAATCCCCATACCATATCTCGAGGATAACTACCTGGATCCTGCAAGAAATAGGGGGGCATCAGTCTGATGCGAGAAATCTTTCCCTGAAATAAAAGTATTCCAAAGAGAATCGTCAAAATTTAATGAAAAGCATGGAATGGGGTGACGAAAACTCCCTGAGAATGGGATGCTATCGCTTGATGGTGACGCCATCATTTCCTTGCCAACTGCATATGGATGTTCCTCGGGTGCAGTCATGATCCAACACACCTCCGTTGTATGTAAATCCGTGTCCTGCGGGGGGTGTATCATATTAATAATATCTGAACCGAAAAATTTATGAAATGGAATATGAGATTCAGATGTGGAGTCTATAATATCTCCCTGAGTGGGAGCGGTGAGCTCTGGGAGATGCGATGCTTCTGGTGAAATGGAGGAGTCCTGTGGAGGAGGAGGTGGAGGTATGGATGCATCAGACTCACTGAAACGATGTGTGGTATCCAAGGTCTCACGATCATCCTCCTCGTCGGTGCATGTATGTTCCACGGCTTCCTCGGTGCTCTTACGTGGTACGAAGTGGGGAATAAGATTAAGCGGGGAGAATAGCTTGGGCTCTTCGATATTTGAGATTCTGCTTTCGCCCAAGTATATATCACTTCCATCTTCCGTGGTGGAATAATGATACATAGTGTTCCCACTAAGTCGTACAAAGGTCCCATCATTCATGTCATCATCGTCTACGAATTCTGCGATGTTCTAGTGGGGTCCTTCCTCGCCGCCAATCTCTCCGACCAATACGTGGCTCATCATCCACCCGGAGTATGTCGTTTGGGGTGTGGTGGTGAACGTGCGCATTGGTAGCACGTGTCTCGATGGTGGTACATGCACGGAAAAATAAACTCGCATAAAAATTCTTCGATTTTAAATCGTATGATTTACCTTCCGTGGTGCAAGCTGCCAATGATGCGCGAGACGCAGCTGCAACCTCCATGTATTAACATGCTTCCACAGGCGGCATGTCAAAGAATCGACCTCCGCTCATTCTCATCATGAATTCCTGCAAATTAATATGCAGTCCTCCACTGAATAAGCAGAGTAGCTCATGCTTGCTGATCTCATGCTGCGGAAATCCATCCACCAATCTGTTAAATCTCTCCCAAGCTTGCCAAAGAGTCTCTCCAGTGAGCTGGATGCATCCAGCAATCTGCTCCCTTGGTGTTTGGTGTCGCTTCGCCTTATCACCAATGGTAGATGTGGCTCATCCACCAAGATTATCTCTCCCTGACGGTGTTTGTGCAATGATCGAATCCCATACTTGTATCTCCGACTGCCCTTGTGATATGGAAGTTTGGGATAGATATTGGACAGTCACTTGAATGTAGGCATCGATATGCTAGGAGAGGGGAGATGGAGTCCATTGGTCTTGGTTTTGAAGTTGACTTTCTAGGATAAACTAAAGGTAAGACTTTTGTTGTGGAGGTGGAGGATTAGGATAGGAGGGCTTTAGAGGAAGGTCGTAGGTATATATGGTGGTGGGTTGTAATATTGGCATTGGGTAAATAGGTGTCCCTGCATTCCACAGAATTCGCAAAATGGTGCAACCTGCAAAAATTCATTGCGACCTCCCATCTGAGCACCCTGTGACAACGAAGTATCAAAATTTCCAATATATGATCCATTGGGCATCCACAGTCTCTGAAAGGCACCTGACAATCAAAAGATATGACAAGAGAATAGCAAAAATTCAATGCCGGTGGTGGGGGGAAAATTTTCGTTTATTAGGATTTTTATAAATTTTGATAAACACGTAGTCTAGCTAACCCAAGATCTAACTAATATCAATTAAGGCAACCTCACCGGTAACGGTGCTAAAAACTTGTTCGTAGTTTTATGTATTTGTAAACCGCAAGCGCACGACATCGTCGCAGCGCTATACAGGTCGTCCGCAGGGAGGTTGATTGATCGAGTACTAGCTCGATCTCGGGTCGTTGTTAGCTACGTGGGATCGATGGAACGGGATGTGAAATTACGAGGTTTAACAAAGGGGTATGAAATGATAACATGTATAGCGAAGGTAATAACTAAGATTAACAATTAATAGAATGAAGAACTCAAAACAACACAGCAATCTAAAGCAAAATAATAAGAAAAACACAAAAGAAGGAAGCAACATCTTGCAGATCTTTAAGATAGCTCCATCTTCAATGGATTAAACCCTCTTGCATCGTTTATCGCTCCAAAGGTCTTGATTCTCGTTCTTTTACTCCGAAAATCCACAAATTCACCTGAAACACACCAGAGAGACCAAAAGAGTAAAAAGGAACAAAGAGCAGGAAAACCGGCATGGAAAACGAGGCAAAGTGACGTGAAACGTGGGGGGAAAATGTGTGAAAACTATATATAAAAAGCACTCATCAAGAATCTCCACGTGCATGCAATACATATGTCAAATTCACATAGTTCTCATAGTGATCTGGGGTCTTTACTGTACATCACGCATTCTGCTAGCAATCGAGTCATTCATACTAACTCTAGGATCTCCATTTCAATTAAAACTAACATCTTCATCATCGCTACATGCAGTATTATCCTCACATGGACTCTCACTGTTAACTGTTACTTCTCACTAATACATATATCAAACATGTGGTTTGGAATAAGTATCTCCATCGTATTTGTCACCTCCTTACCTCCACCTACTTCAGTACTTCCTGTAGGCTTTTCTTTTAGCATCACCAACTCATCAAACGTTACATGTCGACTACCTAAGATCTTCTAATTTGAATTATGTAACCCTCGATAACATACATATATCCCAATATGACACTTTGTTCCATTGACATCGAACTTATCTCATTCCTCATAAACGTAAACTCGGCATCCAAACCCTCAAAGATAGCTCCATTGGTTTTGTGTACAAACCTCCTGAAATTTTCCTATCGATAATTGAGGATAGAATTCTGTTCAACATTCATCAAGTAAACTGTGATCGATATTACTTTGGCTTAAATCCCTTCGATAATCATGATATAAATCTCAAACACCTCGCATGCTTTATAAGTGTAATGTTAATCCTTTACGTACCTATATTCGATTGCGAATCTTCTATTATATTGAAAACATTTTTACTCCCTGTTATCCACAGAATTACTTAAACTTAGCAGCAGTAAACTTATCACCATTGTCCAATCTCATCTTTAATTTCTTTTCCATTTAACTCTCCACAAGGATCTTCTACGCTTTGAACTTCTCAAAAGCATCCGACTTATTTCATCACGTACACCCAAACTTTCTTAGAGAAATCATCGATAATTTATATGAAATAACAAGCTCTACCTAAAGAGTGAACTAGTGCAAGACCGCTAAACATACTTAAGAATCTCTCATGCATCATGCTTCCTCTCATGAAAACTAACATTTGTCTACTTTCTATAGACAATCATCACAAAACCCCAGTTTCTTAAAGTTCATCTTTTAATCAAACCATGATTCCTCACAGCTTCCAAGCAAGCTCCGCAACATGTTTAAGTCCGAGATCTCATACGCACTCTCAACTTCAATAATGGAATATACCAAAATAATTATCCCCTCTAGCAGATATAAATCCCTAACTTTTTGTCCTCTCATCACCACGATTGATCCTTTCAATATCTTTAGAGCATCTGTCTCTATCGTAACCTTGCAATCTATGGAATCTAATGCCCAAAATAAACTAGTGACTTACTAGCTCTAGAACATGCCACATGGTAGTGAGTGTGCGCATTACACTATCAAATATCTTGAATCTCACCGAACCAACGCCAATGACCTTGCATGCATCATTGTTGCTTACAAGAACTGATCCATCCTCTTTCCTCTACTACGTAGAGAAACACTTCTTATTTAGCTTTATGAGAAACGACATCACGAAATTCATGACCCATGCATGATTATCGATATCGATGAACATGCTATGAGCACATCGTAAGTCTCCTCACTACTAAAGTCTACAATCTTTGCAACTACAACAGAGAAGATTTGGCACTTCCTCCTTATCTTTGTTCTTCTTCTCTGAGTAGTCTCTCTTTCAATATCCAAGTTTCTTGTAAATATAACATGATGTGCCTCTAATTCTCAATCTCGATCTTCTCAATTACCGCCTTTTGCATTGCTTTGCTCCGGAGCAATCCGTTCAAACCAACTCTTACCATCCAATCTCTCAACTACTCACTGTAGAACCACGCATTCATGTCCTCAAGACCCAAAGTATCCCAACTGTAAACTATAATGTTAACGAATGACGTACATCGCTCTAGCAACGATAGGAGCAGAATCATTATCTTATGCTCCACCTCAATAGTTAATTTAATGGCCATCATCATCAGCCCGAAACCGTTAAGGGTATACATGTAATCCTTCAATGAGGTATAGTCCCGCATTTTGAAAATTAAGAAAGTCTTGAGTAAGATCAACCTACAGTGAATGACTTTCTCAAATCCAGCTTCTCTAGTTTCTTTCATAATTTCTTGGTCACAGTCTCATTAGACACTTGATAAATGATTTCATCTGATAGGCTAAGTTGGATGATTGTCATAACAGAATCATCCATCTCCAACTTCTTACGCTCTGATATATCCGTCGATAAAGTATTTGTATCATACACCACAGTATATACATGATCGTTTCTTAAGATTATCTTCATATTGTACTGTTGTATCTCGAAATTTCCATTGACATTGAACTTCTCAATTTTCTATTGTGCTCATCTAACCATGGCATACAAACAGCCTGTATATAAACTCAAATCAATTGCTCCTCTAATTGCATTATACTTTGAAGAACTCTTCGTATTGCCTTAAACTTGATTCGCAAATATTTCTCTGATATCAATTGTTGGGCTCTGATACCCACAGTTGTGCTCCGACGCCCACTTGACATTCTTGTCAAGTAGACACTTGTGGAATTTCAAGAATTGTTGAACCAAGCATAGTTAATGACTTTCTCTACAAAACCCTAACACAAGCAATATATGAAAAGTAAATGCAAAACAAAAGAAAACCATGCACCTGACACCAAGATTTATATCGGTTATACCCACTTCTTGGTGTACATTCAGGTCGAGAGATCACTAATACTTTAATAACCTTAGATTACAAAGTATGACACTTGATTCAAGAAAAAACCAAGCCATATACAAATTTAGAGAAGAAAACCTACAATAGAAAAACCATCAAACCTTCATGTTTTTACACTCTATACATGCAACAAGATTCGAAAAATAGCCTCTAGGGATTGACATTCGCATCTTCGAAAACCCCTAGTTGAAACACATTTAAATAACCTTCAGGTCATGAACCCATCCAAACCATATCAAACCCAGGTCGGAATCGGATTTCGACCCGCCTTGCGCCGCTGCATCCGCCCAGCTCTGCTATCGGCCATCGGATCCTTGCAAGATCGAACCCTATTGCGTCATGTGTCATCTCCTCAGCGCATCGTGCTCGCACGCAAAGGAACATGCAACCGTCACATGACACACGCATCGCTCACAGCACGCGCCTCACGCATTTGCTACGTGCACGCAGGTTGCACCTACAGGTTGCAAGTGGGCAAGCCGTTGTGGGCTTACTGTTCATGTGGTGGGTTGAGCTAAAATCCAAATAAATCACTTCAGCGCTTTTAGTATATTGGGCTCCAAAAATTTTGCAAAAAAATCTTAATAAATCCTAGATTAATCCTAAGTTATTTGGATGGTTTGTATCACATATTTCAATGGTAATTCAAATGTCCATATGGCATGAATACCACTATCACCCATATGTCACGTTCACCCATACACAAACATAAATTCTCACATATATTTTTATGCCCATTGTAATTCCCCCTCTCATTATCTACAATCACCCAAATACACATCCACAACCCCCCCCCCCCCCTTCCTATCTCCCCCTCGTCTACAATTCTTCGTGTCCATCTCTCTCTATCTTTATCCCCTCTAAATCTTACTGGTTTCCTCCACACAAAAAAAAAAATCAAAACTGTTAATCTTAGCCATTGATTCCTCCAGATTAAATCCTAACCCTCCTCATACTAACCGTTTTAGTCTAATTAGTAAACTAATTCAAAATATTCCCAGTTTTGTATGATAGATAGACACGTCTTGCTTTTAAGCCTTCTGAAAATGACACTACATAGAGACTACTTAAATGATACCACTTCACGATAATATCTAAAAGATAATAAAAAAGAAGATGCAGATCTCATGATGCAAGCTGAAGTCAAAAGTTGTTAAATGATAATTTCATATATGACGCAAAATAATACCATGCGGGAAGGGTATTCCAGGATGCCAAGGTCGTTTAAGCCTGAGGGGGAATAATGATGGGTACATGGGAAATGTGGTTAAAGGCTCAATTTCCCACAGCGAAACTCTATGTTGTCTGTCACCAGCTGTTGATTCATCCCAGCCAACCTACACGTCATATCAAATGTATATTAGTTCATAAATCATGCACATTTTCTCAGCAGAAATCTGAAAACATGGCGTAACACAGACTTTAAGCACACACACAAAAATTAAGCCCACGAGTGAAGGAAAAAAGGGTAGTGACATTGTAAGGAACCATGATTTAGACGAGATATCAATACATTTCTAAACCGGTCACCTTACACATTATAACAATGAAAGTAGACATTTTCTAGAACAATTTGATACTATAGTTCATAGTTGCTAATATCGGCCGACATCAGTTGAAGTCTTCAATTGCTGAGTAAGTAAAAAAAGCTGGGCATATGTTATGGTCAGAGTTAATTTTTGATAAATGCATGATGTGTTTCGAGAAATAAAATCCTACTTTAATTGCCAGAATTCTCCAGAATTCTTTAGTCCCAAGTGGAAATACACCAAACCCATTTTACAAATAGTTACTTTCCAATGTGTATGAATTTGACCATCTTGTTTGGGCTCTTGGGAAGAAGTCCAACCCTTTTGCACACTGGTCTGTATTTGCACCTTCACTGTCAAACAGCCCCAGCCATCTTAGCCATGCACTGTTTGTAGCACAAATGTGCATGTATTTTTGGCCCCTATACTGTTCTATTTGAGACAATGAAACCACGCTCTTGCGGTCTCTGTCCATCATTCATGCTAGCCGAAGTTTCTTATAGATGCTTTACCGCAGAGAGTGAGAATGCGTGGAAACCAGCATTGAAGGATGCAATTCTACTACTAGGGCAAGCTACGAGCCTCATCAATGTCCTGAATTTATTTTTGACTTTCTATTGTGAATATTTTCGATTTGATATAAAGGTAAATGGATTTGCATTTTCATGCCTCCCCATGTGCATGAAACAAATGAATGTGTAGGACTTGGCAACCAACTCATAGAATATTTGAATTTTTCTAGTAATATTCTATGCATATATCTTTTTACAAGAAAAAGAAATGAAGAAGTAACCTCTCTTTTAAGACTTCATCTTAGTTAGTCTTCCTCTCTTCATTTACGAAAATGAGAATGCGTCTAATGTGCAATTTGCATACACATTTGAGAACAAGATATTGAAGAGTAAATAAGAGAGGAATGTCCAAGGGGTTGAGACCACATGCACAATAAACTTTGAAAACCCGGGGTTATTATTGTTGGATATGGAAATGTAATCCGGCTTACCAACAGATTACATTAATACACAGTCTGAGGTCCATTGTCATTCTTATTATAGTCTATTATATGACTGAAGCCCGAATACGTGCGACATCAATGCAGCCATAAACATCTGCGATTCAGCTATGTTGTGTGTTGATCTCTTGGCATACCCAATACACTAGGGGGTTGAATAGTGTAATATCACGACTAGGAAAGCTTTTAAAAACTGAATCTACTCTACTAGAAAAGTTCTGTTAGTCGACTAGGACCAAAAATCAAGGCTTTAACATTATATGTGCAAGAAGAAATAAAATAAAATATGATACAAAATTTACAACTAGATAGAAGATACAAAATATGGCAATGAGATTGATTTCTTCTTGATTGTAGAACTTCTTGCATAGATCATTGATAATTTGAGTAGAGCAAAGTCATGATGTTGAAGTAGACTATCTGCATAGAAAGAGTTCGTATGGACAGATAAATAATAATGATAAATAAATAATATGTGTGTGTGTGTGTTTGTATCAAGGTTTTAGGTCTCGGTTTCGGTCTCGGTATCGTTCATTCCAAAATTTAGGTTTCGGTATCGGTATCGCCTGTTTCGGCGGTTTCGGAAGCAAGTTTCGGTTTCGTCCGTATCGCTTGTTTCGGTAGTTTCGTTTCGGGTTTCGGTTTCAGTTTCGGAGATACTTTAAATATGTAGATACTATATACACACAGTGATGGTTTTGGAGATTCTTAAATCTAAAGCAATCAAATACTATTAAATACTTAACAAACTAAAATATTAATCATATCCTATTAAATACTAAAACTAAATAGATAAACTAAATTTGAGTTCGTAATCATATCAAATACTAAATACCTAAAGTTTGGTACTAAAATACTAAATATTAGATAAATGAATAGATCCTAAAGCTTACGTTGCGCACCCACTGTTTTACATTGCGTAGAAACCACTTATTTACAAGTTCGCCAAAAAATCGCTGGGCGTTGCTTTGCGCACATACCACTTATTTATAAGGTTGCCACAAAAAAATCCGCTTGATATGTGCACCGACTGTTTTACTCTACGCACATACACTTATTTACAAGTTTTCCTTTTTAAAAAAACACAGCTGCTCCACAAAGGCGACTCGGGCCTCTCTCTCTGCTTTATATCTCTCTCACGCTACATGGTCGAGGTGGGGCAATGAGGAAGGATGCGTGTTCGTCGAGGCGGCGACGCGATGCGGTGAGTTTAATTTTTTCATCTTCTTCCTTTTTCTTCTTTTCTTCTTTTTTCAGCAATTTTTTCTTTGGTTTGTCTCTTCTTCATCTAATTCTTCATCATTTTCAAGCCGAAACCCTAGGGTTTTTTCCACTCTTTTAACCGAGATTTCTTTGCAACCTATTGATTCACGAAATTTTTTGGGGTTTTTAGAGAATTTTTAATTAGTTACGCATTCTTCTTCCTCCGTCTTCGACTGATATTGAATGGTATCGGTCTGTTTCGGTCGAAATTGAACGGTATCGGCCAGTTTCGGCCGGTATCGGCCGAAACTGGCCGATACCGTTCAGTATCGGCCGATACCGAAACTAACCCCTAGTTTCGGTATCGTTACCCACCGATACCGATACGATACGAGCGATACGCAAAGGTATCGGCCGAAACCTCAACCTTGGTTTGTATCATCAAAACTCTATGGGAAATAGATTCAAATGTCAACATCATCAACATTCTCTCCCTTTTTGATGATGACAAACATATATACTCCAGTGCATTATAAAGAATAATATACTCCCCCTGAAGATATGCTTCATATCTCAATCTGCATCTTAGTAATAAAAGCATAAAATGCAGATATCATGCAGTGTGCCTGTGTGTGTTCCCCCCCTTTGACATCCTCAAAAAGAAGGGAAAACAAACAAAAGAACACAAGTATATAAACCATCATATTTCATTGCATAATTAAAGGTACATAAGCAGGCTACATAAAGCATAAAGATAACAAATAAACTAAAAAAGGATACAATTAGTCCATAATGCAAACTAAAAACAAACTAAATAAGCTACAATAACAAAGTAAACTAGGAAAATAAAGCATTATATGAACTAATAAGGCGGCGGCGGCGAAAAGTGCGAAGACGACAGATATGGACACCAAGCCTCGAGACGGGTGAGAATCTGTGTCTGAGTCTCCTGGGTCTGTTCCATCGATTGGGTTTGTTGACAGAATAGCTCGTCCAAGTTGCTAAAGTGAGTTTGAATCCCCTCAAAACCATTGTGAATCTCTGTATGTAATCCATAGATCTCTTCCATGAGACGATTGACTTGAGTTGTGAGTGTCTCACGAGGTGTGTTGGGATTCACGCAAGGAGAATTAATTGGTCGGCTAGGTCGGACAGTCAAACGAAAAGTTGGTGAAGACATGAATTAAAGAAAAGAAAAAATTAATGTTGTATACAGTCAAACAAATAAGTTAACACATGAGTCAATTGGATAAGGACGGGAATTAAAGGGAAAAGACTTGACATGACTTGACAAAATGGGTTAAGTCAAATCTTCAAGAAAAGTACATAATACAAATAGATATAAATGGGTCTTTAAACAATGGAATAGAATAATAAAAAATTGAGTTGCAAAGGGAATCTAAACGCGAAAAGAATGTTGAGTCGACAAATTAGTCAACTATGAGAAATTTATGGTCGGTTAATTTCTGACGCAAAAAAATAGAATCTGAAGAGATGTCTAGTCGGCTAGCAACGTTTGCCAGTCGACTAGAAAGCTAAAAGCATGGATTAAAATACACAAAAATAATGCATAAAATGTTGGTAAATGTATGCCCTCGAGGCCAATTATTTTGTAATTGGAACATCTTGTTTAAAATAATAATATGTTAGTTATATATGTTTTCTCTACATTAAATACTTAGATAAATTCCTGAGACATGATGCGAGGTCAAACATATATCGAGATGAGAATCACGATCATGTGAAATGTATTAACCGTCAGGACTATAAGTCTAAAATTGTTTGACGTCGTAGATGCATTGAGAAAGGACATCAATGTGTCAGATGGATTATTGTGTCGTCTGTCTTCACCAAGTGTTGATGGCGATGAACTTATGATCGTTCGATTTAGTGAAATCGGAGACGAGACACGGGTGCTCATTAGAGAATGAGTTCACTGAACAACCCAACGAGAACTGTCACATGGATAGCACAAACCGAACTGTCAATGGCAGTTCTCAAAGTGATGATAGGCTAGCTGGCCCTTTGACTTGAGGCAATTGTACGAATTTTTGCGTAACCAGTGTCACTTTAATCTCAACCTAACTTCAAGGCAGCGCCTGTAGAAATATTTTTGGTTGGGTGGCACTTGAAGCGTAAGAGGAGAGTAGTGCCAAGAGAGAATTTGTCTCTCCCATTATGGGGAGTTAGTGTCGCAGAATCAGTTCAGTTTGGCTGAGGTGCGTTGGATATGATCCAACAAATACAAGCTAAGACCGAACAATACTGATCCAACCGCAAAGCTAATAGGGGCTGACAGATATTCGTCCCCTAGGCTTCGCAGCGACACAGTGTTGACAAAGGTAAGGGTAGTTACTTACATAGCTAAGGGTAGTCGCGACAATATTTATGTTAAAGGACGGACCATGTAATGATAATATCAAATCAGGGACGACAACTGCTGCTCACAATCACTGTCATCAGAGGCTATGAGTTCTACCTGCAGTAAGGTCAGGTTGTAGGGTCTCACACAGGCTGAGATCCTTATCCAGATAATAAGAGAAAAATGCATATTATGCATGGAAATTAATATGGTCACAATTAGTTGCAAAGAGGATTCCGGTCACATATGATGTGACACGAAAATCGAACCATTCAACAGCATAGAAAAGCCAAAACAGTGTCCTAACTTGGGCTAAAGCCCAAAAAATGTACACCGGCGCACCCAAGCGTCAGCTTGGGTGGGCGTGGGGGTCAGCCCAGGTCAGTGTGCCTGGGTGCGTATGGGGGTCAGCCCAAGCCTGAGCTAGAGCCAGGGCACTAGGCGAGCCCAGCGCATCGCCTCGGCTCAAGCCCGGGCCACTATGTGCACAGGCGCCCAGCAAGCAGGCACTCGACCCGCTTGGCCCTACGAGCGGGCTCCCGACTCGGGCCTGCAAGGTGGGGCCCGCGGACTGTGTAATCCACGGGCTGCGTTTTAGCCTTTTAGGATGGTTTTTGCGATTTTTGGGATCTCGTTTGAAGGGTCAAACAACCTCGAAATTGAGCACCGTTAGTTTCGATGCGATCTATGTATGATGCTCTTCAAAATGATTTATCATTTTGATTCTTAGGCTTAACGGAGAGTTAGAATTAATTACTCAAAGTTTAGTCCTTGAAAGGGGAAAAACTTGAGTCAATTTGGATTCTATTTTTAAGTACCACATCGAATGTGATACTTTGTTGAAGACTCAGCTCTCCATATAATTAGGGAGCTCCTCTTCCTCCTAAAACTTACAATAAGCCTTAATCAAAGGAGCTCTTCCTACATTATTGGAGCGAATTTTGATTAAAAGGCGACCAAATATTTTCTCTTTTCCTCGTTATTCCCTTTTCAGATTCTAGCAAAATTTGAAGGGAGTTCGGATTTGATCAGAAGCATGGGATGCGGATTCAGCTAAGGTGAAACTTTCTGGGGCAAGTGGTCAGCTCTAAGGTGATGTGTTGCAATCGCATCGGGGCACCGCCCCTAAGGAAATTGTTTTTGCGATGGGAAAAATATAAGGTATGTTCTTTATTTTAGCAGTAAATATTTTAGATCTATCTATGAGAGATAGATTCGCTCTTCTTCTTAGATAGTATAGATCCTGCTAGGTTTTTATTTTTTTCATTGGCTTTTTCATAAAATGCGATTTTAAGGTTTTTCTTCTTCTGCTGCTTCCCACGTCTGTAGTAAGCCTAGGGCTAGATGATGAGAAAAGGCTTATGAATGCCAGCTCAAAACTCTTCAGTTGTATCAAACCAAGATTTACCCAGATTTGAATTAATTTTCTGCTAGTATCATATCATGCGAGCGGACGATGATTATACTGATGTGTCATGAAGCTCTCTAGAGATTTTTTTATGTAATTTGATAGTGTTTGCGTGCACTAAATTTTATGTAATTAATTTTTAAGGCTATGCCTACTTTTGTATTATATTATTTTTCAAAGGGAATGCTCTTTTGCAATGTAATAATAGATTTTGGAGGCGACGTTGCCTAGAATTGCTAATGGCGGGAGTTACATGAAGTTAAGGTGGGCCAAAGAGATGCTTTGCAAATGTTGCTATGTGGCGGTCTTCCACCTTGGACCATGTAGTAGCCTTGGTGAATTAGGGTGTTTCTAGATAGCTTTTATGAATCTGTCATGTTTGTAATTTAATTCATGTGATGGTTAAATTGCTATGTTTTTCGGATTTCACGGCATGACATATACTTTTATATTGCAAAGGTCATACCGTCGCTCTGCCATAGTTAGCTAACCTATGGTGATGACGTGGTCCCGTGGCCTTGTGCAATAATTATATGTGCTTTTGGTTTTTCAAAAATTGTTTTCGAAAATTATACTTGCTTTCTGTTATATGATAACTGCATGGGATGTCTGTGTTGTGATGAAATTTAGATTCTTAAAATGTTAGTTTTAGGAATCGACTAGTTAATTAGGAGTACTAATTCGATGAACACATAAACATATCAATGAAGCATAATTTTAATAATCGGCGTTCTTAAGGTATCTGCGAGCCGGTGTCTAGAATCATTTGGTGTCTATGATGGATCATCCTAGTGTGGCTCGCCCTAGCTAGGGGTAAGTGATCATGCCTGGCCGTGTTCAACTGGATCAATCTAGAAATCCAATTATCAATGATGCAGAACTTGATTATATTCTAGTCAATTATGTAAAAAATCCTTTTCAGGATTATCCGAAGCCCCCTTGCTTTTGGAATTATGCAACCAGAGATTCGTGTTATAGTTATTGGGCTACACACAAGCTATAGCATGGTTATTTTTTGGAAACCAATTCCATTATACATAAGATGTAGTTCAACTTAACCCAAACCGTCGTGTCGTGGACATACCCGAACGCTGGTGTAAGTTAGGACTGAACAAAAAAGCAATGGGTCCGACTAGACTTGTCATTGTGTTTTGTTGGGCTACACTCAAGATCATAAGTGACTAGTTGTAAAAACATATAAGGAAATCACATATGATGTGATTGATGAAGAGTCATCTACCGATCGCAGAGTCGAGCAACAAGTTGGGATATACTCAAGGTTGTAAAACTCAAGGGGGTTAGGTCCCTTTTCCATTAAATGTCACTTATTCGTTCAATCTCTATAGGTTGAGATAATTGTTAAAATAGTGGAAGAATATAGATAAATAAAAAACCAATCTATTTATATTTAAAATTGAAGAACACATACTAAAATTAGGTGTTCTATTCTTTACAGCAATGTCGTCCGGGCTAAAGCTTATCTTAAAAAAGAATAGGCTCATTGGAAAAAAATTATTAAGACTGGCTCAGAAATATCAAACTTGCGCTTTCTTTTGAAAGAATAAACTATGTCCTCAAGGACCCTGTACCGAATGAACCACTTAAAGGGGGGCCAAAGCTGAGACTTGTGAATCTTTTAAGCAATGGCTCCTGGATGATGAAAAACCCCGCTGCCTCACTCTGACCTCTATGGACAATGAGCTCCAAAGGCGGCACGAGCATATGGATGTCCGTAGCATTTTCCTACATACAAAACAGTTGAATGGGAAATCATTTCGGGGACCGCAAAGTTCGAAACTTCGTGTAAATTGTTTAACACGAAGATGAGTGGGGGCACGGCCCAAAATCATGTACTCAATATGATTGTGTACATTGAGGATCTTGCAGACCTTGGTTTCGTCCGGGACCATGAGTTGTCTACAAACTTGGTCCTGAATTCCCTTACCCCAAAGTTTACCCCGTTCATAAGTAGTTTTGTTATGAACAAGATTGAGGTTGAATTTTCTGAACTCCTCAACATACTTCAGCAATTTGAGGAAGGTTTGAAGGACAAGTCTCCTGCTTTGGTTGTATGCTCTTCTTCTTCCTCCAAGCCTAAGAGCAAAGGAAAGAAGAAGAATGCCCTTCAACCTAAGAAGGGCATAGAGAAGGAAAAGGGAGAGGTGAAGAAGGGTGCATCAACTGAGGCAACGTGTTATTTCTGCCATAAGAAATGGTACTGGATGAGGAACTGCAAGATGTTCCTCGAGCAAAAGAAGAAGTGCATATTGATACCCCCAACTTCAGGAATAATTGTTATACAAAGTATAATCCTTTCTGTGACTTCTAAATGCATAGTATTTCATACTAGTGTGGTCTCTCACATCTGCAACTGGTTACAAGAGCTGAGAATGAGTAGAAGGGTGAAAAGGAAGAGGTCATTCTCAATGTTGGCAACAGAGCAAGTGTTGCTGTTAGGACCACAGGAGACGACCAACACACCTTGGCGAGCGTCGCAAATTTGTGTCTAAAGAAGAAATATCTTGTCCCAATAATTTCTATGCAATGTAATCCCTGCCTCGGTTTTGAGTAGAAACAAAAATATATTTACAATCAATGAAAAGTTATGACCTTATTTCTTTGATGGTAAAATTGCTTGGATTTGGGATTATGGTATATATATACTTTGAATAGCGATGATGTATTAAGTGTTAATACATGAAAATGCAGGGAAACAAATAAAACATATTTTGGCATGATAGATCAGGTCATATCAGAGAGAAAAGACTTGCAAGTCACATAAAAAGTGGTCTTTAGACCTCTCGAATTATGGGTCATACTACACTTGAGAGTCTTACCTCAAAAAGATTAGATGACCAAAAACTCTTTTTGCATGATAAGAAGAGTTGGTGAACTCTTGGGTCCAGTACATTCTAATGTATGCAGATGCTTGTCTGCGTTACCCAAAAAGGTTTATTTTGTTACGTTCATTAAAAGATCACTCTAAGTATGGACACGTATTCTTGATGAAACACAAGTACGATACTTTTGGGTGATTTAAAGAATGTTGTAACACACTGGCAAAGTATTAAAATCATTCGATTTGATCAAAGAGAGAATACTTAAGACATATGTTTCACGCATATTTAAAAGAGATGAGATTCTCTCTCAGGTCATGCCTGCCTACACAAGGAATCACATTTTGTTTGACATGATGTCATTCATGGTAAGTGACGCTGAGTTACCAACCTCCATCTGGGGCCATGCCCTAGAAACCGCTGCCTCTATTCTCAATAAGGTTCCGTCCAAAATCTTCGCCGACGACTTCATATCAGATATGGAAGGGCAGGGAACCCAACCGTAAGCATATTATAAGGTTGTCTGCAAAATCTAGACAAATTGGATGATATGTATGTCTTGTGTAAATTCATTAGGTACCTAGAACATTCTATGGGGTATCTTCTACCACCCGGAACAACAAAGAGTAGTCTCCAAAACATTCCACCTTTCTAGAAAAGGAGTTCCTTATAAAGGAATATGTATGTGAAGTGGTAGATCTGGACGAATGTCCAGAAGGAGAATTAACACAAGAACAGATGTCAGAACCATTGTGAGAAACAGAAAGCGATATTTCCCAATCAGTCGTTAAGACGTCTAACAGATTCCTCGATCCATTAAAGTTCTAGGGTTTTCTCATAGACGAAAGGGTCGGGAAAACATCATAGTTAATGATGACTGTATTAGCTTCCACGAAGCCATTCAAATTAGAGACTCTGAGAAGTTGTTTGATGTAATAAATCCGAAATGAATTCCATGCGCATTAATAAGGTAGACCTTAGAAACCGCGCCCAAGGAAAATGTTCATATTAGCTACAAATGGATCTTTAAGTAGAAAGATATGTGCAAATGGAAAGATAGAAACGTAAAAGGTTAGGCTGGTTGCGAAACGTTCTCACCAGTAGCCATGCACAAGTCTAATCGGATTATACTCGTCATCGCTTATGTCTACGAAATCTTGCAAAAAATGTAAATGTTGCATGACTCAGCCAGAAGGTTTCAAGGTCAGTGGGAGCGAAGAGAAAGTGCGTAGATTACATAAGACCAGCGCAATTCTTTAAGTCATCCTCGTATTGTATATGGATGAGATTCCTTTTGATAATGAAAAAACATCAAGATGTTGAACTCTATCAAAAGGAAGGCTATCGAACAAATTCTCCATAAATGACTTAGGGGAAGCATCATTTACACTCGGTATAAAAATCTATAGAGATGGATTTAAAAGGATGTTGAGTCTCCCAATCTAAGTACATTGACACCGTGCTAAAATGGTTTAGCATAGTAAGGACAGTTTCATACCTGTCAATCATGGTATAACTCTTTCAAGAAGATGTCTTCTATGACTGACTTGGAGAGAGAACGCATGATATGGATCCTATATGCTTGGCAATTGAATCCATCATGTATAATATGATACGTACAAGGCCAGATATTGCTTTTGCACCCGGTATAGTAAGTCGATATCAGTCTGACACTGGAGAAGGACGTAGAAATCGTTCAAGACAATTCTCAAATACTTGCAAAGGACTAGAGATTTGATCAAGGAAACAAAGCTGCAAAGATATTCTTCGTAGATATCACTTCATATGTGATATAGAATTGAAGAATTACATAGAACTTCTGTGTCTCTCTGCAAAAGACAAATTTAGTATATTCATTCACGAAAGCTCTATCACGTTATCGTCTAGAGAGACTCGTGTGTAAAAGTGGTATGTGATATCAGAATAATTGCGCCTGAGTGCAAGTGGGAGATGTTGATAAATGTATGTCCTCGAGGCCAATTATTTAGTAATTGGACCATCTAATTTAAAATAATAATGTTATTTGGTACAATTTATCTGTTATATATGTTTTGTCTACATTAAATATTTAGATAAAGTCCTGAGACTTGATGCAAGATCAAATATATATCGAGATGAGGATCACGATCATGTGAAATGTATTGACCATCAGAAGCATAAGTCTAAAATTATTCGTAGACGTAGATATATTGAGAAAGCACATTAATGCGTCAGATAGACTATTGTGACATTTGTCTTCACCAAGTTTTGGTGGCAATGATCTAATGGTCGTTCGATTTAGCAAAATCGGAGACGAGACACGTGCACATTAGAGAATGAGTTCACTGAACGACCTAACGAGAATTGCACGTGGATAGCACAAACCGAACTGTCAATGGCACTTCTCACAGTGATGATAGGAAAGCTGATCCTTCGACTTGAGGTCATTGTATCAACCTGTGCGTGAACAGTGTCACATTAATCTCTAACCTAGCCTCGAGGCAGTGCCAGCCGAAAGGTTTTTGGTTGGGTGTCACTTAAAGCGTACGAGAAGAGTAGTGGCCAAAAGAGATTTCGTCTCTCCCGTTGTGGAGAGTTAGTGTCGCAGAATCAGTACGGTCCTTAGGGAAAATCATTGGCCGATGTGTGTTGGAAATGATCCAAAGACAAGCTAAGACCGAACAATACTGATCCGACCGCAAAGCTAATAGGGGTAGAAAGATATCTGTCACTTAAGCTAAGCATCGACATATTGTTGACAAAGGGATTAAAACTGCGGAAATTAATATGCATGGAAATTAATATGGTCGCGATTAGTTGTAAAGAGGATTTCGGTCACATGATGTGACGTGAAAATCGAGCCATTCAAAAGCATAGAAAAGCCAAAACAAGGTCCTAACTTGGGCTAAAGCCCATAAAATGGACTCAGGCGCCCCAGGTCAGCCTGGGTACGCGTCGGGGGCGCGGATCGTCGACGCGTGGCGAGAAGTCTGCGGTCGCGATCTTTCGAGGCGTCCTATAAAGAGCTCTGGGTGGGGAGCCAGTGAGGGTTTCTTGCTTGAAAAGATTTCTATGAGCCTGCAGTTGCCGGAGATTGTTTAGCTTCTGTCGAAGTTGTCGAAGATCCAGCCGCTGCTGCAGCGTCGTCGTCGAAGCCGTCGATACCACTCAGGTACTCAACATCTTCTTTCTCGATGTCTTCGTCAACGTCTTCCTTCCATTTGTCGGGGTCGAGGGTGGTGGAGGAAGTGAGCTCAGCCGCGGATACGGTGGAGAGCACGGGGAAGGGTCATCGGAGAGTCGGAGCAGTAGCACGGGCGACGATCAATCAGTGTGCTCGCCTCGGATGTCCCGAAGGACCGAAAGGAGGGGAAACGGCCCCTAAAGAGGATGTCGAAGACTGTTACTCCGGCCGCTGTTACAGTGGCGGAGGCCGGAGTGGTGCCAGACGAGATCACGTATGTGAAGTCGGTGTTGAAGACGTCCCTTCCAGAAATCAGCGAGTCGTTCATCATGCCGCCCTATTCCGTCTGGGAGCCCACCGCGGTGGAACGGGTGTGTTTTGCGGGAGACGATGAGGTAGGGGTGTACGTAGCATGCTTTCAGCAGGGGTTGCGGTTCCCCCCTCATCCCTTCGTGCTAGAGGTCTTGAACTTTATGGGGTTGCCACTGTACCGCCTGATGCCGAATTTCTTCAGCGCGATCATCGGCTTTCTGGTGTTGTGCGTGAGCAACCGAGTCTGTCCGTCCCTGTCACTATTCCGATATTTCTTCGCGGTGAATAGGCTAAGGTCCTACTATTAGATGTCTGCAAAGAAAAGTCATCCCCTCATCAGAGGGCTGCCGGACAAGATCAAGGGGTGGCGTAAGCAATACGTATTCGTCTCATTGCCTGCGGATGTGGTTATGCGAGCGAAGTGGGGGGAGCTGAATCCTGTGGCGACGAAGGGGATCAAGCTGAGTGATGAGGAAGAAGATGTAGCCCGGTTCCTGATGGCCATCCCGAGAGAGGGCCGGGAATATGGGGTGCTTGTTGAGCCCGACAGGATAGCCCGGCATATTTGGCCCGAAGGTAAAACGAACTTTGTGATTACGGCATCTGAAGTGCTCACTCTAAGCTTTCTCTCTCCTGCAGGTCGCGTCATGAGTATCTCGCTGGAGGAGATGAAGAAGCGGGCTGCGGAGCAGGCGGCACAGAGAGCGAAGAAGGCGGATCCGAAGAGGTCGCGCGAGGAGGCCGGAGGGGAAGCCTCGAGAAAGGGGAAGGTGTCCTCGAAGAGGACGAGGTTGTCCGCGACGTCGGCCGTCGCCGATCCTCGAAGGGGGAGGAGTGTCAATCGGCCTGGGGAAGGGGCTGGTGAGGGGACCGCCGCCTCGGTCATCGATCTTGAGGGCGGAGGTGAGGGGCTGGCCGAACCCGAGGTGGCGCCCCCCGAAGCCCGTCCGCCAAGCCCAAGGGTGCCCCCCTCTGCTGAGAAGGTCATAGCCCAAGATCGCCCTGAGGGTTCTGGCGGGTCGGGCTCCGGGCTCAGGTCGTCGGCATGGGTGGGATGGCCGTACGACTGCCCGCGGTTTGCGTTGGAGAGGCAGGCCCACCCCAGCTGTGAGGCCTAACTCATCCGCTTCAAGGCCAGAAAGTCCGAGGTTGAGGGCTACCCGGATGAGGCCCTTCATAGGATGCCCTTCCGAGTGGGGACCGATGAGTCCGTCTTTGAAGACGGTGGGGTGGCGACAATGTTAGCGGAGAACTTTTTCCTGCCCCACGATAGGGAGGGTTTATCTACCGTCGAGCATGAAGGGTTGTGTGGCACCGCGATATGGCATGGCATGCAGGTATGCGGTCCGAACTGGGTCAAGTCTTCCCCGTGGTTTTGTGGAGTTTCCCAACAGACTTTTTTCTCTTTGTCTTGCAGTCCATCCTTATGATGCTCGCAGCTAGGAACCATGCGCCAGCCATAAACAAGGCCGAGGGCGCCGTTGCGAGAATGGCGGCCTAGCTTGCTGAGCTTCGCAAGAGTGCCGAGAATATGGAGAAGGAAAAAAGCAGGTGCAGCCAGTTCAAGTGAGGTCGGGCGACTGAAGGGGCTCCTTGCAGATCATGAGGCGAAGGCCGCCTTCGCGGCCGATCGGGTGAAGGAACTGGAGAGCGTTCTGGAGCGAGGGGAGGCGCGTGCCGCCGACCTGGAAGTGTGGGCCCCCGACCTGGAGGCCCAGGCGAAGTCCGCAAGAGAGGAGTTGATCCGGGAGACCGAGGGGTTTAGGTCATATCAGGAGTCGACCTTCATCCCCGCCCTCGCGAACGCGACGTATGAAGGCCTAATGGAGGGTAAGGCCACAGGCTGGCTGGCCTGCCTAAGCCGAGTGAAGGACAGGGCGGCCAACCTCCGCCCTCCGATTGAGGTCGACTTCGACGCTCTGGTGGCCTCGGAGTGGGAGGAAGAGGCGGGGGAGGATGAGGACGTGTTCGTCGACGAGGTTGTGGTCGTCGAGGAGGCGGCCGTCGACAATGAGGCCGCCCCTCTGAAGTCGACGGGAGGGATGTCGCCCCGAGCGGCGGAGCCTCGGGCGGCAGTGGTCAGAGCGGCGGGGCCCCAAGCGGCGGTGGCCCTCAAGAATAGTTTTTGTTAGGCGGCGGGGCCCCTTTTTTGTTTAGAGGGAACGGCGAGGTCGGCCCGAGGGAGGCCTAGTTTTGTTAGGCCGGCCCCTGCTACTATTGTGAGGTTCGAACTATGTATATATAATGAACTTTCTGTTAGTTTTGATTTCTCATGTTTGGCGAAGACCCGAGTTGTACCTGTGAGACAAGGGGGAGCGCGCATCTCGGCCCTTTTTATTTTCGTCGTGATGGGTGGCCAAGTTTCGTGAGCTCGCAAGCAGTCTGACGGGGGTCGTTTCCAAGTTAGGGCGCGCTTAGATAATGATTAGGGATTCCCTTGAAATAGCCTTTTTCATTAACTTTTACAAAAAATTAACAAAAACGACAGAGGTTGGACCACTGTTTAACTACGGAGTTCCGATGGGACTGGTGCGTAATCCGGTCTGTGGACTGTCTGGGGAGCCGTTTTGCTTGTAAACCACATCAGGATGTGCGAGCTCCTGTCTGCAGGGCGGCCCTCCTTCTCTCCCATTGCTCATCGCGTTTCTCTTCACATTCCGTGTGCTGAATGGTTGCAAGGTCTCTGCTCGGGATTCGTTTCATCCTGTTGTAAACTGCATAAGGATGAGCGGACTCCTTTGTCCAGTGGGTGTCCTCATCTTTATCGTTGTCCGTTGTGTCCCCTTTCGTATGTGCGTCCATGAAGGGTTGCAAGGTCTCTTCGGGGGATCCTTACGTCGAAGGGAAACCCCGAAAGAGGTGGAGGACGAGGTGGCGGAGGTGGAGCGCGGGGCCCGGCCTCTATGGGAAGATAGAGGATTGGGAGGCGGAGTGTGCCTTTGGTGGCTGGGTTGTCCAGCGGGGCTCTTGCTTCTCCCGCCGGTTGGAGTCGTCGTGGGGCTGGTGCGGATAGGGAGGGGCGGCCTGCCGCATGTCCTCTTGTTCCCCTATCGCCAGTTGTCTAAAGGAAGTCGAGGAGTGGAAGGCAGGGCGCCCCTCGTGTAAGAGGAATAGCCCATCGGCGACCGGCGTGTGGAAGCAACCGCCCATCGAGGTGTCGGGGTCCTTTGCACCTTCTCATTCTTCATGGAGGGGACTGAAACTGACTTGCCCTCATATTGTCTTTCTTCCTCCCTCCTTCGAAGGAGTGAGGCGAGTATTTATAGAGGGAGTTTGCTAACGGTTCCCCCGAAGTTAATGCGATGAGCTGGCATCATTAATAGGCTTCTCTGAATCACGCCCTTCGGAAACCGCTTTTGCCAGGTAGCGCTGGACGCGATTCGTCAGTCCTTGCCTCTCGAGGGATGTGTCGTCATTGATGGCGCGTTTCCCGGGCGTCCTTTTGTTGCGACAAGTCGCATCGGGGGCCTGCGTTATCGGGACCCGGCGTTGTCCAGCGGTCCTTGGCCGGCGTGAGGCCTGCCTCGGTCCGTGTGACCTTGTCCTTTTCACAGGGTCCGAGTTTTCGAGGATCATGGGTCTGCTTAGGATGATGGTGAGCGAGTAAGTATCTCAGTCTGCGCTTCTCCTCGGTTCGGGTGGTCGGAACTCGTCAGACCTGCCTCGGGTCTTTGATGGGGAGGGGGAGCGAGCGTTTGGGTTGGGTTGGGTTGGCGAGGGTTGGCCCTGCCCCAGAGTCTGGAGGGGGGAACGAGCGCGTAGCTCGGCCAGTGCCCTTCTCTGATTTGGGTGGCGAGGGTTGGCCCTGCCCCAGAGTCGGGGGGAGCGAGCGCGTAGCTCGGCCCGTGCCATTCTCTGGTTTGGTGGCGAGGGTTGGCCCTGCTCCAGAGTCTGGAGGGGGAGCGAGCGCGTAGCTCGGCCCGTACCCTTCTCTGGTTTGGGTGGCGATGGTTGGCCCTGCCACAGTGTCTGGAGGGGAGAGCGAGCGCGTATCTCGGCCCTTGCCCTTCTCTGGTTTGGGTGGCGAGGGTTGGCCCTGCCCCAGAGTCTTTGAGAGGGCGGGTATTGGGCCGT
This sequence comes from Scilla litardierei, assembly GCA_030789695.1. Classification (NCBI taxonomy): domain Eukaryota; kingdom Viridiplantae; phylum Streptophyta; class Magnoliopsida; order Asparagales; family Asparagaceae; genus Scilla; species Scilla litardierei. The sequence continues at coordinate 33,779,828 of CM061132.1, read as the reverse complement.
CGCCTCCCCGCAGCCTCTAAAGTCGGACGGGTAGTGGGCCGTCGCCTACCCCGCCCGCATATGGCGCTCCGGTTTGGGTGGGGAAACTCTGTAAGCTTGCCCCGGAGGTCTTCACTGAAGGGGTGAGCGAGCGTGTGGCTCGGCCCGTGCCCTTCTTCGGTTTGGGTGGCGAGGATTGGTACTGCCCCGGAGTCTTTAAGAGTGCGGGTATTGGGCCCTCGCCTCCCCGCAGCCTCTATAGTCGGACGGGTATTGGGCTGTCGCCTACCCCGCATATGGCGCTCCGGTTTAGGTGGAGAAACTCCGTAAGCTTGCCCCGGAGGTCTTCACTGGAGGGGGAGCGAGCGCGTGGCTCGGCCCGTGCCCTTCTCCGGTTTGGGGTGGCGAGGATTGGTCCTGTCCCGGAGTCTCTGAGAGGGCGGGTATTGGGCCGTCGCCTCCCCGCAGCCTCTATAGTCGGACGGGTATTGGGCCGTCGCCTACCCCGCATATGGCGCTCCAGTTTGGGTGGCGAAGCTCCGTAAGCTTGCCCCGGAGGTCTTCACTGGAGGGGGAGCGAGCGCGTGGCTCGGCCCGTGTCCTTCTCCAGTTTGGGTGGGGAGGATTGGTCCTGCCCCGGAGTCTTTGAGAGGGCGGGTATTGTGCCGTCGCCTCCCCGCAGCCTCTATAGTCGGACGGGTATTGGGCCGTCACCTATCCCGCATATGGCGCTCCGGTTTGGGTGGCGAAGCTCCGTAAGCTTGCCCCGGAGGTCTTCACTGAAGGGGGGAGCGAGCGCGTGGCTCGGCCCGTGCCCTTCTCCGGTTTGGGCGGCGAGGATTGGTCCTGCCCCGGAGTCTTGCGTCTTAAACTGAAACTATCAAGTGGAGACGGTGAGATTTGAAAATGCGAAGTAAAGAAAGTATCGCATTAAAGACTTACAATTACTGGTGTTACTTTAGTAGGTGTCCAGCGTTCCGTGGATGAACTAACTCGCCCCCGTCGAGGGTTGCCAGGATATAAGTGGCTGGTCCGACGATGTCGATGACTTCGTAGGGTCCCACCCATTTGGTTGCCAGCTTCCCTCGGCGACTGCTTTTGGCGGGCTTGAAGGTGGCGTCTCTGAGGGCCCAGCTGCCGACTCCGAAGCTCTGTTCTCTCACCCAGGAATCGCAGTGCCGATGGAAATGGTCTTGTCTTCCTCAGCGGCCCCGGGTACCTTCTCGACTTCTTCAGCAGGAGTTGACCGTCGGTCGCGAAAGTCCTCCCTCTTGTAGAGGAGGACGACCGACAAAGTCTGCTCCAGACCCTTATGCTTGGTCGCCCCCATGTAGCAGCTCCTAAATAGCTTCTGCTCCCCCGCACTAGACCCACTCCTTGCGGAGTTTGGAACTTGACCATCTGATGGAGCAGGCTGGGGAGCGCCTCGATGGCCGTCATGTATGGTCGCCCTATGATCCCGTTGTATGCCGACGCAATGTCGACGACAACGAACTGTGTCATGCGAGTGACGACCCTTGGTTCCTCTCCGAGTAACACCGGCAAGGTGATCACCCCCACGATAGGAGTCGAGTGGCCAGTGAAGCCGACGATGGGCTCAGTGCAAGGTCTTAGGTCCGCCGGCCCCAGCCCCATCTTCTCAACCGTCAACATGAATAGAATGTCGCAATAGCTCCAAGTGTCGATCAGGAGGCGGCTGATGACGACCGTCCCAATCTGAGTCTCGATGACGATGGCGTCGTCATGCGGTAGCTCGATTCCCTCCAGATCCTTGTCGATAGAGGTAATGGGAGGTCGGGCTACCCTTCTCCCCTTCGTATCATCGCCGAGGCCCGCCGCCATCACCTGCCGCGCGTATGCCTTCCTGCTCGACGACGACGCTCCTCCGGAGAACGGTCCGCCACACATTACATCTATACGCATGACCGGCTTGGGGGCGTGGCTCCTCCCGCCCGTTGTCTGGTGGTGGGTCCGGCCTCCGTGCTCCTCGCGGGGCCCTCTCTTCCTGGATCATCCTCCTGCCCTCCACGAAGCCCCCAAGATGACCCGCCTGTATCAGGCGCTCGATCTCCCTCTTGAGGGTGAAGCAATCGTCGGTATCATGACCGTGGTCCCGGTGATACCGACAATACTTCCGGATGTCTCGCCTCGCGGGGTTCAACTTCATTTCCCTGGGCGGGTCCGACAGCAGTCCGGCCCTGGTCGCAGCGGCCAATATCTCTATCATGGGGGGCATTGAGCTGCGTGTACTGGGCCCGGAGGGGTCCCTCCAGCCTTGGGATCGGTCGGGCGGGCTCCCGGGCGGGGGCGAATTCTCGCGCTGGGCCCGGGCGATCCTGAGGGCGACGTCCCACTGGGTCGCGTCTCGGCTGAGCGAGCTGGTGGCGATCTCGGGACCCGTCTTCTTGCCTTGGCTTGGGGTAGGACCGGGGCTCGCCTTGGGACAACTTCGCCGGGGCGACCGGTTTCTTCCCGCCGAGAGTTTCCTCGCTCAGCGCATCTCTCCGCCTGAGCGATTAGTGCGTCGTAGTCGGCCGGGGGTCCCGAAGCAGGGATTTGTGGAGGCTCCGATTCCGCAGTCCCATCTTGAAGGCTAACATGAGCACTTCGTCGCCGCAGGCCACCACCGCCCGACTTTCGTCCTGAAAGCGGCGCAGGTACTTCCCACTCGTCTCCCCTTCCCCTTGGATTATCGTGCTGAGGTAGTCCAAGGGCTTCTTCTTTACGCGCCCGGCCCGGAATTCTTGGCAGAACTTGTGGGATAATTCGCTGAAGCTCCCAATGGATCTCGCCGGCAAGCCATAGTACCACTCTAGCGTCGTGTCCTTCAGGCTCTGCGAGAAAAGCCGGCACAGGAACGCATCATCCACATCCTTGTCCTCCATCGCGTACAATGAATTCGTCAATTGTTGCGGGGTAGAACTCGCGTACAATGAATTTGTATTATGGGGAACCAAGGGCACGATGGTTATACTAATGATGGGATTGGGGTAGGCTATTTGACAGGTGATTAGTGGGGTGATGAGGCTAAGCTTGTTACGGAAGCTGACCACGATATCGAATCCGGTAGGATGCAAAGGAGGGGCCGGACTGCCTAGGTTGAGAGTGAGCGCGACCGGTGATGACGAGCTAACCTGCGCAAGGAGCAACTCGTCAGAAAGGCCGGGTTGGGGTCCAACCCTAAGCCCCTCCGATGCCTAAGTCAGTAATAGGACTTAAAGCGGGGGCTAGGCACGCAGGACGGACTGAGGGTGAGTCGACCGTACGTGACGAGCTATGAGTGGAAGAACAAAGATATGGACGACCTTTGCCCTTGTGTGAGTAATGAGAATGAGAGTGAATTTGCCAACCCCTTCACCGTAAGAAATGAAGGGGTATGTATACCTGACTGGAGGCGGTTTGGCGGGGCTGACCTGGTGTGCTGACTCGACATGTTGCGTTTGGCCCTGCTGTCAGCGAAGCTTCGGACGAGGATGTCAGGAACAGGAGTGTCAGCCACGCTTTTGTCAGACGGCGCAACAGCCAGGGGCGCTTTTGTCAGGGTGTCAGGGCCGAAAGCCTTAAGTGTCAGGGGGCGCAGCGGCCAGGGGGTGCTTTGTCAGATGGTCGGGCGGCGTAAGTTTCAGTAGCGTCCTTTGTACTAGGTTATTTGTCGTGTCCAATGTGCCAAGTAACCGTCGGTGCACCTCCCGAGGCTGGGGCCGAGACGGGTCACCGGGCCGGGCCGGGCTGGGGCTGAGCAGTCCGGGCGCACACTCCGCGCGCTGATCCTGGCGAACTGGGGGAGAACAGATGCGCATTCCGCTGGGGTCGTGCTGGAGAGCGCCCCCATCGACGGTCAAGGCGGGGTGCGCCCTTCTCCCCGTCGTGTCGGACTTTAGGATTGACAGGCGCCCCGTGGGCCACTGAAGTTCGGGCGCGGAGCGCCCTGTCGCTGGGTTGGCCACCCGTTCAGGGGGGAGGGGCGCGCCTGTGTGGTATTTCGGTGATTTGGGACGGAAGGTCGGACTACCACGATCTTTAGGTCGTAACACATTTGGTACCAATAACTGGATGATCTGTGGGTCTGAAAACTAATTTCCAAACATCATTTCTCTGAAATTGGTTAAGTTCTTCCTCCATGGCAATGACTCGTGAACTGTCTTCACATGCATCAGTGATGACCTTCGGTTCAATGGATAAGAAGAATGCACAATGTGCCATCTGTTTAATTTGTGATCGTGTTCGCACCCCATCTAAAATGTTTTTAATCACTAAGGTATGAGGATGATTGGGAACTTCTGCATATGCCTTTGGAAGATCTGCATTATCTGACATAGTCTCAACAAAGGATTTAGTAGCATCAACATCATCAAGTTTAATATCATGAAAAGAATTAGACATAGGTAATAAATACTCCTCATCAGCAGAAGTGCAAGATGAGGGTCTCATCAAAAGTGACACGTAATGATTCTTCAATCGATGAAGTTCTCTGGTTGTAAACTCTGTATGCTTTGCTACGTATTGAGTATCCAACGAAGATTCCTTCATCTGATTTTGAATTAAACTTGTCAAGTGCATCTCTAGTGTTTAGAATGAAACATCGACATCAAACACTCGAAGTATGCTACATGAGAAATGCAATCAAAAAATTAATTCAAAACAAGTTTTGTTAAGTAATGGTCTTACGTGAACTCTATTCAAGATGTAACAAGCAGTTGCGACAGCTTCTGTCCAAAAATATTTTGGTAAGTTAATGTCATATAGCATTGTTCTAGCACAATCTTGAAGTGTTCTATTTTTCCTCTGAACTACTTAGTTCTGAGTGACTTTAGGAAAATTTGTGTGTAATAACATTATCATCGCAAAACTTGAAGAAAGATTCATTATCAAATGCTATCCCAAGATCACTACGAATAGTAACAATGGTCGAGGATTTGATCTTCTGAATTTTCTACAAAATATAGAGAATCCTCAAAAGCATCGTTCTTGTGTAGTAAAAACAAAACCCAAGTATATCGTGAGAAGTCATCAACAATGACAAATGCATATCTGCTTCCATTCAAAGAAGCTACTCTCGAAGGACCAAATAAATCCAAGTGTAAGAGTTCCAATGGTCGGCTTGTTGAGATAACATCCTTTGATTTGAAAGAAAATTTGTGCATCTTTCCCTGTTGACAAGCATCACAGAAATGAGTGTGATTGAATGAGATGATTGGCATTTCAGCAACCAACTTGTGTTTTGAAATACGTGCAAGATTTTTAAATTATGTATGTCCAAAACGCTTGTGCCATAACAATGAATTGTTTGATGAAGCCATCAAACAATGATTGTGTGACAATGGACAAGCAAAGAATATGAATATTATTCTTACGATTGCCACGAAATAAAATAAAAGAGATCAGAATCATAAATAATGCAAGCATGCTTCTCAAATATAATCTTAAAGTTCTTGTCACGTAACTGACTGATAGACAATAAGTTGTGTTTCAAACCATCTACGAGTAGCACGTTCTGGATGATAGGCTTGTCGGTATCACCAGCGTACCAATGCCAATTGTGTTTCCCTTGTTATTGTCTCCAAAGGTTACCGTGCCGTTATCTTTGTATTCTTTGTATTGAACATGTGAAAGTAGATTGACGTTTCCAATCATATGTTTAGAACATCCGCTCTTTAGGATCCATTTTTCTTTTCTGGGTACCTGAAAAGTAAACAATAAGTTGCTTTTGGGCCCTTGGGAGTAGTCTTTAGGAAGCCAAACTTGAGCCAAACTCAAGTTGAATTTAGCTTTCCCAAATAATTGCAATAGTTTTTATATAATCTAATATATATCATATCAACAAGAATCCTTAAGAACCATATATAAAGAGTAGTAGGTTTCTAGGAGATGCATTCGAAACATTTCTCGAGGTAGAAACATTTCTTTGTGAAGAAGCAAAAGAATTTGTTTTTCTCGTGTATATGACTGCATGATTCTTCTTCTATGGTTTAACAAATGCTGTTTTACCACTAGATGAAAATGTGTCACAAGGTTTGGTTACATTCTTATGAAAATAGCACAATCAGTGTCTATGATTTGTTGGGTGTTGAAATTATAGCAAATCATTGAGATCTGTCTTACCTTTGTTAAATTTATTCACATTGGCATGCATCTCGTCGTGTTTCATCTTGAGTGATGAAACACTATTATCCATTTCGGATGAGCGTGCATGCAATTCTTAAACCTAAGATTTAATAGTCTCATTCTCTTTAGTCAAATTCAAGTTCTGAGAAGTCAAAGATTCTTCATCGGACTTAATTGGATCAAGTGAAGTGTATGCAGATAATAGTTCTTGAAGGGCAAGAACAAGAGCGTCATTCCTCTGTTTCATAGACTTGTGTTGTGCATTTAGTCTCTTGAAACGCATGAAAAGATCACTAAATGCATCAAGGAGTTCATCGTCGGAGTTCATCGTCTGAAGATGAATCACATGTTGCAGCGAATGTCTTCTTCATTTTGAACGTCCTTTCCTTCTTTGAGCAGTCACTACTGTTGAAGTTCTTGTTCTTTAGTTTCAGAAGTGGACAATCCTTTTTGTTGTGTCCAGGCCTGTTGCAATTGAAACAAAGAGAAGTATCAGAATTCTTAGATTTAAAATTTTTGTACTTGCCTCTTATTAAGAACTTCTTAAAGTTCTTAGTAATAAGCGCAACATCATCATCATCCATGTCAAAATCTTCAGTGTTTGATGATGCGTTGAAGGTGAGAACTTTCTTCTTGGTTTCTGACTCTTCCTTTCGATCTTGTAGTTGAACTTCATAAGCCATCAGATTGCCAATAAGACTTTCCACCGTGATGGTTGAAAGATCATTGGTCTCTTCAATTACTGTAGTCTTCTTCTCCCATTCAGGAGTCAAAGCACGGAGGATCTTACGAACTTGTTCTGCTTGAGTATGTCTTTCCGACAGAAATTAAAGAATTGGTAATGTCGGTGAATCTGGTGAACATTTCTTCAATTGTCTCATTCTCCTTCATCTTGAACAATTCAAATCTGTGAACCAAAACAGATATTTTAGTCTCTTTCACTATACTGGTTCATTCCTGAGTTACCTCGAGTGTGTGCCAGAATCCATAAGCAGATTTGGCCTGCGATACTCGATTAAACGCATTCTTGTCCATGGCACAAAAGAGTGCGTTCATGGCCTTTGAGTTGTGAGTTGGTGTAGTCTTGTCGACAGTGGTCCATTAAGAATAAGGAGTTGTTGGTTTCTCATACTGAGTTTCCAAGATGTTCCATAACTCGTTGCCAATGCTCTGAAGATAGATCATCGTCATCTTCTTTTAATAAGAAGATTTTGATCCATTGAAAAGTAGAGGACGAGTGATAGAGTGCTCTTCTGGAAATTGTGATGGATTGAGATTGTTTGTCGGATAGACGTATGCCATCTTAGCCTTGCTTTGATATAAAATGTTGAATCTCTTGGCATACCCAATACACTAGAGGATGGAAGAATAGTGTATATTACGACGAAAATTGCAAATTAAACGTTACTAAAAATTGCATTAAAGAATGCGGAAGTAAAGAAGAGAAAAACCAGTCACAAACACAGAAATTTATCCTGATCCGAATCCAAATCCTTGTGATCCTACATCCAGTCATATACTTCTCGTAGAGACTTCAATCCACTATGACCACTTGCTCCCCGCAAGTGCAAAACATACAAAAAATGCAAATGCTCCCGAGTCGCAAACTTTGTACAATCTCTTCAACAAGGAATTCCGCCACAAAAGTAAAGACAATATCACTTATAGCCTTAATGATGAAATTATGAATCACAAGGAAAGGTGAGAGATCTTCAAGGTTTCTTGAATGGAAGTTGTGGTAGAAACTCTCTTTAAGATGCAATTCCTATAGAGAAAACATCAACAATTTGCTCTCTATGGAAACAAGACAAAAGGCTCTCTTACAGTGAGAAAACTAGAGAATTTTTGGAGAGAGAAAATGTCAAGAGTTGTTAATGACCGATATTTGGATCATATATATGAGCTTGAAAGAGTGTCCGAAGACCGTATATAAACTGCCAAAATTGTCAAAACCGCTAGTAGAAAAAGTGCCAGAACCGTTCCTAGTCGACTAGAAAAAAATTGATAGTCAACAATGTGCAGAATGGCCATAAAGAAAAGCAGTTAAAAACTGAATGTAGTCGACTAGAAAAGTTCTGTTAGTCCACTAGGACCAAAAATCTAAACTTTCGGCAAAGTGCTAGTCGACTAGGAAAAGTTCTAATCGATCATGACCAAAAGTCCAAAGTTGCGCAAATGCATTAGTCAACTAAGAAAAAGTGTAGTCGACTAGAACCAAGAATCAGACGTTACGTAAAGAGGCTAGTCGACCAAAAGCGTCATGACTTATTTTTTAAGGGAATCCTAAGATTCTAAGATGATTCATCATCATAGATTTAACATTCCAAGTGCAAGAAGAAATAAAATACAATATGATACAAAAATTACAATGTAATGGCCCATCTTTTATACTAAAGCCAAAAGCTTTCTTTGTCTCAATTTTCTTTCACTTTGTTTTTTCTTTCCCTTTTGACCTAAGGCCCAAGCCCACGCGACCCATTACCCTTTATTAAAACCTCTCTCTCTCTCTCTCTCTCTCTCTCTCTCTCTCTCTCTCTCTCTCTCTCTCTCTCTCTCCCAGCAACTGACCCTCACTTTTTTATTTCTTCTATTGCGAGCAGCAACGGAGGCGGAACGATAAGGGTTTCGAAAGCCTAGCCCTATTCGATGACACACGATCATCTCGCGAGGGATTCTCGTCGATTTCGAATCCCGGTTTACACGCGATAAGTCTTCCCTCTCTTACCCTTCTCCTTCTCTATTTATGCAAGGTGATTCCAAGGGTTTTCTTTATGCGAAAATTCTCCTCTTTCCTTCCAAAGTTTTCAGTTTTGATCATTTGGATCTTTGAAGATTTACGGTTGATTTCTTGAGCTTTTCACTTGGAATTCTTGCGCGACTTTGGTGCATGGTAGATTCGATCCATATTAAACTTTTAATTGTTTATATTTTTAAATGAAAATGATGATTCATGTAATTTTTAGAGAGGATTTCTCCACCAATGAATTTGGCACCAGTCTTAGAGTTACGGCGTTCTTCGTTTGATTTTTAATTTTTAGGATTATGGTCGGCCGTCGAGGGAAAGGCACTGCTGGGGTTTTTGCTTGGTTATTTCCTGTCGGGTGTTCTGCTTGGCTGCTTGATAATTCCGGCTGGTTGTTTTCTGTGTGTCTGTTTCAGTCTGATGTTTCCTACACGCTTGATAGTTTCAGTTGTTACTGAAAGCTTGGTGTTTAGCCTGCTTTTTGCTTGCGTTGGTGCTTCAGTTGTTGAATTTCATGTATAATGCATTGTACCCTTGTGAGCTAATCTGATGATGTGTGATGTCCTTGTCTACCTATTTGTTGTCATGTTTCGTTATTGGGCTAATTCTGATGCTAGCAGGATTTTAATAAAGCAGTAATTAAAATAATTTTGTCCTAAATTGGTATTTCTCTTTTATGCAAATCTTGGTCCGAGCAACCCCTCTAGGCAGGTAGACCACAGCCCACCAAGGTGCCAACATGAATCTGATTCATACGTAGGTTTTCTTTATCTTTTCATTATTTAATTGTTTATTATCAAACAGCGTGTTTCAATGCGTTTTTTTAAATTGTTTGGTTTTAATTGTTAAAATAGATAATGTTTCTGGATGCGAGATTGGACATGTGCATGATTAGAAATTTAACTGTTAATTCCACTAAATTATATTATTTAAGGTTATGCAATGACTAATGAGATTGTAACTTAATACTTGTTGACAGGTACCTTGCACAAAACATGACATCCTGAATATAGTTTTGCATAACTCTTTAAATTATGTAATTTAGGGATTAGAGGCATGAACATGACACCTGACACCCTAGAATTAGAACTACACTTGACATCACGGGTTTGTGGAACTTATAATTGTGAGAGTGCGGGAGCAATCGGAGTCATCCTTACGGCCCCTATCTGTAAGGATCTTCTTTCTCTTCGTCTCGCTCTGTTCTAAGATCCTTAGTCCATCTTTTGGACTCGGCTTAGGGTCGCACCCTTAGTCCAAGGTGGATTTCGTGTTGCACATCCTACTCTCCATTATAAGTCACATAATAAACTTTTACTGTTTCATCTCTACTATTAGGACATGTACCATTGTTAGCCCATGACAGGTTAGTTCTCTTTGTTTTAACTTGCAACTGCGTGCCTATTAATTCCTGCATGATAAATAATTAATTGTTTGGTAAATGTCCAATCTACTTTATTAATACTGGTTCAATTCTTTGTTGCTTCCGCTAGGTGACGAGCAGTAGGACGAGAAGGCTCCACAGTACGATGAGTCAAAGTTTCCTGTTGAAAACGCTGATTTTTGAGAGTTTGGTTCTGAAAGGAGAGTACTTATTATTTACTTTTATTTCTTTTCGGTAATTTTTAGTCGAGAGTTGTAGTTCCATTTTCTGCTTTAGACACAGTATTTCTTTTGAAAGAATGAAATAAAATGAGTATGTTCATTTCTTTTATAAATATTTCTTGTTTATCTTTATATTAACTTCACTGGTAACTGCAAGACCTGTAAAATTAATATGAGTGTGACGACACCCTTGTATAGGGCGTTACAAGTGGTGAACCTTACAGGTTTGGGCAACCACCTCGTGAACAGTATAGTATAAACAGGAAATACATATAAAGTACTCAGACTAAACTGACATTCTTCTCTGAAATACAGAATGTCAAAGACATTTAACCGACGTACATGAACTGCTAGGAACAATTCTGTTATTATCTACGAGGACATAGCAAGAAATCAAAGAGATGGAAGCGGTTCGGGTACCATCAATGACAATATCCTCAACAACAATACTGAATCACCAACGCTAAAGCACTTGACGCCAGAGGACATCATGCAAGGGATTTATGGTCTACAGCAGCAACAGGCGGACATGACGAAGCAAGTTCTGCTGAAGGACTTACGATCTGAAGGAGGTGTTTGACAGTTTCAAGCGATGAGCCCGAAGAATTTTAATGGAACGGAGGGTCCACTACAGGCAGATGAGTAGCTCAATAACACAGGACAATTTGTGCACCGCACGGGTTCTTGAGGACATGTGGGAAGATGTGGCCAAGTTACAACTAGTAGAGGGAGCCAGAATCTAGTGGAAGGCAGAAGAAGATCGATTGGGATTGTCGCTAGAATGGACTATCTTCACCCTAGTCTTTAATGCAAAGTACTTCCCCTCAAGCGAAGATGGTGCTGCATAACAAGTTCATAAATCTGAAACAAGGCTCCATGACAGTTAACCAGTATAATGCAGAGTTCTCAAGTGTGTAGCTCGAAACACCACAACGGTTCACGCATTTTATGTATTTTTCTTAACAATTTATTTTTTGCATGTTTGCTACAGAGATGGTCGCGACGCCATTGAGTCGGGCCATGTGCTTTAACAAGGGCTGAACATAGATATTTCGGAGAAAGCTTATCGCAGTGGATCTGACCACACATGCCGCAAAGACGTCTGCAGCCCAGAAGCACGAGTATGTGGAGAGAGAAGCTGCACAGGAACAGATATTGGATGTACCCTCGAGGCGACCACCCCTAGTAATTTCTGCACCCCTAGTAATTTCTGCAGGGCCCCATCGACAGCTGCATCAACCATTACAACAAACTCTGTTCAAGAAGCCAGCGCCACCATAGCAACCACGACGAACTGTCACCATATGTCATTATTGCAACAAGATTGTGCACATCAAGCCAGCATGTAGACTTTTCCTGAATTTATGCCTCATCTGTGGTGCAAATGATCACAGCACTAGGGATTGTCTACTGAGAGGATAGAGACCATCTACCCCAGCCCAGACTACTGCGCCAGTTTCTGCTCCAGCTACATCAGGCAACAATCAGCGTAGAGCCCCACTTCCGCCATAGAAGGTGTATCAGCAAGCAAGGTCTAGGCTCCACTGTCAAAACGCCAAGCCTTTACCATAACTGCAGAAGAGGCAGATGCAATTGGCCAAGTTATCACTGGCATGTAGTTTACAATTTTGTCGTCTTTTTGTTTCATACATTAGTACATGTACGCTTAGACTTGGTATTCGTGACCTTAGGTATTATACTACTTGCTAGTAGACCTATCATCGCCCTATTCGACTCAGGAGCCTCCCACTGTTTCATGTCGAAACGATTTGTCGACTAGCACATCATTTTCGGTTCGTCCCTTGCCTCTTGTTGGGACGTTAACACGGGCAGTAGAGTACTGACAACAACCAGCGCATGTTTTTCATGTCCCGTGGTAATCTGGGGACACGAACTGCCTATGGATTTCATTATCATCGACATGCCAAGTTTTGACGTTGGTCTTGGGATGGATTGGTTGGCGGTACACTACGCCACGATTGAATATCGCAAAGAAAGCGTGTTGTTCTAGATGTCAAATCAACTCAAATTCGAATTTGTCAGAACAGAGAGACCGACAAAGTTTAGATCTAGACCGACGGCGGCAGCGGCGACTGCCATGGATATTGAGATAGAGAAGCCGGAGATAGCTCGTGAATACCCAGATGTGTTTCCAGAGGAACTTTCTAGGTTACCTCCAGACCGTGGTATTGAGTTTGCAATTGAACTACTGCCTGGAGCTCAACCCTATTCTAGGCAGCCTTATCAGATGGCACCACCCGAATTGGAGGAAGTTCGGGCATAATTAGATGATTTGTTACAGAACGAGTGGATACGACCCAGCATGTCTTCATGAGGTGCCCCGATATTATTAGTGAAGAAGAATTGAACCAAACGGATGTGCGTTGACTACAAGGAGCTAAACAAAGTCACGGTGAAAAATAAGTACCCCCTTCCCTGCATCGACGACGTATTTGATCAGTTTGGAGGATCAAGTGCCTTTCTAAATCGGATCTAAGGAGCGGCTGTCATCAGCTGAGGGTTAAGAAGGAAGATGTTCACAAGACGGCATTTAATACGAGATATGGTCATTATGAATTTCTGGTGATGCCATTTGGTGTGACCAACACACCGACAATATTTATGAATCTTATGAACCAGGTGGTGTACGAGTACCTCGACAAGTTCGCATTTGTTTATCTCGACAACATACTGGTTTACTCGAAGGATGCTCAGGAGCACGACGGACACTTGAGGACGATTCTAGAGACTGAGACGAAACCATTTATATGCCAAGTATAGCAAGTGCAAATACTGGCTGAACAATGTAGCTTTTCTAGGCTACATAGTATCAGGTGAAGGAATTTCTGTAGACTCGGAGAAGGTTGTGTCCGTTCAGAACTGGCCAGTGCCTAAGTCAGTATCAAAGATTCGAAGTTTCTTGAGACTAACCGGCTACTGCACGAGGTTTATCAAGGACTTCTCAAGGATCGCATAGCCCATAACTCGTTTGACAAGGAAGGATGTAGTGTATGTATGGTCAAAGACTTGCGACAATGCATTTTAAGAATTAAAGAGATTGACGACTGCACCGATATTGGTCATTCCAGATCGGATGGGAGACTTCGAGGTGTTTTGCGACACGTCTGACAAAAGTCTTGGGTGTGTTCTTCATCAGCACTGATGCGTTGTCGCATATGCTTCAATGCAATTGAAGACTCACGAGAAGAATTACCACTCATGATCTTGAGTTGCAGCAGTAATTTTTGCCTTAAAGATTTGGAGACACTTTCTACTTGGGGAGCACGTGAAGGTATATACGGATCATAAGAGCTTAAAATACCTCTTCACGTAGAAGGAGCTGAACCAGCGACAACGGCGATGGATCGAGCTTATGGAGGATTATAACATTGACCTTCAGTACCATCCTGTGATGGTTAATATGGTTCCTGATGCATTGAGCCGGCTTCCAGGAGTGATGATGTTTACGACACAGTAGAGACTACATCAGGAGATCCACGAAATGTAGATAGACGTGGTGTTAATTGGGTTGACCTCGTCATTGATGAACATTGGAATACAGTCGACACTGGTAGACAGGATTAAGGCTGCTCGGGCAGGAGATGCAAAGCTTCAGCGGATTAAGGACATGGCATTGGCGGGACATACACTAGAATTTCATATACATGCAGATTGGTCCTGAGATATGGATGCAGGTTATGTGTAACTTTAGGAGATGTCAGAGAGGAGCTATTAAAAGAAGCACACAGTTCCCAGTACTCCATCCACCCAGGATGAACTAAGATGTACCAAGACTTGAGACAGCATTATTGGTGGGCATGGAATGAAGAGAAGCGTGACACAAAACATGGCTAAATGCATAGTGTGTCAGCAGGTGAAGGCTGAACATCACTGTATTGTCGGTCTGTTACAGCCCCTACCCATTCCTGAGTGGAAGTGGCAATATATCACGATGGACTTCGTAACGGGACTTTCCCAGAGCAAAAAAGCAACATGACATCGTTTGGGTGATCGTTGATCGATTGACCAAGAAAGGCCATTTGATTGGATAGTCCACATAGACTCGCGAAGAGATACATAGGGGAAATTGTGAAATTACATGGAGCCCCAGTGAGTTTAGTTTCAGATAGGAACACTGTTTACATCCCACTTTTGAAAGAGCCTACAGGAGAAGTTAGGTACGCAATTGAAGTTCAGCACAGCATACCACCCTCAGACGGACGGGCAGTCAGAGCGTATTATTCAAATTTTGGAGGACATGCTGCGAGCATGCAAGTTGGATTTCAGGGGGTCGTAAGAGGACCACTTACACATCGTAGAATTTGCTTACATCAACAGTCATCAGGCGAGTATTGGAATGGCGTCGTTCGCGGCTTTATATGGAAGAAAGTGTCGATCGCCCTTGAGCTGAAACGACATCGAGGATCGAGAATTGGTTGGGCCCGAGACGATTGTGGAAACAGTCGACGTTGTACGAACCATCAGAAAGATGCTACAGGTAGCACAAGACCGATACAAACACTGGGCAGATTCAAAGAGATAACATTTGGAATTTCAGCCAGGAGATCACATCTTTTTGAAGATTTCACCCAATAGAGACATGATTCGCTTTGGTCGCAGAGGAAAACTTAGCCCACGATATATTAGACCCTTCAACATACTCAAGCGTGTGGGTGAAATGGCATACCAACTTGCACTGCCTCCACCTCTAAATGGAGTATATAATGTGTTCCACATATTCCAGCTGCGGAAGTATGTGGGAACCCAACTCACGTGGTCGATCACTCAGATATTACAGTGCGGCCAGACTTGAGCTATGAACAGCATCCAGTAGAGATTATTGATCAACGACAGAGGACTCTCAGAAAAAAGACTGTGGACTTGGTCAAAGTGATGTGGCGTCGTGACTCGCCAGGAGAAGCTACTTGGGAGCGAGAGGAGGAGAAGAACGAGTGTTATCCGCACTTATTCACCGATTAGTGACTCCATTAATTCCAAGGATGGAATTTCTTTGAAGTTGGATAAGTTGTAATGGCCCACCTTTATAATAAAGCCCAACGCCCTTTTCTTTTTCTCATTTTCTCCCTTTGTTTTTTTCCCTTTTGATCAAAGGCCCAAGCCCATGCGGCCCATTACCCTTTATTCAAAACCCCCACACACTTTCTCTTCCATTCTCTCGCTCCGAGCCCAGCGACGGACCCTCTCTTTTTTCGTTTCTTCTATCGCGAGTAGCGGCGGCGGCAAAACGATAAGGGTTTTGAAACCCTAGCCCTAACCGATGACGTGGATCCTCTCGGGAGGGATTCTCGTCGATTTCGAATCCCGGTTTACACGCGATAACTCTTCCCTCTCCTACCCTTCTCCTTCTCTATTTATGCAAGGTGATTTCTAGGGTTTTCTTTATGCGAAAATTCTCCCTTTCCTTCCAAAGTTTTCAGTTTTAATCGGTTGGGTTTTTGGAGATTTATGATTGATTTCTTGAGCTTTTCGCTTGGAATTCTTGCGCGACTTCGGTGCACAGAAGATTCGATCCCTATTAAACTTTTAATTTTTTATATTTTTGGATGAAAATAATGATTCATGTAATTTTTAAAGAGGATTTCTCCTCCAATGAAATTTGGCACCGGTCTTAGAGTTACGGCGTTCTTCGTTTGATTTTAAATTTTTGGGATTGTGGTTGGCCGCCGAGGGGAAGGCACGGCTGGGGTTTTTGCTTGGTTATTACATGTCCGGTGTTCTGCTTGGCTGCTTGATAATTCCGACTGGTTGTTTTATGTGTCTGTTGGTTCAGTCAGATGTTACCTACATGCTTGATTGGTTCAGTTGTTGTTTCTGAATATGCTTGGTGTTTAGCCTACTTTTTGCTTGCTTTGGTGCTTCAGTTGTTGAATTTCGTGTATAATGACTTGTACCCGTGTGAGCTAATCTGATAATGTGTGGTGTCCTTGTCTGCCTATTTGTTGCCATGTTCCGCTGTTGGGCTGATTCTGATGTTGGCAAGATTTTAATAAAGCAGTGATTAAAATAGTTTCCTAAATTGGTATTTCCATTTTATGCAAATCTTGGTCCGAGCAACCCCTCTAGGCAGGTAGACCATAACCCACCAAGGTGCCAACATGAATCTGATTCATTCGTAGGTTTTTCTTTATCTTTTCATTATTTAATTGTTTATTATCAAACAGCGTGTTTCAATGTGTTTTTTTAAATTGTTTGGTTTTAACTGTTAAAATAGATAATGTTTCTGGATGCGAGATTGGACATATGCATGATTAGAAATTTAACTGTTAATTCCACTAAATTATATGATTTAAGGTTATGCAATGAGATTGTAACTTAATACTTGTTGACCGGTTCCTTGCACAAGACATGTATGACATCGTGAACATAGTTTTGCATAACTCTTTAAATTATGTAATTTACAGATTAGATGCATAAATATGACACCTGACACCATAAAATTAGAACTACATTTGACATCATGGGTTTGGCGAAACTTATAATTGTGAGAATGCGAGTGGGCGATTGGAGACATACTTACGGCCACTGTCGGGGAGGATCTTCTTTGTCTGTCACCATCTGTTCTAAGATCCTTAGTCCCTCTTTTGGACTCGGCCTGTGGTCCCACCCTTGATCCAAGGTGGACTTCACGTTGCGCATCGTGCTCTCCATAATAAGTCACATAATAAACTTTTATTGTTTCATATCTGCTTCTACGACATGTACCATTGTTAGCCCATGACAGGTTAGTTCTTTGTTTTAACTTGCAACTGCATGCCTATTAATTCCTGCATGATAAATAATTAATTATTTGGTAAATGTGCAATCTACTTTATTAATAGTGCAACTCTTTATTGTTTCCATTAGGTGATGAGCAGTTGGACGAGGAGGCTCCACAATACGAGGAGTCAGAGTTTCCTGTTGAAAACGCTGATTTTTTAAAGTTTGATTCTGGAAGGAGTGTACTTGTCATTTTCTTTTATTTATTTCTTTTCAGTACTTTTAGTCGAGAGTTGTAGTTCCATTTTCTGCTTTAGACATTGTATTTCTTTTGAAAGAATGAAATAAAATGAGTACGTTCCTTTCTTTTATAAATAATTCTTGTGTATCTCTATATTGACTTCACCAGTAACTGCAAGACCTACAAAATTAATATAAGTGTGACGATAGTGAGTATGGGGCGTTCAATACAACATGAAAGAAGATACAAAATATGTTAATATGCTTGACTTCTTGATTGTAAAACTTCTCGCAGAGATTTTTGATAATTTGAGTAGAACAAAGTCATGATGTTGAAGTAGACTATCTGCATAAAGAGAGTTAGTATGCACAAATAAATAATAATGATAAATAAATAATATATATATATATACTAGAAATAACTCATGCACACAGTGCACGGCGCAAAAAACCCACCAACAGAATGTGAGGCACGTGTGCAAACGATAAGGAGTGAGAATTGTGGGTGGGTGTCGATATCGTCAGGAGGTAAAATGGAGAAAAGTGTGGTTTAACTCGGGTTTGTTTTTTGGTGTTGTTTGAACTTAGGTGTGTTTTTGGTTTCTTTTTGGGGGGTTTTTTTGTGTTTGTGGTGATGTGGAGGAGGTTGTCCATATGGCGATGTGACATTGCCACTTGATACAAACATGCCACATGGGGACAACCTCCTCAATTGTATAATAGATATATGTCTGTATCATCAAAACTCTATGGGAAAGAGATTCAAATGTCATCATTGTCATCATTGTGGTGTGACATCTTGCAAATATACTTATTGTTTGTTACCCTGAGCATACTGTAAGTCAAATTCCAACTCATCAGCTGAGTGAAGAAGTTAACACAAATAAACAACATGTAATATCCCGATGGAGACCGCAAATGACTTGGCATACCAAGGTACAGTGCCCTACAACTAAAAGGATGCTGATTATATGGTATGTTTCATCTCAAGATGCCACATAGATGGTATTCAGCTTAAATATTTCTGTTAAGCTCTTCCAACTGGTCTTAACATTTGTTCAGGTTGCTAAAAAACATATTACAATCTACCTAACAAAGAAAATCAGAACAGCTGCTGATTGTCTTCAGCATGTATATGTTCCTAGATAATGTAGGGCTTCCGTTTATTGCACTATAACAAGTGTAAACAAGTGTTCCCAATAGAAACACAAATACATGACTGCATATCCAAACTATAGGTCAAAGAATATGTTACATGCTACAGAGAAAACAAGATTTCCTCATCTTTTACCTTTACTGACCTCCACTGAGAGTTCAGCCAGCGCACTGGATCCAGATCACCTAGGCATGTAACCGTCCCCATGTACCTTTATGAAACATGACATTCAAATGAAATACAAATTTCACAATATTTACCATAATGACAATTGGGCTAGACCGACCAAAAAAGGCGGATTCAAATCTTTAATATAATTGGGAATAATCTCACATATCTAACTATTTTCATTGCAAATTTAAATATTTCCCCTAAGCCATTGAAAGCTAAATCCATCAAATGTTCAGTGTAACATGACTCGGCTTTTCTTGAAGATTACCCCGACCTACTAATTGTAAATAAATTCTGCATGCTAACCTGCGAACACTTGACTCTTCAGTCTCAAACAGCATCCGGAAGCGCATCCCAACTGATATACGAGTGTGATACACAGCTTTAGCATATCTTGACAGTGGTATAACAAACTCAGATGGGCATGCCCTGCAACAGTTGTAAAAGAAACAAGCCATCGTGTAAATTAGTAAGAATAAAAGCTCGTGCAAGTTAGTATTATGGAGTAAAAGTTCTACCTTGGGTTATAAAAAATGGTGAAACGGCTATTCGTGGCAGCAGCATGAGCAGCAGCAGCAAGAAGCCCTATGTGCATACTATCACTTGACAAAACAGAGGAAGGCATTATAGTTTGCGGTCTACTAGCCCGTCGAATCCCCAAAAGAAGCTGGTTCTCATCATTCCTACCAATAGAAATGAAAAATGATGAATGCTCACTGACTTCCATAACTCATTTGATGCATCATTGATAACATAAAAGAATGAAATTAAATATTAAAGCAGACCATATAAAGATGATGGAATCCCCAGCAACAAGTCGCTTGGCACTTACGAACACACTCCAGCCTGTAGTAAGAAGATGCCTTTTTGGTTTACCTGCCATAATGAAGATAGGGAATATTTCTGTGTTACTTCATTTGTTTATGATGAAGCATGAATATCATATGTGCCCATTAAATAGGCATTCACAAGTGAAGATATCATGACAGCCAAGGTTATTGTAAACCCCCAAGCGACTAGGAAGCACACACGGGTACGGGTCCCAATTCAGGTACATGACATGGTAAATTTGTAAAAGTTAGGGTACAGAGACATGGCAATTATCTATATTACATTTGATGCATTTGTCATAGGTGACACTAAAAGTGACTAGGACAAATGTCTCATCACCCCCCTCCACCTCACCCTCCACCTCACCTCACCTCACCCTCCACCTCACCTCACCTCACCCTACCCTCCACCTCACCCTCCACCTCAGCCAAATCTCCCACCCCCAGCCACTAATTTACATGTTTGCCATCCCCTCAAAAAACCACCTCCAACCTCGCTTAATTACATGTTTGCAATTATAATATTATATAACATACAATAAATATTTATGTACACACAACAAACAAAATATAAAATGTGACATCAAACAATATAATTTTTAAACATATAATTAAAATAAGTTCACTTTGTAGTTACATTTTTTATAGGAATTTCTAGGCTTTGGTGGAACAAAAATCTGATTTTTTTATAGATATAGAAAAAATACAATGATAAGCTGGCCTCAATTCGAGAAGAGACCGGTCTCCTAGCTTTTGATTCGAGATAAAAGCCTAACTCTCCAAATATCTAGCCTAATTTATTCCTAAACTCTTCCCTTCTCAATATTGTTCTCCAAATTCAACATCACATAGCCATAACCCCCTCATCATATATATAATGGACTGATTTGTTCAGAATTACAAAAATGCTCCTGAATCCTAAAATTACAAGTTTGCCACTCGCACCCCAAATCTAGCATTACTCTGCTCCAAAGAACCACATTATCATCAAGTTGGTGTCATGAAATTCATGGACACGCTAAGAATGCTCGTCCCCTTCTGGGTCTTCCTCCCTCTTCGTCGAAACCCTAGTAACCTCCATTGTCATCAATGTTACCCCTGAAAGGGTAGCCGCCATCTGTGGATGGCCACCGGGCCACTTCGGCCACACACCCCGATGTCACATGGGACATC
Organism: Scilla litardierei; assembly: GCA_030789695.1. NCBI lineage: Eukaryota > Viridiplantae > Streptophyta > Magnoliopsida > Asparagales > Asparagaceae > Scilla > Scilla litardierei. The sequence goes on along the minus strand of CM061132.1, from coordinate 33,759,109 downwards.
GCCCCCTCGTGGGCCTCCTGTAGACCATCTGTAGCCTAGTGGGCCTCATCCGCTGTCTTCGGTCCATTCAATGTCTCTAACGCCCTCAACGAAGCCCGGAAGATGTCACAGTGATCGCCTAGCCCGCATGAAGGTCCTCCGTGCCTAAAAAGACTAACGCCAATGCTCGCAAGATCTTCCATCTGAAAACCAAGGGCCATGGGGCCACTTAAATGTCGCCACGCCATGGAGGGCCGCCTAGGGCTCGGGCCCCAAGGCAGCCCACCCAAGGGCCGCCAGGCCATGGGAAATTCAAGGATACCCACGTTCCCAAAATATAAATAAACAAGTAACAGTGTCCAACAAGAACTGAACAGTATCTGACACATCTGAGAAGTGTTCAAGAAGTTGCAATCTCCAGTATATGTGTAAGCACATCCAATTCGAGAATGGCATCATATTAGACGTGCACATGCTACATAGGCAAGGTGAGAACCTTCTAAGAGGTCATCTTCATGAAATAGCCCCAAGACAAGCCTGCTTAGCAATAGAGTTCTTCACAATTCCTCCAAAAATTCTAACTACTATTAATTCTAGAGTTACTTCCTCCAAAAATTCTAACTACTATTAATTCTAGAGTTCATGAGAATTTCTATATGCTAGAGACACTCTTATCACATTCAATATGGGATTATTCACTTAAACTTGAGGTGGCGTATACTCCACTGGTTTAGGTACAGTAACTTCGATGTTCTAACACTTCGCTAGATAACATGCAATTCTAGATGTGGCCCCAATGGACCCAGAGTTTGCTATTGCAATTTCAAAAGATGGCTCCCACTACAACCATGTGTAGGGTGGCCCTTTTCTTCATGTAGCACGTAACCTCATGTGGAACTTAGCTTCACACACTTCCAACTAGTGTTAACTTTGATACCATTTGAAATGCTCTAAGCAAGACTACCAAAGAGATCATCCATCTTCAAATTGTCCCCACCCAAACCCTTATAGTGATATAGTTCTTCCAAACCCATAAAGCTCAGCTTCAACAAAGGATGGGGTTTTCATCAAAGGGTGTGTTTCTTTTCAATGTAATACTTATTATCGGGTTATATGAAAGTTACCTCTCAAAATCTTGTCTGGGGATTTTTAAGTTAGGGTTTTGCTCTGTTCCTCTACATGTTCTTTTAGTGGAATTTTCCTTCATGATCTTCGTTTGGATGTAAGGGGCCGAACTACAAATCTTAGTATGCTTCTCTTTTATGTTATTATGTTATTTAATCTTCATGTGTGCCACAAGCTTGTGACATTATGGGGTCACATTTTTTGCACCTTTTAAAACACAAAAAATGCATTAAAAGCGGTTACTGTTCAAACACCCAGAAACATAAATCTATCTTCGCAATAGTTACTTTATTACTACATATAATGTCCTTACTTATTGATTCCGTGATGCTATGTATGGCATTAAATCAACTTAATTAGATGGATGGAATGATACAATCACATGTATTTTCTTGCTTACAAAATAACCTATTGTTAGGATTTATGACTCGCATCCTTTCGAGTGATTAAGTGATGATAGGGCAAAGGAACTAAATAGTAGGTTTAGTCCCCCTCAGATAAAATAAAGAACAAACATGTGATTAAATATGTTAGGGTCCATGACAAAAGAGAGTTAATTCTTTGGAGTCAATATGAGCTTCAAGCATATTAGCCATATCTATCTCAGTTTGAAGACCTACTTCCTTCTGGTAAGCATATCTGCTCTTACAAATTGATATCAAAACACATGGTTCGATACGCCTTTGCCAAGGATACATGGTTGATTCAAAAACTCTATTTTTCGCACGTGATTGTTTGGGCTTCAGGTGGAATCTTCACACCTTGCCTTTTACTTCGAGACCATGTTAGTACGTGGTTATTTGGGTTTGAGGTGCATCTCGCACACCTCATTATCTATTACACGTATTATCGTACTTGACATCATGTGCGATCTAATTCATACCATGATATCGTGACTCTATTTGTCTGTGAAGTTCCCGTGTCATGCATGTTGGCTCTATATATGATATGGTTCATGTATGAAGTTATGGTGAGTCACATTTCTCCTTCAGTTGGGATCGAGCGGATGAGCCAATGTGAAGATTTGTTAGGATTTATGTCGCGCATCCTTTCGAGTGATTAAAATGATGACATAACAAAAGGATTAGAGAGTTGGTTTAGTCCTACATCTGATAAAATAAAGAATGAACATGTGGTTAAATAACTTAGGATCCATGACTTAAGGGTTAATTCTTTTGAGTCAATATAGGCTTCAAGCATATTAACCACATCTAAATCGGTGGGCCTAGTTCCTCCTAATGGAAATTTCCTCCAATTTTATTTCCCTTCACAAAACTTCCCTAGCTCAATTATCTCACCGAAGGATAAGCACGCATGAAAACTAACTATAACTATAATCTCCATTCTTAATGCATTGATCATGTAACATCCTTGAGTATTTTCTTTATTAGACTAACTTTTTTTCATTAATCCATATTATTCACTCTTAAAACATCACTAGCATTATGCACTCTTAATAACTCACTTCAACCACATGCCACAGACCAAAAATATTAAAATAGTAATGATTACCAACCCATCGTAATGATCTTATGGATTCATTTACTGCATTCACTAGCAAAGAATCACATATCAACATATAAATTTAACATAGCAGAAGTTTTGCACTTTGGTAGACTTGAAATCTTTCATGCCATGTTGTCATCCATTTACTGTCTAATTTAGAGCATTACATTATTAAGTTTATGAATGTGTTAAACCATCTATGTTACAAATTCTGCCACAACCTTCCAGCGACAATATGCCATTTGCATGTGTGGTTTCCAAAGTTCTAATTCCCAGCATCAAAACTTTTCTCTACATGCTACCCAAGTCCTTGCCGACTTTTGCTACTTTCCATAGGTGATGGTGTAATTTATTTGCCTTGCAATGCATCCCTTGGTGAACACATCCATCATCAACATGACTTTTCATCTTCCCAAGCAAATGAGAAGTATTATAAACAGTATCAACGAAGGTTACCAAAAACATGGATGGCTTTGGTATATGGAACGAAAATAGGCATGTAGAAAATTAGTGGTCCAAAACATGGTATGTTGATGGCAAGCATCTAATGATGCTTAGTAGGAACAAACTATGTTCATTTGAAAGAAAAATAAATTCTACAAGATTATTAAAGAGTTATTAAATGTCTATACACATATTTATGTATAATAAAATTTATCAAAAGTGCACCTCATCCTCATAACAAAGATCTTTTAGATGTAACTAAAAATTTAGAACATTGATTTTACCATTGATTTAAAGGTTACTAACAATCAACTTGATAACAACGGCCTATTAATAATGGCAAACGTAACTACTTGAAATTTTGACATCGCTTACTCTTGAATTTAAGGAATGGAATTTCACGAATGAAATTAAATTGTTTGTATATGTCTACTGGACTGCAAACTTTTCCCCAATGTTTGTGTTATGTAATTGTAGGAAACTTATTTGATTGCAGAAATCAAATCAATCTATATTCAATACAAAGAATTTTTAAACACATGTAATTTTAACCATAGCATAAAAAGAGTTAGATATCTGGTATGAGATCCTATCATGTAAACATTGCCTAGAAAGATAGATGTCGCCTTCATGCAAGCAACCATGGCAATCTCCTCTATAGTGATAAACAAACTAGCCAGCAACTGATAGCACACAAACAATTGGTTCTCTGTACTTGAACGGATGCTTTAGAATATGCCCACACAATAGAGAATATGTCAGAAAGTAAAAGTTGAGAGATGAAAAGATTTTTCTGCTTGATTTTTACTTTGCCCAATCTCCCTTTTCTAGGAAAAATAGGTACGAGGAGAAAAACCCAATCAAGAGGAACGTTGCCACATTCTTCTTACCTACCCTCCCTATTTGCAATTTCAACAGCATCCTATCTTGCGAATATATCATAAATAACAACATGAGCCGTTTCTATAAAATAAACATACTTGTATTTGGAAAAAATCTCAAAATAAATAAAACAGTCACTACTTTAATAGAACTAACTATTTTAAAAGCCCAATAAAATTCAAGGAAAAAACTTATTACAAAAGGCCCAAAACTCAAAAGCCCAAAAGAAACTCACTTTTTCCTTTTGACAAATCCAACAATCCCAAATATCCATTATTATTTGATTCCCTTGATATATAGTGGGATATATACTTCTATTAATTTCAGTTAAAAACTTAAAACATATTAATTGCTTGCTATTGTTATTTATTATTCACATTTAGATGATTATTTAATTTCAGGAAATTTATATAATTTCTGGATTTTCTCAAAGGGAAAATTAACTTTTCTTTGGGATTTTAAGTATTAAGCCTTTGTAATAAGATTTTACCTTTGAATTTTATTGAGTAATAGTTAGTTTTATTGAAGTTTTGGCTTTTTATTTATTTTGGAATTTTCTCTCAAAAACATACGTATATATTTGATAGAATGGCGTCTGCCATTGTTTGTGATATATTAGCAAAATATGATGTGATTTAAATTGCAAATAGGGATGGTAATTAAGAAGATCGTGGCAGCATTTTTCTTAATTGAGTTTTTCTCCCCATGCTAATTTTTTCTACAATAGTAAGCTTGGGCAAAGGAAAACCCAATCAAAAAAACCATTCCCTCTCCTTTCCTCTCAATATTGACTTTCTACTTAAAATTCTCTATTACTTTGAGCATATTTTGAAACATCTTTTCAAGCATAGATTTTTCATGTAATGTCAAATGTTGGCTACTCAAAGGTTCGTTTAACACTAGGGAACAGATTGTTTAACACTAGAGAGCAGCATGCCCGGCCCTAACCCAGGGCAACCAGGGCAGCCGCCCAGGGCCCAGGGCCAGGGGGGCCCATTTCTTTCTACTGCGCATTTAGCTTCAGCATACGCGATGCACATGGCAAAGACGGTCATCGACCTCGTCGTGCTCGATATCATGGCCAACGCCGGGCCCGATGCCGAGCTTTCGACTGCAGAGATCGCGTCCAACATCTCTAATATGAAGAATCCGCAGGCTGGGGTCATTCTTGACCGGATTCTGAGGTTCTTGGCCAGCAGCTCTGTGCTGACTTGCTCGGGGATCGAGGGAGACAACGACCTTGTCAAAAGGAGGTACGGCTTCAGATCGGTGTGCAAGTTCTTTGTTAGTAGCCCGGATGGGGCATCCCTTGCTCCTCTGGTCCTGATGAACCAAGACAAGCTCCGCCTGGATGTTTGGCAAGCCTATTTTCTGTGTTGTTTTTGCAGGAAAGTGCTTTATGTTCGATCCAGCTATGTATCTTTTTCATATCTTGGACCCTAATCTTGGTGCATCCCAGAGGACCCAATCAAGACTCACACTGAAACACACACCACTAGTCTGTGCACACCCCTCAAGATAAGTGGTTGGCTTTTAACATGGATTCTTATTATGGGCCTATGGTTGATATTTTTTGATTATTTCTCTTAGATTTTTTATCCCCTTTATCCCGCAAGAAAAGTTGTGAATTTTAAACAAATATGGGCAACTTTTTACCAAGAGACTTATCACTTTCACATACGATGATGTGACACAGTGTATTTCTGGGTAGCAATGTGTCACGTCATAATATTAAAGAGATCTCACACAAGTCATTTTAAGGGGTAATGGTTTTTTGTCCTCCTATTTTGGACCATCTTTTAGCATTTCAATAAAAAATTTAGGCGTACGGATGAGCCTCGTAGCATTGCACTTGGCTAGTTTTCAAACCCAATAAAATTTAGTATTTCAATTGTTTAAAAAAATTATATTTAAAGGGCCCAAATTTTTAACTCGCCATGGGCCCCAATATCTTCAGGGCCGGCCCTGGAGAGCAGATTGCCTATGCTGCATGCATGAAGGTGACATGTCATTTAGAGTGATATTTACACAAAAGGATCCCTGATCAAGCATCTAAAATTTTTATACTATGCTTAGAATTGCACGTGTTTAAAATTCTTTGCATTGAATATTAACTGATTTGATTTCTACAATCAAATAATTTTACAACAATCCGGAAAGATAGATCTAATTGCTAGTCATCTCTATTCTTAACCTGCTTGATCTAAAGATTTTGATCTGTCTTTATATCTATCTTCTCTTACATTAGGCATTTTGCTATTATTTATTTAGACATTAAATTAAATGTTATATATTTAGATTTTTAAAAATTCCTCTCCTCCTTTCCTCTCAACTTTTAATTTATGCTTCTTAAAATTCTCTATTATTTTGAGCATATTCTGAAGCATTCGTTCAAGCACATAGAAACGATTACTCATGTGGTCGATTGTCGGATACTCAATGATTCGGTTACTGCTAGGGAGCAAATTGTCTCAGCTGCAACACAAAAGTAGCATTTATCTTTCTAGAGCAGTGTTTACACAATTTAATTGCAAGTCAGGCATCTAAGTATTTTTCTTGGACAAAACTTAAAATTGCATGTATTTAAAAAAATTGTACTGAGCATTGATTGATTTGATTTCTACAATCGAGTAATTTCCTACTGTAGTTACATTAACAAAGTGTAAATAACAAAAAGCCTATTCAAATTTTAGGCAACCAGTTTGTCTTCATTCATTTGCAGCGGACCAACATAGTTACATGATCTCAAAACTTCCATGTATTAGTCCTCTCTTTCTTTCTCCTTTTTCTTTCTTTTCTGATGCAATTGTTATTACATTAGCGATGTTTATAGAAAAATTTAAATGCATATTAAATATCCTAACCTCGGAAAATATGCCTAAACTTCCACTCATTATCATGAATATCCCTCGCGATGAGCTCCTGCACAGGTGGCTGCTGCGAGAAATCCTAAATGAAATAGATATAACTAACCTGTCATTCGCGTTCAAAGGATATTCCAATAAAAATATATTTGAAAATTACAAAACACCACAAGACCCACAAACCAAAGGTGGAAACACTTTCTCGGCTGCACGACGAGGGACCGAGAAGCCTCCATGTGTACTTGTATCACTCGCAGTTAGAGTCTTACAGAAATAGTTGGTTGGCTGCTTGCCCACTATACCCATCTCAATGGGAACATAGTTGCCCTGTTCCTGCTGCAAAGCAACATCAATTGTGTTCAGTTACTGTAAAAATCAAACAATCTCCAGACAATTATCTCTATCATACCGGGCTTAAAGGTTGCAATGTCATTTGTGCATAGACTTCATCAGTTTCCACATCTGCCTGCAATTTCAATTTCATAGCCAATCAGCATTATCCATCATTCACACAAATAGACAAAAGCAATCAAATATTATATCCAAAGCTTACATGCATTGTGACATTGTGAAGTTGGCATATCAGCTGGGGAGGCAAATTTGTATAATTCGGGATGTGACCTTCAACTTCCTTGCTGGTGGAAGCAGCAACCTTTGTTTGCAAATATATAACATTTAAGTAAACGCCAAAATCTTCATCCTACTAGAATAGAAAAGAATGAACAAGTTTCGATCTTTCTCACATGCTCACTGTGGCCTTGGGGGAAGTAAACAACACGAGTCCCGACCGTCGGCAAGCAGACCAGAGGCCCAGCGCAGGCATGCCAGAGCTCCGAGTTCAAGCATCTCTTATCCTCTCCTTCAACAAATCCCACACGTTCAAAGTTCTAATTTTTAAATCTTCTGTATTTACAACGAAACAACTCAACGGAGTAAAACCGGCGCATACCTTCTTGATCCTGCTCCCCTAAACTCACGGAGGAGTTCATCTTAAATCACTGAAGCTTCAGCCGAGCTAAAACAAGAAACTGACAACATTTATTGATTCTAACTGAACATCCAAAGCGCCATCCACTGCCTTCCAATTCAAACCACTCGCATTCTACTAACATCGAAGAAAAAGCTTCGACTCACAATCACCGAGGGCCAAGGTTTCACTGTTGAAGCAAGCTACGGTTTCCAACCACGATCAAATTCTCAAAATCGAAACCTAAACGTTATCCGATCTCAATAACTCCAACTGACCCAAAAATCGGCAGATTTCTCCGCTTAAATCTCTCGGCAACGCGCTCGAACAAGCTCAGCCGAGCTCGGAGAAGCTCTCGTCCCTCAAAATCGCCATCAAATCCAACCTCTCTAGCTCTGAGAGAAACAAAAAGATCAATAACACAAAAAAGAAAAAAAATGTCCTCGAAAAAAAAATAAAGATAGAAGAAGAAGAGGATAGAAATAGCGCTCCCACGATTTTTAATGCAATCGCTCTCTCTTAGGGCCTGTTCCAGTGGGTTTCTTTTGGTGGATGATTCACTGTTTGTAATAGTAAATCATAGGAGGAATTTTGAAGAGAGAGAAGAGGAGTAGTGTGTTTCTTTTGGTTGCTTTGGGTTGGAAAGTAGAGAGGAGTTTTGTTTGTGGGGCCTATAGTAAAGTATTGTGTTTCTTTGGTTATAGTGGGATTGGGAAAGTTAGATGAGGAAATGTGGAAGTTGGTTAAATATTAATAAAATAATGTATTTAAAAATAAAACTAAAATTAAAAAACACAAAAAAAAACAGTTTGCATTAAAAAAAGAAAGAAAAAGCAAAGCATCTGGTTGCTTTGCTGAAATCCCCACGAATTGTGGGGATTTTGGCAGGGGGAGCTGAGCATGCCACATAGGAGAGAGGAGAAGCTGGGAGGGGCTGAAAGCAGCTATGAGGAGTAGCGGCCCCTGGAACACGCGAGGGAAAACCACATAGGATTCGGGCAAAAGAAACCCGAAGTGACCAATAACAGTGCTCATTTTGCACTTTCTCAATCAAAAGCACCCAAAAGAAACCGGGTGGAACAGGCCCTTATGGGCGGAAACTCTCGCTGTCACCTTTATTGTTCGCCGAATTAAGTTAACCACCATTTCAAAATAAAATAGGGTATTGATTTGTGCACCCACCGTTTTACTACCGCGCACGTACCACTTATTTTCAAGTATACCATTCAGTTACATTATGCGCACATATCATCGACTACCCTCTACAACACACAAAAAACCCTCCACGCACCCTGCCGTCACCGACGACGAGGACATTGATGACTATTTACTAGGGTTTGGAATAGACGGTGGAGAAGAGAGAGATGGTGCTGGGAAGATCAGATGAGGGGACGGTGGAAGAAAGAGAGGGGGTTTGGATACGTTGAAGGCGGTGGAGTCGGCAGGGGCGGAACTACATGTAACCTGCCCTGGGCAGCTGCCCAGGGCAAAAAAATAAATAAGAATTTTTTATTACTGTGAAACAACACTAATTTGTAGCCCAATGGAAAGGATGCTTCTCTTTGGGTCTAGTGGCTTGCGTTCGATTCCCAGCAGATTTTGTTTTTATTTGTTATTTATGCTGATTTTGTTATTAATGCTGATTTTATTATTAATCAGCATTTTTATTTATTATTAATGCTGATTTTATTATTAATCAGCATTATCACTCTTGATTGTGGTAGCTGATATCAATGCTATATTAGTTGGTTTTAAGTTCCACTTAAATCTAATTCCAAGTTCATTTCTACCCTGGATTAAAAAAATAAATTTTAAGTGTTTTTCTACAAAGAAAGTGTGGTTATCTGAGTTAGGGGAATAGAGAATCTTTTTTAACTCGGGAAAAAGAGAAAATAGGAGAAAATGCACTTGAATCAACAGAGACCTCCGAGCTTTGCTGTGCCCCTAACTCTGATGGCAAAGCAATGAACCACCTGGGAAATCAGTGGTTCGATTTCACACTTTAAAAAAGGAAAAAAATCTACTTTATTTATACGTTTATATCTAACTCCTTTATAGTTTAATATACCCTAAATTAGGACCAAATATGGTATTGTTTTGAATATATCTATAATACTATATTGTAGATATTATTAGTAAATAAGTAATACATGTTAATGTTTAATTTTTTTAAAAATTCTTTACATCATCTTTGTTTTTGGCCAGTGCAAAAAAAATTCCTGGTTACGCCACTGGGAGTCGGGGTTGGGGAGGTCGAAGGAAGGGGTGGTGTCAAGGTGTCCATCGGGCTGGCCCGGCCCGACCCGGCCGGGCCTTGACCGGGCCACAAGCCGGCCCGGCCCGGCCCGGAAGCTATCCGGGGGCCGGAAGCCCGGCCCGTGGCCCGTGGCCCGGGCCGGGCCGGGCCGGCCCTAGTATATTAATTAAATATATAAAATTTTAAAAAATTATTAAAAATTCATTCGAAAATCTTAATAAAATGAAAAATAATATCTATACCTAGTATAATTTTTTTTAAGATAGTAAGTTTTTAAAAACATAATATTTTATAAAGGATGAACAAAATAAGAAGAAAATTAATGAGTAAAACAATTAATGAGGAACAAATTAAGGAGTAAATTAAGAAAGAACTATTATATATGAGAAAAAATTAAGATGGATCAAATTAAGGAGCCCATTTGTGAAACAAAATTAAGTAGGGAGCAAATTAAGGAACCCATTTGTGGAAAAATTTAAATAGTAAACATATTAGTAGGGGAAAAACAAGAAAGAGGCCGGGCCGGGCCGGCCCGACGGGCCGCCCCTCCTCCCGGAAGCCCGGCCCGGCCTTCGGGCCGGGCCGAGCCCGCGGCCCGGTCAACCCTACCGGGCCCGGGCCAGACGGGCCGGGCCGTGGGCTTTCGGGCCGTTTGGCCACCTTAAGGTGTCACCGCCTGTCGCCGTTTGCCCTTCAAAAGGAAAAAGGAGATATGTGCTGGGAGGTCGGAGGAGCGGGAGATGGGGATGGGGGTCGGTGGAGGGGCCGACGTCACTGTCTGCCTCCGTTTTACCCACCGCCCTCATTCAGAAGCATTTTCGAAATATCGGTGGCATGAGTGGTATACTGGTATGTGCGTGCAAACTTGGAAATGAGCGCCATGTGCGCCGAGTAAAACAGTGGGTGCAGAGATCAATTCCCATAAAAATAATTAAAATAGAACACGATCCGCCGAATTTATAAGAGCAACATACCCCAAAATCGCCGATGCGGGTGAAAAAGCGCTAGAATGCCCCCCTTCGGTCCTCCTCCGTTCCCCGCCGTCGAAATCTCACACAAGCAAATCCCAACCGTCCGTCGTGTCCAGCTGATGTGACCCGCGGCACGGACCCGTCAGGCTCGTACGGACGCCCCGTTACGAAAAGACCCCGCAATAATTTCTTTTTTCTTTTTCAGTTTTTCCCCCTGGAGCGTAAATTATTGCGCCCCCTGCGGGGCCCCGGCACGAGTGGGATGGCCGGGGTCGGTGAGCTGAAGCGCGCGGATCGATGTCCCGTGATCGGGCAGCGCGTGCTCGTTTCAGCCTACCAGGTGTACTGGCGGAGTACGGGAACTGAGAGGTCGACGGTTCATGTGGCTCGCTTTTGGCCCATTCGGACCGGGTCAGAGGTGACCGCAGTGTACTTTCCGGTCGGGCCGAAATAAACCGGGTGATTATGGGGAGGTTTTTAAGAATAAGACCAGGTTAGCACTAGAATTAGGAGGGGTTCAGGGGCAGCTGCCTGATGCGATGGGCCTGCGTTTAACGCCTCGGGTTGGAATGTTTTTCGTCAGCGTAGGTCAAACAACACAGGCTTTCTCCGATTACGAGGTCGTGTACTCGAGGGGGCCCACATGTGGGGCCCAACGATTCAGTTTAACTGTGCGTGCAGCTTTGTGTGGCCTTTCTACATGTTCATCCTGTGTGCGCATTTGTGCGTGTGATGCACGTGGGGGGGGGGGGGGGGAGTAGGATGAGATGAAGAAGGGTTGGGATTAGGACGTTGTACCGTTTCGATGGAAGGAGTACTTGTTTTCTTGGTTTGGTTCAGGTTCAGTAACAATACAAGGATGAGGTGTGCTGTATACACCGCGCGTGCGTAAAACAAAAAAAAATTGACTGGTGATGTTTTTGCCGTTTGGTGTTCATTACTCGTCGTTGTTATCGTTGGAAAGATTATGAAGAGTAGAATCCATTGATACCAATTTGGTGGCTTTTCTTTGACGTTTTCATGTCAGATTTTAGCCTTTCGAATTAGACAGGATCTACTCAATGAAAACGTCAAAAAAAGGCCACCAAACTAGTATCAATGACTTCTACTCTTTATAAGCAAATATCGCCGTTCAAAGCTTTTTTTTTTGTCACACACTCTGATATACACACCGCACGCGATTGCATATGACATACCTTTTCTATTTCCTTTTCATTTCACATTTCTTTCCTGCATTTTCTCTTAAACCAAACACGTCCTAATAGTTGTCTGTCAAAATTGACAAATCATTTTCCACCACTTTATTTCCAGCTTTAGTCTCTATTTCCACGAGACATGTGAAAAAAATGAAGCTACTTCCAGCTTTAGTCTATATTTCCATTTTCTTTCTAATAACTAGACACATTATGGAAGTATTGCTTCTTCAACAATAAAACTATATGAATAAATTGGGAGTTTTTTTATCACATGCTAGTGCAATGATGCAGAACACACTCAGGAAATATTCTACTAACCCAAAGATCTAGCAAAACCTAATATGCTTTGCTCATTGATCTGGTCGTTACAAAAAGTTATATTAAGTTATATTACTGACGATCAACCAATTAAATTTGCAATGATCATATCAACGAGCAAAACACATCAAGTTTCACTAGATAACTGGATCTTTGGTGTATCATGACCTTAGAATATGGAGAACAAAAAAACTGGTGTTGATCGTCCAAAAAAATAACAGAACCTTTTACCGAGCTCACAGGAGAGAATTCCTTACGGGTAGATAAAGTTCATATTTTGATTTTTAGAATGATCAACTGCGTTTATTTTGATCTCCACATCATATTTTTTGAATGATCGGTATCATTTATTTTGATCATCACATTCTAAAGCTTAAATATATTAAGCATGTAACAAACTTCGAAACCTTTCCTCATTGATTATAGGTAAGAAAAAATCTATAGATGTGAATGTGGGGCAATTTCTAGATTAGCAATATATCAGTACCGTGCAAAAGAATAATCTAGATATCTGCAACATGTCATATCTACGAGATTTAATAAACTGAATCTGAAACGCAGCGGAAAGCGTACCTGAATCCGTAGGAACTGAAATCTGATGATCCGGATCTGTTTGGATGGCCACCAAATCAGCACGTATCCACGTGAGAAATCATTCGGCTTTTTCGGGCTTTAGTATGTCAACATGCTGCAGAAAAGACGGCTCTTCGTACGTGCGATCCGGGGACCATGACCACATATAAATAGGCAAAACCTAATGTCACGCCCCAGTCACCCAAATACCTCAAATCCCAATATAAATGGGGAAGGGGGTTTAACAAGCCGCAGTATTGCACCAAGCGTAGAATTTAAAAACCACTACAAGCAGGTCACTGCGCATACTAGAACAACACAGCCATATGAAAGTAAAGTATCTAAACAGTGCTCCAACACAGGCAACAATAAGCATTACTTATCACAGAAATGTACACTGGACAAGGCTAGCACATCAAGCAAAAAAATGGTTAATAGATGGTGATAGAAATTCAAGATTCTTCCATGCAGTAATTGCACAAAGAAGAAGGAACTCTTGTGTGAGGTCCATGGTGCTACCGGATGGGTTGGTGCTGTAAAATATGGAAAAGGTACATGATGGTGCCGTAAGCTATTTTGAACAATTTCTAGGCCAAGATACAACGGTCCAACGCCTTAATGTGGAAGGTATAATTCAATCGAGCTTGTCTGAGGAAGTTATAAGGAAGTTGAAAGAAGAACCCACAGAGGAGGAGGTATTTGAATGTGTTGCTTCTATTTCGGTAGAGAGCAGGCCAGGACCTAATGGATTCGGGTCTTCTTTCTATCAAACATGATGGAAGATTGTTAAAGATGATGTGATGGACGTAGTTATGGAGTTATAAAGAGGTGATGATTTGTCTCGGTTTTTTTGTGCCTCATTTATATTGGTTATTCCGATGGTAAAGGAACCACGGTCAGTCGATAAATTTCGTCCGATAAGTCTTTGCAACGTGATCTATAGAATGTTTTCTAAACTTCTGGTTGGAAAGTTATCCTTGGTGATGGGAAGTTTAATATCGCCGGAACAAGGAGCTTATGTGAAAGAGAGGATTACTTTTGAAAATGTTACGCTTACTCAAGAAATGACGAAATTTTTACATCAAAGGGTGTGAGGTGGGAATATGATGTTAAAATTGACATGAGTAAAGCATATGATAGAGTGGAACAGAACGTGGTAAATCAGATTCTTCATGCATTTAGTTTCCTAAATTGGTTCTGTAAGTGGATTTATAATTGTATTTCTACTCCATGGTTTTAAGTTATGATGAATGGAACACACGAGGATTTCTTTAAATCTAAAAGAGGGTTGAGGCAGGGAGATCCATTGTCTCCCTACATCTTCATTATCATGGAAGAAGTTTTGTCAAGATTGATTCAAAATAAGATGTCAGAGAGGAGTATCTTACCGTTCGCTTATCCAAATGGTGCACCTATTATTTCACTTTTATTGTATGCAAATGACGTTCTTATTTTTGCCAATGCTGGTTAAAATTCTGTTAGAAGTTTAATGGAGGTGATCAATGAGTGTGAAAGAGGGGCGTGACAAAGTGTGCCCAAAGATAAATCTGCTATATTTTTCTCTAAGAAAGTGGGTATGCAGTGGTAGGTAGAAGTTTTATCTCAGATGGGTTTTGTTGAAGGTAAGTTTCCATTTACTTACTTGGGAGTGCCAATTGTAGATGGTAAATTGAAGAGTTGTTATCTAGATCCCTTAGTTGAAAAAATCAGGAAAAAATGAGAGTTGAAAAAGCAGATTATTGTCGCAAAGTGGTAGACTAGTGTTGCTGAGACATGTGCTTTCGAGCATGGCCTTACATCTGATTTCTGTTTTAGATGTTTCAAAGACCGTGGTTAAAAATACAAGGAATGCTTGCTTCTTTTTTTGGGGAATGCATGATGGGAAAGAAAAAAAATGAAATGGAGAGCTTGGAAGAAAATGTGTGTCCCTTTGGAAGAAGGGGTATATGAGTTAGGGATTTATCGGATGTCAAACGTTCTTTGTTTATGAAGTTTGGATGGAAATTATTGACGAAGAATTCCTTATGGGCAAGATTCTTCAGGGCTAAATATGTTAAAGATGGACACATTGCGATGTGTGGGATTCATGTAATGGACTCTGCCTTTTAGAAGAAAATCATGAAGTGTATGCCTGAGTTATTAAGCAACTCCAAATGGAAGATTAGAGAAGGAAACATTACTTTGTGGTATGTCAATTTTCTGGATGCTGGTCCTTTGTTTTCTGATGTGCCTAAAGGTAATCATTCTTCAATAACAATAAAAGAGCTGGTCATCAATAAAGAGTGGGATGTGGAAAAGTTACAAAGGCTTGTGTGTATCAATAAGACGGAAGAAGCGATGGAAAAAATTGGCCAGCCGAGGAATTCTTCTGATTTCTTACCATGGGTCCCGGAAAAAATGGGTGTTTTAATACAAAATCTGCTTGTAATCCTATCAGATTGCGAGCATCTAAATTTGAGTGGAGTAAGTGGGTTTGGCACAAATGTTTACCATTGAAGATGGCGATCTGCATGTGGAAAGCTGTTTTCCAATGTTTAAGTGTGGATGAAAAGGTGAGGATGGTGGGAATATCTCTTGCATCGGCATGTGATTGTTGTGAATTAAGACAATCGGAAGATCTGAACATGTATTAAATAAAGGAGAGTTTGCTACTGAAATATGGAGGAAGGCTTCAGTGGAGAGTGGAGTTCCATTCCTTAAAAATCAAAGCTGGAAGGAAAGAGTGTAGATTTGGTTCAATAAAGCCTCCAGATATTCTCAGTTGGGAACTTTAATGGGGTTGATTCCTTCTTTGATAGTGTGGAGGTTGTGGAAAAGGAGATGTGTGGCTAGAATGGAGGGAAGATTGGAGAAGAGTGAGGAAGTTTGGAGGTCTATCAACTGCTGGATTGTCACATTTTGGGTAAGAACATGTCTGCGGTGAAATGTTTAAATGAAGCTGATGTGAGGATATTGCAAAATCTTGAGGTTCCTGTGGCAGAAATAAAAAAGAAGAAAATGTTTAAAGTGGTGAGATGGCTAAAACCACGTCAATGGATGTTGAAACTTAATGTGGATGAGAGCAATTTCGGGAATCCCGGACCGGCTGGTGGTGGTGGTATTCTCAGAGATTGTACATGTTCTCTTATTGCTGGTTTTTCTAAAATTCTTTGGTTTCTGTTCTAACAATGAAGCTGAGTTACATGTGGTGATAAAGGGAATTAAGATGTATAAACAGTGGGATTATAATAGTATTGATATTGAATGTGATTCGTATATTGCAGTGAGGTGGATAAGAGGATGCACATGTTCAGTTTGGTATTTGTAGAGTTTTGGGAACAACTTTCGGTTTATTAGAAGGGTTGGATTTTTCTATAAAGCACTTATACAGTGAGGGGAATCAGGTGACGGATGTGTTAGCTCGGCTTGGTGCCATGGGAAGGAATACTTTATTTACTAGTTGTGCTCAGTTTCCTAGATTGATCAAAGGTTTGTATAGATGGGATAAAATGGGTACATCTTATATTAGGCATGTATAGATTGATGATTCATATAGGCATGTTTAGTTTATATTCTATAGTTGGGCTTGATGGGGTTTTTAGTAGTTCGGATGTTGGTAGTAATTTTTTTGTACCTTTTGCGTTGTTTTTTGGTAGTTTTGTGAACGACGTATGTTCTTTATGTTACCACGTTATTCCTCCGCCATAAGTGAGGTGATTAATAAATTTGGAACGGTGCAACCAATAGGGTGGCTTCTGGCTCTTCGGTTATATAAAAAACTTTTGACTGGCGATATTTTCGTCGTTTGGTGTCCGTTTTACGCGTCGTCGTTATCGTTGGAAAGCTTATGAAGAGTAGAAGACACTAATACCAATTTGGTGGCCTTTCTTATGCGTTTTTCATCAAGTATACCATGTCTAATTCGAAAGGCCAATATCTAACATGAAAACGTCAAAAGATCTTATGTGTTAGAGCGTTGCTTCGCGCACCCACCGTTTTACTCCGAACACATAACACTTGAATGGCAAACTTGTAAATAGCGGTATGTGCACGGAGTAAAACGGTGGGCGCGTGCGCGAAGCAACTCTCTATGCCACTTGTACTGCAGCGGAAGGCATGGGCACCCCCCCTGTGAATGCTGAAAGAAAACACCCACATCCAGTCCTCTCGTGTCACAAGATCAACCATCCCTCCCTCAATCATGAAACCATAGAAAACCAGTCCCCCACCAAGGATTCAGTAATGACACCCAGATCTTTATATATACTCCTCCCCAAAAATAATAACCTAATATTTCTCGCAGGCAAGAATCAGGCCAGCCCATACCAACAACAAAGCTGCAGGGGACCCATGCAGGATATCTGTAGGAAAGCCTTTGTATGTAGCAGGATATGAACGTGGGCACTGCCCAAAGTGGGGGGTGTTAGTGAGAGGGATAGAGATCAAAACTCGGGGGTTTCCCTCCAAAGAGATCAATCTCAAAATACTTTTTGAAAGAGGACTGCTGCCCATCACCTCCACCACAAAATTACACTGCAGACCCCAGGTCCCCAACAAAACCAAGGTCGCCCATATCTGTATGTGCCAACTTCATGATAACCAATGATCAGACCAGCCGAAAGAACCTAGTCGTCGTCGTCATCATCCAGATTTCTACCTGATAAACAAACACAAACATGCAGTTCACTCTCCATTGATAACTGGAGCTTGATTTTGCAATTGAGCACTGTCCCACTTGATCGCTCAAAACCCTTTCATACATAAAAGGAGTAACCATAATCAGGGGAGAGGGGAGAGACACGAATGAAAGCCATCATTCTGCTTTCCTTCACAGCACACATGACCCACCTGCACATGTCGATTGACTAGGGTTTTAAGACCAAGGAGATAGTTAGGTCTACGTCCCAAACGTCAGCCAAATAATGGGAACCACATGAGGAGATGAACTGGTCCCAAATTTCACAAATTATTGATTTTCCTTCTCACGCATTCAACCAAAATGAGGCCTTGGTTAACTAGAGAAAGTTCTTTGATGTGCACCAAGAATGTTGACAGAACCTGATGATGGACAGTTTCCCAAGGGAATCATATGTTCATCTTTTGATTTTAACCAATGTGGGACTAAAAACCCTTTCTAGTTCATTTACCATTTGAGCATTTTAATTACTCGGACAGAAACAAGACACAAATCCTACCCAATCTTCACCCTGGCTCGTATCCACTCGAGCCTCACTAAATGGAGATAGTGTCGCCAAAAATCCCAATTGACTTAGTTGGACCTAAAACCGCTTATTTATAATAAACCAAATACACCTAAACTAAATTAAACTACTACTTATAATTGCAGTTCAAAATAGAGTCCTAAATAATATAGAACTCACATAAAATGAATATTATGGATATTGATACATATGTATTATAGATACAGATGCATTATAGATGTGGATATAGATATGTTATAGTAATAACAATGAAGAATTTGTAATTTCTTAGTATTTCCCCTTCCTCAAAAGTTCGAAGGCACTTGTAGCTACTACCGTTGTAAGTTTTTAATATTACTCTGAAAGGGAAATCTTTCCTCGTTTCCTTTATCTAAGCCAGTTATTATCAGTTTAAAATTATCACCTGTCTGTAATTAAATATTCATAAGCATAAAGATAACGTAATTCATGTATTGTGATAGAGTGAGAGTGTGGCCCTCGAGTCCTATAAGCATCCGTTGACGGCAGGAGGCCGTGTAGGGGGAAACCCGGAGTACCGGTCGAGGAGCCATCAATCTCTGCTACAGTGTTGGGGGAAAAGCAACAAAAAAAGGATGTGACTATATACACCGAAAAAGGAGGTGTATTGATGAGAATATTTATCAAAAATGGAAAGCAAGTCAATAGTTTGTCCCTTCACAAGCACCATCTATCCTACTTTATTTTTCTTTTTTGGAAAATTGTCCCATCCCTACACCGAATTTTCGGTGTATATAGCAATCTCCAAACAAATTACACAGACAAGGAAGATAAATTGATGAAAAGTCACCATGGACATAGGTCCTAGAGGAAGGAAAGTACTGAATATGAGTGAAAGTTTCTGAAGTTGTATTTGGTTTAATTATTTTCCCAGTTAAAAATACCCTCACCCCGTCTTTGCTGGTATCAGAGCATAAGTTACGACTCCCTGAGCAAGTTTAAATCCCACTGTACAGCCATTATTTTTTCTTAAGAAAAATAAAATACCTTAACTTAGAGATCCCTAAACATAGTATTGTAATAAAGGCTCGAACTAGTAATCATAACTGTTACTTTGAATCAGAATTTAAACATCATTTACATAGTGTTAATAAGCAACTAAATAGTATTCTAGATTTCCAAATAGAATTAGCCAACTCATTATGACTCATAGAAAATAAGAATCATATGAAGCATTAATAACTAAAAACAAACTTATAACAGAAATTATAGATAATCAACAATATATTAAAGATCAAAATAGTAGTATAATTAAAAAACTAATAACCTTAGAAGAATTAAAACACGTAGACAACAACTCAAAGACCAACTGCAAAAAGCACAAGAATTTTTTTAGAACAGTTAAAAGTCAGGACAAAAGACTTAGAGGAAAGTTATAACTGCACCGTAAAATTTTTAGAAGAAATAAAACAGATCTCACTTAGTTAATGGAAAATGATAGTACTTACCTTTTTTTTGATACATCGAAAAGTAAGAATCGAACTCTCGACCACTCACGAGGGAGGGCGAATACCACTAAGCCAATTGGCTCGAGTAAGATAGTACTTACTTAGAAATACTAAAATCAGTAAAAAAAATATCCTCCAGTAGGCTTAACCAATTATATAAGAACTAGTGTTTCAGATAGAATTTACCCGAAACATAATAACGTAATAATAGCCCTGCTCCTTGGTATTTTAAGAAGATTATAAAACTGAGAAAAAAGACTAATCACTAGTAAAGTAGAACCATCAGGATTAGAAGACTTTATAAATAAATTCAGAAAATTAGAAGTAAGTAAAATTGATCCAAAGAAAAAAGTTAGTAACCTTAATTTTATATTTGGAATTAAAAATGACTGCAGGTAGGACTGAGCAATAGTATTATACTTAGAAAATACTAGAAATGAGATAACTAGTATAGGTAACGAAACATTTTTAGGGAATTTTTTTGGAAGACGTAGTATAGATTCCAGCCAGAGAATTTTAGAAGATGTAGTAGACATAGATAATACTTGGTATTATACAATACACACTAGATCAATTTATTGAACCCAAGAATTCTGTATTAAAAATGTCCTCTAAAATGGCAAACCCAACTCCTTAGGATAAATAGAGAAGAAACTGTCTCAGCCACATAAGAACTTGTAAATCTAAAATTTGTATCTAAAGAAACTAAGATAAAACGAAAAACGAGTGGTAAGACATTAATACATATAGGATTAATAGTAATAGGAATAAAAGGATTAGTGCGCAAAGAACTAGGAACAAAGGCAATAGTATTATTATTAGATAAAAGATGGAAAAAAGACGCAAGGAAAGCCATAATAGCAACCATAGAAGTAGACATGTTGCATAACAAAGGAATATTTTATTGTGCCCCAAATTTCAAATAGTATCACGGAAATTGAACATTAAGAATTAGGAATTCTGAGTAAGGTATATGATGATTTTATAGGGAATAATTTGTTAAGAAATGTAGGATTATTAGGAAAAATAACTAACAGCAGTAACACAAAGTATAAACTTAAAATTAATGGAATAATAGAATCTATGGCATCAAAAGGAATTAAAATGATAAGACCTGCAGGAATATATCCTAAAATTTTAGCCGGAGAAGAATGGAATGTTAGTAACGACTTAGATAATAGTGTAAGATTACTCCCAGAAAATAGTTTAATGTATAAAAATCCAGATAATTCGTATAACATAAGATTTACAAATTACAAATAGGCTAACTTAGATAAAGAATTAGAAGATGAAGATGAATTAAAAGTAACCGAGAATTAGTACATGTTTTTATAGAAGTAGAAGAAACTTTTGAAGAGATGCTAGGAGACCAAGAAAAGAAAATTAAATAAGTATAACAGAACTAGAAAAATGAAGGCAATTAGAGAGACACAGAATTAGAAATTAGTTTAACGGAAAAAAATGTAAATATAGGATAATCATGACAAATTTAGAACCTAAATTAACTCGTAGACAGATAGTTAGGTTATAAATGCAATTAATTGAAAATAATGAAATGTCAAAAGACCAGGAATTATATGATGATGAATTAGGGAATTTTAAAATTAAACAAATAGAAAATTAAGAAATTAATAAGGAATTAATGTAGAAAAGTTGCCACCTGATCCAATGGATCGGGTGGCAAGACACAAAAAAGGTGGAAAATGCAAGCCCCACTGGGGCTTCTACTCGCCGGGTCCCACCTTTTTGTGTCTTGCACCTGATCCAATGGATCAGGTGCCACCTGCTCTACATTAATCTCAATTAATAATAACAATGAAGCACTTAGTATTGAACAAATAGTAGAATTAGGAAATGAATGGTTAATTAATATTCAGAATACTATAATAGAATGATTTTTAGAATAACTAGACGATAATACAAAATCTGTAGAAAATCCACCTAGTATATAATCACCGATAGATAGTACATTAGACTACTTAGGTAAACTTAGATATGTAGATACACAATCAGTAGATAGTTACCCTTTAAAACTTATGGACTAAGGTCACTCTTGTAATAGTACAACTAGTAACCCATTATTTGAAGTTGGGATAGGAAATAATATATGACAACCACCTAAAAGATCATATAATACTTATAGAGACAATGAGGCAGAAAAATACAAAAGGGAAAAAGAATGCCGTTGGAAACAATTGATAAGAAGAATTTGATTAATGATGGAAAGATATTAAATTTATCGACTCATGATCCGCAACTCTGGCCAACAATGCTCGAAATATGGTCGCAAATGGTAGCCACACTTTAATGAAATGGATATAGAAATGGATGTGATAAGAATGTATAATTACTTAGAAAATTTCTTGGAGAGAATGCAAGGGCAGCATGTGAATCATATAAGAAAGTTTTTTCAGAAGATTTTAAGACGGACCTAACCCCTGCAATTTTACTAACAAAATCCAATTATTAATGTTAGGATACCAACCTACTGCAGGATATGATAGTGCATAGATAGAAGCCCTTAGGAAATTATAAGTTTAGAACAACTACTTATTAGAAATTGGCCGTACATGAAACCTTTTTTTGCAAGATTTTTATTACTATAGTTTAATTGCAAGATGTTTCCATGATAAGGTTATAGGAGAAAAATTGTTTATGGAATTGCATGACTCATTGGGAACAGAAATACACAAAAATTATAAAGAACATATTGTACCTTTATAATTAGATAATATAGCAGTTAGGATAAGATTTATTATAGAAAAATTGGTTGAAAAATATACAAATCTAACCATAGCGAAACCATTGAAAGGTAACTATTCTTTCTGTAAACAAATATACACATCACAACAATACGATAAAGAAGATAAGCCTCAACGTATGAATTATAAACTATAAGAATAGCAATCACGATAAAAAGAAATACAAACCCAAGAATAAATATTATCTTAGGAAGAGTAATGCTAGGAAGTCATATTAAAACAAAGAGAAACGTGTTAGGAAATGCGATAAAAATCAAGACTATAAAATATATTAGAAATTATATATCCACTCTCAATAATCATATTAGAAACCATACACACCTTAGAGATTCAAACTCAATTCTAACTCTAAATTCTACTGCAATTAGAATCATGTTCGAGTTCAGACTGGATCTAGATAGCCAGATATACTTGACTTGTTTGAGCTATAACTTCCTCATCAAACATCTTATTCATGTAGTCTTGAACAATAGAAAAGTTAACGAACTAAACTTTCTAACAATATCTCATTAGATTCATCATGTGCAGATACCATCAACTACTTGAAGTTGACCCTTATATGGTGTCATACTTTCTTCACTATTTCGGCCAACGATTTTATTACAGACATCTTAGATACTTTGACATCCGAATTCAATGTGTTCTTCACCATCCTAACTTATGTGAATCAAGTTCTACTGAATTAGATTTTGGCTAAGATACCATTTACTTTTAATTTATTTAATTTGTTAGGATTTTATTTTATTTTATTTGATATTTTTACTAGTTTGTATTTTCGGTTTGCCTCACAACGGATGTTATGAAACTCATTTTAAGTTGTAAGCATAAATATAGGCACGAGAACTTTTTATTTTAATCAATGAATAAAATGAAGAAGTTTAAGTGAATTAAATGTATTAGCATGAGAACGATCTAATTTGACGCGAATTCAAATTTCTTGATAAAAAGCCTTGGAACCTTAATTCCCCAATTGTTTTCCCCTAAAATTTCTATAATTTTCCCTAATTCCCATAACATCTCCTTTGTTCTACATCAAATTTGATATCGGAGTCAAATTTTTTAACTTTTTCTTCTAAGTTTTAAATTTTAGATTAGATTTATGTTTGGGTTAAATCCCAAGAAACATCCGAAAATTAAAAAAAATCATTGTTCATCTTCTCCTCCACCAAACACCAACACTAATCCTAATGTAGATCACTGCTACCCCTACCGCCGTCGCCGCTCATCTGTGCTGCCATGACCATCACCTTCTACGAACATCGCCGACGTGGTGTCCATGTTCAAATACCATTGGCACTACACTCAACCGTTGCCCACTACCGACATCGAGTAGCGACATCACCAATATTCCCATGCCGACCCTTCCATTAGCTTCATCATCATTTGTTGTATATAAAGCACCAATCTTCGATGAGAAATGCTAGGAAAATCTATCACAAACATCATCGTTGTTAATTTGCTACAGTAACAACTCCGGCGACCCATTTTTGACGATGAGCCGAGTTACCAAGTCAAGCCGATCCTAGCTACTAACACAATTTATTGTCTTGAACCGAGCAAACTCAAGCAAACATGTTCGCCAGCTTGTATCCGAACTGATTGGGTCGATCCAAGCTGACCTAGAACCGACTTGAGCCGAGCCACGGTTGATGAGTCAATGGCAGAGTGCTGTTAATCGAGCTGTTGATCAGGTGTAGCCACTGCTACAATGTGGCTTTGCTAATTTCAAAGAATTTTCAAAGGCATTTCCTATTATATTCACGCTTTGATGTTTTGAAATTCTGAAGCTGTTTTAGTTAGATTTTAGATCTGTTTGAACATATTGTGAGTCAGTTTGATCCACAATATATCTTGAATGTATTTTCGGTTATTTAAAGTATATTTAAATGGAATTTTATAGTACATATCTGGATGAATATAATTTATGAACACTGAGCATTGAAAGTCATGCATCCTACCTGTTTTTTGAAGGATGCAACAGATTCAGATGTTATGAAGAGCAAAAATCCGTTATTAATTTTTTTTCGTTTTTAGAAGATAAAAATCTTGTTAGTCTTAGTTGAAGATGGAGTTTTGATGTCAATATCTTCCCAAACACTAACCAATCCGTCATTTATCTCAACCTTCATTAAATTCAAATTCTAAAAGAGGATCACAAATAGATCAGTGAGGACATCAAAAAGATTAGTACCGGCATAAATAAGCTTTTGCAAATGACTGAACTAAAAATATAACAAGAAGTTGTGCAAGAGTTCAAACCTTAGTCTAGATCCAGAATTAAGCTTGAGCCCAAACCACATCCCGCGATTGAGCTCAAGCCAGAATCTAAGCTAGAGTTTGAACATAAGCTAAATCCAGATAATAAGATAGGATAAAGACCGAGTATAAGCTCGCGTTGAAGCTCAATATTAAGCATGTGCCAGAGCTAGAGCCCAACTTGATCTTAATTTAGCATCATAATTCAAGCTAGAGCTACATGCTGAACCATTTTTTGATCTCATGCCAAAACTACAGATAAAAACATCGGTTGATCTGAATAAGCACATCTGAATAAGCACATCGACTTCATTCTTCCCGATCCGCCACAGCCTACTAGTAAGCTAGCTTTGTGCGCTTTCCTTTCTTCAATGATCTTGGTACATTTACCAAAAAAATCATTGTCTTTCCATTTATATTTTAGTTCATTGCATTTTGAATAAAACCATATTTCTCTTCTTGTTACCATTGCATTTTGAATAAAACCAGATTTCTATCGGCCAACCATCCTAGGCAGGTCATGCATGTTTGATCAACAAGAGATCGAACCCAAATCGCAACGACGCTTGGGCATCAAGCTCAGCCAAAAATGGAAATGCTAGAAAACTAATATTGCATTTTGAAGATCTAAATCCAGACATGACAGAGGACTAACAGATAACAGAAAAACACTAACCCCAAAAGGCCGAAGCAGCATTAACATCAACGACTTAGATCAAACCAAAGGGACAAGAGACAGTTCATGCCTATGAGGGGACCACGTTTCACTTCATTTTGGAAGAGATCCTAAATGAATCATGTCTTGAGCAGCAGAAATGGACGAAAATGGACAAGTGGGTGTACATATGGATGAAGACTATGCATCTCCTGTCTTCAGTTTGCTTTGAGGCACAGTGCGGCAGAGCCGAAGCAAGAACCAGTCTGTAGAATAGACCTTCGATTATGCTCAATATTAGCTGAAGCCAAGCACAACAAGAGTAAATGACCAGCAAATCTGACACAGAACCCCATCACTATATCTATCACAAATCATCAGAGCCTTAGCAGCCTATAACCTAGAACTTTGAACAGCTAGTTTCTATACTATGAGATTACCCGAGTCCAGCAGTTTGGAGAATCATAGCGACCTAGACACACGTCGTCATAATATCAATTATGGTTCAGTCAATCAAACTCTAGAGACACACAGAAAAAGTTCATTTGGTAATTGAGTATAATAATTTTTGAATAAAAAATTTCAAGGTAAACTTGCCAAAGTTTTTGTTGTGTATGCAAAATAATCATGCCTTGAAGAATAGCAGATTTGAACACCGTTCTGTATATTTACATGAAGGTGGACCAACTACATTCAACAGCACAAAAAGGAGAATGTGAAGAAGGCTCACCTAAAAAGAGCTATCAGTTTGCAAGATTGCTAAACCACAACTATGTATATGTTTGACATACCAAATTGAGAGATGGATGGTGACATCCATGTCATTAAAACACAATCAAGAGCACCAATCCCAGCAAGAAGATGACGTTGGAATGCGCCCAGTTTGTTTTATGTACTCGGCTTGTTTTGCTGTTTTCGCAGCTTGTTGGTTTCTTTTTGCCTCTGCTTCTGCCCGTTTTCCCTCAGCTTTATGTCTTGCAGCAGCAAGCTGGTTCATGAGCTTCTCGTGTGCACGAGCCCTCATCCTTTCCACTTCAACCTAAAATAAATGGACACGAATAATAGTAACATTCAGTTTGAGCATCATTGGAAAATAAACTATCTACTTCTTTTGGCATCTATCCCTTAGATTGAATACATACTACTAATTTCTACCTACTCACATCTATGGTGAAATTTCATATTTCCATGAGAGATGCATATTATTATTTGCTTCACTTTGCAATTTGAAAATGATTGTTCTGTGTCTTGTAGTTAATATGACATTAAAGAAGTAATTATTGGATTGATGTAGAAAACCAACTGGCTCTTTACTCAATTGCATAGAGAACAGACATACCATTAGAAAAATAGTCCCAATAATCATTTGTGATTGTAAAAGAGCAAACAAAAATATAAATGGACTTAAGACTGAAAGCATCTCAACAATTTTACCTTTTGGTCCAAAAGGCATCTTTTTGACCTTTAGAAAGCCAGCAAGGAAACTGATACGACTAGGGCTTTTTGTGGGGATCAAAGGTAGTGTTTTTATGGCTTGTGGACTACTAATCTAGGGTTTAATAACGAAGAACAGATCTGAAATTAATATTTAATCGCTGGAAAAATAGATCTAGGGCTAAAACAATTATCTAGCAATTAGGGAATAATCTAGAGCAACTATGAATAAAATTACATTGATCAATTCTTCGATAAAAGCCATCCTAGGGCCGGCCGGCCCCTTCAATGGGGGAGGGGTTAATAATTGTCTAATTACCCTCTTGCCCTCCCCACTTGTGAGTAATCACAAGTTTGGGACCGGGTCCGTGTTGGACCCAAGTCGTCGCCTCCGATGGTAGACCCGCATCCCATGAGCCGGCCCCCCTTCTTGCCTAGCCGCCGCACCCCTATGAGCCGCATCATTACTCCCCCCAAAAGTGCCACCTTGTCCTCAAGGTGGAAATCTGGAAACTGGTCGCGGATCACTGAAGCAGCCTCCCAAGTAGCATCGTAGTCGGGAAGGCCCCGCCAACGAATCCTCACCTCCTGAACCCCGCATGTGGTCTGCCGGATCCCTGTCAACTCCTGAGGCTCCAGGAGCACCTCCATGTCATCTGTCAGAGTGGGTGGGAGAGTGGGTGACAGAGTGTGATTCCCGATGGCTCGTCGCAACTGTGAAATGTGGAACACCGGGTGAATGGTCGAAGTGGTGGGCAACTGCAGTCTATAGGCCACCTTTCCGATCTGAGCGGTCACCTTGAAAGGTCCATAGTAGCGAGCCGCTAGCTTCTCATTGCTCCGACGAGCCAAAGTCCTCTGCCTGTAAGGCCGAAGCTTCAGGTACACGCGGTCCCCAACCTCAAAGTGCTCATCTCGCCGATATGCATCTGCCTTGGTCTTCATGATCTGTTGGGCCCTCAACAAGTGTTTCTTCAACCCCTCCAAGTATTTATCCCTCTCAGTCAAGTGCTCCTCTACCTGGGACACCGGCGTGGCTCCTCTGCTGTAATGTATCAACTGTGGAGGGTCACGGCCATAGAGGTCCGGAATGAGGTGCTCTGTGCTGCCGAATGGTACGAGGTGTTGTACCAATATTCGGCCCATGCCAACCACCTGGCCCACTGTCTCGGTGACTCGGACACGAAGCACCTCAGGTATGTCTCCACACTCCTATTCACCACCTCCGTCTGTCCATCTGTCTGCGGGTGATAGGCCGTGCTCCTCCGTAACTTGGTCCCCTGCACCTTAAATAACTCTTTCCAAAAGCTGCTGAGAATACTTTATCCCGATCTGATACTATGGAGCCCGGAAACCCGTGCAGGCGAACCACCTCCCTCATAAAAGCTGCTGTCACCGTAACTGCAGTGTATGGGTGTCTGAGGGGTATAAAGTGGGCGTACTTGCTGAGCCGATCGACCACCACTAATATGGAATTGTACCCCTCTGATCGCGACAACCCCTCAATGAAATCCATACTGATATCCTCCCATACTCGCTCTGGCAAAGCTAATGGCTGTAAAAGTCCCGCTGGTGCCATTGCCAAATATTTGTGACGCTGGCACACGTCACATTCTGCTATCCGCTGGGCAATGTCTTTCTTCATCCCAGGCCAGTATAACTCCCTCGCCATCCGCCTGTAAGTCTGCTGTACCCCGGAGTGCCCCCCGATGGCGCTGCCGTGGAACTCCTGAAAGATCATGGGAATGTGGGCGGACCCCCTGGGAACCACCAGCCGGCCGTGGTATAGCAACCTCTGTCCCTCCATGCTGTATCCCTGAAAGTCCGAGGACCCCTGCTGCAGTGTCTCACGGATCCTCGTCAAATCTGCATCAGCCTCTATCTCTCTACTCAAGGGCTCCCAATCCAAGAGGACAGGTGCTGAGATGGCCGCGACCTCTGCAATCTCCTCGCGGCGCGACAAGGCGTCAGCCGCCTTGTTCTCCAGGCCTGGGCGGTACTGTATCTCGAATGTAAAATGCACCAGCTTGGAGAGCCACCTCTGATGCTCCTCGGTGACCATGCGCTGCTCCAATAAGTACTTCAAACTCCGCTGGTCGGTCCGCACAATGAACTTCCTACCCAACAGGTAGGGCCGCCACTTCTGAATAGCTAGTACAATCGCCATCAGCTCCCTCTCATAAACTGACTTCAGCCTCGCCCGTGCTGACAGGGTCTGGCTAAAGAAGGCAATCGGCCTCTGGTCCTGCATCAACACTGCCCCCAGGCCATACCCTGATGCGTCGGTGTCTATCACAAAAGGTCTGCTGAAATCTGGGAGCCCCAAAACTGGCACCGACGTCATCGCCTGCTTCAGGGCCTCAAATGCCCTGGTAGCCTCCTCGCTCCAGTGGAAGTTGTCCTTCTTCAGTTGCTCGATGAGAGGCCAAGCAATCGTGTTATATCCCTAGACAAACTTCCTGTAATACCCCGTCAAGCCCAAGAAGCCGCGCAGACCCCGTAAGGTGGAGGGTACCTGCCAATCTAGCATGGCTGCAATCTTGATCCTGTCGGCTGCAACTCCCTCTGCTGACACCACGTGTCCTAAGTACTCCACCTGTGGCTGGCCGAACAGACACTTCTTCCTATTCGCACAGAGCTGCTGCTCATGTAGCTCATGCAACACTGCTCGCAGATGCCCCACGTGCTCCTCCATACTGCGGCTGTACACCAGTATGTCATCAAAGAAGACCAACACAAACATCCTCAGAAAAGGTCGGAAGACCTTGTTCATCAAAGCCTGGAATGTCACCGGTGCATTCGTCAAGCCGAACGGCATGACTAGGAACTCATAATGCCACTCGTGAGTCCTAAACGCAGTCGTTGGCACGTCGGCCGCCCTCATCCGTATCTGGTGGTAACCCGACTTCAGATCAATTTTGGAAAAATATGCTGCCCCGTGGAGTTCATCCAATAGCTCATCAATCACATGAATATGGAATTTATCTGCCCCTGTTTCCTTATTTAGGGCCCTGTAATCCACGCAGAATCTCCAGCTGCCATCCTTCTTCTTCACCAACAGTACTGGGCTAGAAAAAGGGCTAGTGCTCGGTTGGATCACCCCTGCCTGCAGAATCTCCTCCACCAACCGCTCTATCTCATCCTTCTGTACCTGGGGGTACCTGTAAGGCCGCACACTGATGGGAGACACGCCCTCCCTCAAAACGATGGCGTGCTCATGGTCTCTGTGTGGTGGCAGCCCCTGCGGTGTCTGGAAGACCTCCTCAAACTGTGCCAACAACTGCTCGACCTCCGGTGCTACTGCCTGTGGGGGGTCCTCACTCTGTACCGACGCTGTCACTGCCTGTAGCTCCACCAAGTATCCCCCCTGCTGTGTGAATAGCCCTGGACATGGCCTTGTAAGACACCAGGGAGCGACAGAGACTGGGGTCCCCCTGTAACACCACTGTCCTCCCCCCGTGCTGATACTCCATCCTCAATAGCTTCCAATTCGTCCTGGTCTCCCCGAGGGTCTGCAACCACTTCATCCCCAGGATGACATCTGTACTCCCTAGCTCCAAGGGCAGGAAATCGGCGACGATCTGCTCCCCCTGAACCGCCACAACCACTCCGCAGCAGACACCAGTGCTATGTGTCACCTGTCCCGTGCCGAGCATCACTCCATACCGCCCAGTGCCACTCATCTGCAAACCCTGTGCCTCCGCCAGTCTGCTGGAGATGAAGTTGTGGGTGGCCCCACTGTCGATCAAAACTATCACCTCCTGGCTACCCACCTGTCCCACCAATTTCATGGTGTGGTTCGGCGTGAACCCCACCACGGAATTGAGGGACACCTCTGCAAGGTCTAAGTGCTGGTGCTCCATCTCCTCCTCATCCTCTCCTGCCTCTAGGGTGATAACCTCGTCCTCTCCCTCCTCATCGCCAGCTATCAGTATCTGGAGAGTCCGAGCGGCGCATCGGTGTCCGGGGGTGAACTTCTCATCACATCTGAAGCACAGCCCCTTCAACCGCTTCTCCCGTATCTCTGCATCTGTCATCCTCCGCACCTGCCCCCCACCGCGGGGCTCCTGCCTCCTGTCAGTACCGCTCCCAGCTGCGACGGTCACCCCCTGGCCCGGGGTGGTCCCTGTAGTAGGTGCCATCCTCTGCCCTGCAGTAGCCGCCTGACTCCTGAATGTGGCACCTCCCCATGCCCCGCGGGCCCTCCGCTCTGTCTCCTGGTGATCCTCTACCTTCCTGGCCAGGGTCATCATCCCACGCAAACCAACGGGCTCGAACTGTCTCAGCCCCGACCGCACCGTGGGCTTCAGTCCCTTCATGAAACAGCCCTCCAGAGACTCCTCAGAGACTCCCCGAACTCGGTGGCAGAGCGACTCGAACTTCTTGATGTAATCACCCACGCTCCCATCCTGCTTCAGCGAGTACAGTCTCTCGAACACGCCGCCAGCCTGTCCTCCTCCAAACCGCTCTGTCAAAAGCGTCGTAAACTCAGCCCAGGTCTGAAAAGGCTGCTGCTGATCTGTCCAACGAAACCAGCCCAAAGCCTCTCCCTCCAAGCAGACCCCTATCGCCCGAAGCCACTCCTCTCCTGGGACAGCGGACACCTCCAAGTACCTCTCCACCCGGTAAAGCCAGTCATCTGGGTCTCCTCCCTCAAAAACAGGCACCTCCAGCTTCCTCAGACGCCTCTCGCCAGCGAATCCAACTCTCTCATGCGGCTGGAAACCTCCCCTGTGCTGGTATCCCTGTCGTCTGTCTGGAACATAAGCCTCAGCCCGCTCACGGTAGCCTCCCCCTGCTCCATGCCCCTGCCAGTCTCCCGGAGGGTGCCCAAACTCCGCCTGGTGGCCTCCTGGGGGTCCTGGTACGCTCTCCAGTCTCCCGTAACTCCCCCAAAGGGTGGGGACTGAGTCGATGGTCCCCCTGTGATCTGGTGGTGCCCTCCGTTCTGCTGAAAATCTCCGCCCGGTCCTCCAAAGGGCTGAAAACCCCCAAACTGAGCTCCACGGACCTCGGGCGGGGCCCCCGGGGGTCGAAAAGTCGTCGAAACAGGCTGTCGGGCCTCCTGGGGGTCGGCTGCCCCCCAGGGGTCCGGCAGGCCTCGGAACCCACCCCGGGGGTCGGCCGAGGCCCCCCAGGCTGCCACCGGGGGCAGCCGGCCCTGAAAATGGGCCGGCGGGCCCCAGGCGGCAGCGCCTGGGCCCGCCGAGGCCGCAAGAGGGGCCGGCTGGTGCGGCCGCCCCTCCCAGGGGCCTGGCGGCCCCCCGCCGCCCCTCTGGGGGTTCGTCGGGCCCCCCAGAGGGCCCTGGGGGGTCGGCGGCCACCCCACAGGCTGCCGGCCTGCTGGGGTGCTTCCTCCGGCCCCCTTGTCGTCGTGGCGCGGCGGTGCGTGATCTTGGTGAGTCCTCCACGCGTGGTCTCCTTGTTCGAAGCCCCCGTCTTCGTCTAGATCCGGTTCATCTTCAAAAAAAATTGTCTTTTTCCCTTTGTCCTTTGCCAAAGGTGGATCCTTTTTGCTTGGATCCGCCTTTGGCATAAGATGAGCGGTCAACACCGCTATAGCCTCCGTCAATTCCGATAGTTTCGCCTCCACGGATACCAATTTCTTCCCTTGATTCTCCTTCACCTCTTGTATCGCTCCCCGGATTTGCGCGGCTGTTTCGGCGTCTTCTTGCCTTACGTCAATGAAACCCTTGCTAATTTGGGCCTCCATCCGTTCAACTTTCTCTTCCAAAATGTCGACCCGCTCCTTGGATCGTGTACTCGCCATGGATCGACCGCTCTGATACCAATTTGATACGACTAGGGCTTTTTGTGGGGATCAAAGGTAGGATTTTTATGGCTTGTGGACTACTAATCTAGGGTTTAATAACGAAGAACAGATCTGAAATTAATATTTAATCGCTGGAAAAATAGATCTATGGCTAAAACAATTATCTAGCAATTAGGGAATAATCTAGAGCAACTAGGAATAAAATTACCTTGATCAATTCTTCGATAAAAGCCATCCTAGGGCCGGCCGACCCCTTCAATGGGGGAGGGGTTAATAATTGTCTAATTACCCTCTTGCCCTCCCCACTTGTGAGTAATCACAAGTTTGGGACCGAGTCCGTGTTGGACCCAAGTCGTCGCCTCCGATGGTAGACCCGCATCCCATGAGCTGGCCCCCCTTCTTGCCTAGCCGCCGCACCCCTATGAGCCGCATCAGAAACTATACAAGCATTTTTTTTGGTCCATGTTCTATTTCCTGACATCCATCCTCCCAGCAAGGAATGTCAAAAGGGAAAAAAAATCTATAATCTTGGTTCTTCTAGTTCTGGCTAAAAAATATTACCAATTATTACCAGGATGTATTTAGAAGTTGCAACAGACATGACGAGATTGCAATGAGTTATGCAGATATTGGTCACACAACTGATATAAATTACACAAGAAATAATGTGACGTTATATCCATGTTATGACAAACCAAATACTACAGGAGATGGACACTAGAATTTTTTAATTACTGAATATTAGGTTTTTGGGACCTTAAACTCTAGGTAAGGTACTTAACTGGTGAACTTAGTAGTAAACAAAAAAAATATAGCTAAGGTTCCCTGCATAGCATGTTATAAACTACCACTCTATCCTTGACTTAAGGTGTTACAGCGCTCGGTAAGCCACCTGTGTACTTTTTTGAAAAAGATCATGACATTTAACACATAGGAATGCATGTCTGTTTAATTAGGCATCAGATAATCAAGTAATGATGTGCAATTATACTGAAAAATTACAAAATTTATAGAACCAAAAGATACGTACCTCAATTTTTCTCATTTCTGCTTCAGTTTTTGCCTTCTGATGATTTTCCCATGCTTGAATTTTGATTTCTTCTTGTTTAAACCTGAAAATTTCATTGTACTGTTTAAGCCTAGATCCACATAACAGGTATCATCTTACATGGCTTACCACATGATTTTAATGTAAAAAAAATCAAAAAATAAAAACATCAGAATACGAGGTTAAGGTATAAACCTAGCCATATACTTTGCTTTCTCCGCATCTTCCCAAGCTGCTGCACGGGCCTCATTGACACTTTTGGCAGGCTGGTCCCTTGGAACATTTGGCTTGGTTTCCTCCTCTTCCTTACTTGCCCAAGCAGCAATGCTCATCTTTCCCAGTTGTTGCCCAAGAACCATTATTTCTCTTCTTGTTTTCATTCTTAATTCCTTTTCAGAATACTCATCAGAATTTTCTTGGTGTTCACCTGCCTTAATTGCACTTGAAGCCGGTCCAGTTTTTGCAGGGGATAATGGACGAGAAGAATTTGGACTCCGAGCGGGTGTTACATCTCTATTCGGAGTTCCTGTCAGTGAAGCTTCCTGGCTGGCAATGGGCGTCATTTCTGTGCCCATATCTCTCATGGAAATAGATTTAACAGTTGATGGTGACGGAATAAATGTTGTGGCAGTATGAACAGAGGATGAAGAATCGTGCTTACTGAGACCAACTGCAAAAAATTATGCATGGTGGCCTAAGACATTGTAATTACTATCCAAATTTCAAGTGAATTTAAATACATCAAATATGCTTGCTATCAAACCATTTACATGTAAAGGAATTTCACATACAAAACAGGAAACGGTTAATGAACCATTTACATTTGAAGGAGCATATGAATTTCAAGATGGTGGTTACAGGTACCAGCACCCTAAAAGGTATTAGTTCATATGTGGTTGGCAGCTAATGAAAATCATATAATTGCTTATACTCCTACAAAAACATCACCACATGCAGTATCTTGACCAATGCATTTTGCACGGATTCTCCAGAAACAGATAAGGATCTCCTTTGCAGCCCCCATAGTTGCCAACTACGCCTCACCCTCATCGCCACCCCAATGTATCAACCATGCATACAGAAACACAAACTAAAAGATGGCAAGAATCTGGTTGTAATTGAGCAAGCCACTACAGACTCTTTGTATTTAGAGGAAAAAAGAAGTGAACATGCCTTTTAAATAAAAAGAACAATAAATTGTTGATCATTAGTTGCGTAAGTTTAAAATGCGCAAATGCACCGCTAGATAATAAAGCAGGTTTTCATATCCTAAAGTTGGCCCACTGGGTCCCTCTCTTCTTCATATCTTCTGGGCAGAAATTTGCGACTTAGTAAAGCAAGACATTTGACATCATGAGTACCTCCAGTTGAACCATTCTCAAATTTTTCATGGAGCCTTCTCAATATGAAACCATGCTATATAGGCGAACTCATTTAGCATATAACATTGACCGGACACTCATGGTTAAAGACAATCTAGAGTGCAGTCTGATAGAAACAATATACATGGTACAGCTTTAATGCTTCATAATGCCAAGACTAAGTCCAAAATATGACCACGCAATGTTTTTAGCCATTGATCCCTAGAAAAGATGATGTCTCATTGACTACAAATTGATGTAAGTATGATAATTTTACAATGCATAAATAAATGGATGGTACTAGTTATCAAAATCAGGAACTAGCAAGGTTACAAACACTCCATTGTTGTACACAAGGGGAGTGCATTAACTTAGTTATGGTCCATTGTCCTAAAGAAACACCAAAGTACATGGCAATAGACATGCAATACTATGTAGATCAATTGTACTTAATCTATGTAAAATTAGAGACTGAATGCATGCTGTAGAATGTGATGTAATAATTTTACACCAATGTGACACTTCAACCTATTAATTATACCATAAGACATGTATACATATGCATATAAGTATGAGCACATATTGATATGTCATTTGGCATATTATAACTATATACATGTTGCTAAAGTTATCACAACTACATAGGTAGTTATTACAACTCCTTGATGGAATGAGTAATATAAAGAGATGTCTTTACTTATAAATGCATGGTGAAAATTGTTGAAGAATGAATTATCTTAAATTAAGCCCCCATTTTAGGATTAATTATTCCTCACATCAAGAAAACCATAGAGTGAGTGTTGTAGGCAAGAATAACAATAAAATTGATGGATTTTTTCATATATATCATCAAAGTAAGGTATGCTTATATTTACTTTCTTGTTTGGCATATACATGAGTTGCATTTGTATGATTGTTAATCATGCTATATAGTTTTAGAAATCCATCGATTCACACAATTGGTATCAAAACTTCATTATGGTTCTTGTTTTCACAATCCACGTCTTATCAAATTTTATGTTTTTTATTTCTATTATCTTTGATTCAGTAGAAATTATAATAATAATAAGTTTTAAGCATGATATAAATAGAGTATATGTTGGTATTAAAATTTTTAGATATAAATTACTATAAAACTTATGAAATAGACATAGCACCTATAGGTTGAGTGGTGATTAAAATTTATCTATCATCCCAACATGATTTAGTCACTTGTATATTTTCATTAACATGTATATGAGTATTAATTAGAGTAATCGCGTAATTTATTTTTTATAATTAACTCTATTTTATATAAGCTTGGCTTTAATGCTCTAGTTTATAAAGACTAGTCTTATACTCTACTTTATATGAGATTAGTTTTATTACTCTACTCTATAAAGATTAGTATAGGAATTGTGCTTTACTCTATATGAGACTGGTCTACCTTTGAAATTGTATTTTTATAAAGATTGTTTTTTAATTATGCATAACTGACTTATATATCTTTTGATATATGAAAATTTGGTAATAAATTTAATACTTTTCTCAGAAAGAAATTTTTTATGCACTACATAAAATAATAGTTTTACTATTTGAATCAAGTAAACTGTAAATACAATATTTAGTAGTAAACATGTATTAGGTAACTAAATGTATACATTAAAGTTATAGTGTATTAATTATTATAAAACGTATGGAATAGCCACAGCATCCACAAGTTGAGCGATAATTGTATTTTACACATAACATCTTGCTAAGCATCTATATTACAATTAATTTTACATTTAATATCCATTATATCCCATAGAAAAGTGATTATTTATGTAGATTAATTGGATTGAGACAATTCTAGACTTTAATGGAAGCAATCTTTTTGCCCACCGGTAAAGAGATTTCTTCCATTAATAGTAAATTAAACTGGTCTTAACTAGAGTTTAGTGATGAATCTATAAGACTTCTATCCATAGAAAGATTAATTCATTACTGATAAAATAAATATTATTTATTGTATCTAATTTATGTTTATGTTCAATAAAGTTATTTCATTCTTAATAAGAATGAAAAGATAAATTATAAATTGGCACAAGACTAGAAATGACATGTGCACACTGCCTTCATTTGTTTTTCCCCTCCACTTACTCTCTTCCCCTCTCCACGTGTAAAGCCCCTCACGTGAGCTCTCTCCCTCTCTCTCTCTCCGCGTCCTCTCTCTCTCTCGAAATCAGCGGCAGCGGCGCAGCGGAAAAAAAATTTCGCCACCTCTTCCTCTCTCTCTCTCTCTCCCCCTCTCGCCGAGCCCTCTATCTCTCATTCCTTCATCCCGAAGGAACCCACACGGCCCCCTCCCCTTTCGCCACCTCGCTCAACGCGTGGCGTGGCATGTGCCTCCAACGACGCCCTAAATCATAGTGTTTGACACGTTTTCTCTTCAAATCGAGGCTAATCTTCTACGTGTCGAAACCCTAGCTTCTCAGGTTCCCTATTTTTTTCTCTATTTAAGCTCGAATTGAGCCATATGATTCGGTTTTGTGCAAAACAGAAATTTTCAAGGAAAAAAATCTGGGGTTTTCTTTGAAATCTGATTTCGGTTTGAGCTCTGTAATTGGGTTTTCTCTCTGAATCCTTCGTCAGTCCACGAATTGAGGTAAAATCACTCTGATTCTCTAAATTTTGGATTTTAAGGTTGTGAATTTACCCTTTTGCTTTCTGCGATGATGAATCTGAGCACCGAGCGAGGCGGCGAACTTCGCCGCAACCCTATTGACCCTCGAATTAGCTTCTGTTAAACCTGCCCCTTGACTGAGATGTAAGTAATCTGTTTTCCCCTTGACTGCGTCTGTTTTGGGCATTTTTCCTTCGCTGGATTTATCCAGTTATTCCTTTTCTCTGCAGATATATTTTGGGATCATGTTGTAACTGAAAATAGTCTTCATAACAGAAATTTGCTATTAACCCTAGGGATTTTTCCCTTATTACATCTGTTGGGATTTCAGAATTGAATGATAATTGGTATAGGGTGAATGTCGGCTTAGAAATCTCCCAATGATTGAATATGAGGGGTTTAAGCCTCAAAGGCCGTCAGAAAGTATTGAAATTGCTGCCTGAAGGACCAAAATTTACTGCCCCTAGGATCATAAAAAGCTGACTGAAGGATCGTATAAAAACCATTAATAAATGGTTAAGTCCCAAATTGATCAATGATGAAAAACTATCTGAGATCACCAGATTGTCCATCCCCCCATTTGATCATCCCCGAAGTTCCAAGAGTATGATAATTGGAAGTTG
Source organism: Scilla litardierei (assembly GCA_030789695.1). Lineage (NCBI taxonomy): Eukaryota > Viridiplantae > Streptophyta > Magnoliopsida > Asparagales > Asparagaceae > Scilla > Scilla litardierei. Next base: position 33,720,804 of record CM061132.1, on the reverse strand, counting down.
CCTTTACTTGCAGGTTTGCTCTTACTCTAATTTATATTCAAATTTCAGTTTGTGTCTCATATTAGAATATCATGTTATTAATTGTCATATCCATGCTTAGATATTTAATTTTTGCACTCCTAAAACATGTTAAGTATTATGATGTTTTTTTATGGAGTTAATTAGTGGCCCCTGACATTGGACTAGTTGGTATATTAGGTGTGTTATGGAAATTATGATTTGAAATTCAGTGTGCTATTTATATGTTTAGAACGAATGAGAATGTGAATTGAAACCAGAATGTCATAGCACACTAATATACAAATTGAGTTTAATATGGCTTTAGAGTTTAATTCGCCTTGGAAAATCATGCTTGAAACATTATGTAGAATAATACTTGGACTATATCAGTGAGGCACTGAGAGATGTACACTATTATATACTTGGCACTTCAGACTCACGGGTTTTGGGGTAAGTCATATTAGAGAGTGCGGGAGCAACTGGAGCCACGCTCCTATTGACTTGACCGCATCAGGTAGTTTCGACCTGGGTCACATCATTGAATCAGGATCTGACCTCTATTGTACCGTCGGACTTAATTACCGAGTTCCACACTGTTGACTCATGGCCCCTACCGTCCCTGTTTTGGGCCTAGCCCAGATGAGCGCCCTGGGTACTAAGGTGGACTCCTTGGTTGTTTCTGTACTCTCCAATATGATTCACGGCCTAGGTTTGGCATAGAATAATGAAACCATGATATTGTTACCTTTAAATTGAGCTGCATGTTAGTCTTAAATGCCAATGCAATATTAATTAGTCTGTTATTGTTCTCAGTTAATGCTTCCTATTTAGTATTTTCTCATGCTCATATATTAAAATTCCAAAAAATTTAGAATCATTGTGATTTACTGGTGGGCCTTCATTGTTGTTGTACCACCAGGTGTTGATCCATAGATAGAGGAGACACCGGAGTTTGTGGGCCCAGCTGACTTTTGATTAGAGGTAGAATATGTATTTTTGTGTTAGTGGCAGATGTATTTTTGCTATGCATGCGTGTAGCATGATGTATAGCTTTTTCTAAACGTGCTGTTGGCATGATGTATATCATTTTGTAAACTCGTTACATATATATATATATATATGAAAATTTTTGTTAAGCATTTTGATACATCTCGGCTTGTGTCTAGATTGTTTTCACTGGTCATCTGCAGGACCTGCTATCCTTTATGAAACATGATGCGACCCCGGGTTGCGAGGCGTGACGTGTTTTTCTTGGTGGCCCATGCAGGTCCTCGCAACCAACCTCGTGAACAGTCTAGAAAGAGTGGGATGTGTAGTAAAAAATGCTTAATTAGAAATTTGACATTGTCCTATGTATACAGGCATATGCGAGTTTACAATCGTCGGAAGCGCACTGTGAAGATGGCTCAGAACGCTTCTGGCTCTGGTTCGAGCAACCCTATAGTCCATCAATTCTCAGATCAGGCCCTACGAGAGCTTGTTCAGGCTATTCATGAGGAGCCTAAGACTACTGGATGGGTGCAGCAGTTTCGGGCGCTACGTCCGGCTCCCTTTACTGGTCGAGAGGATCCCTTACAGGCAGAGGAGTGGTTGTGTGACACTTAGCCAACCTGACTGCAGTAGAAATCCCCACAGGATCCTGGGTAAAGATTGTGAAGTTACAATTAAAGGATGGAGCCAGGATCTAATGGGACGCAGCAGAGGATTGGTTGGCAAAGCCTATTACCTGGGATACATTCCAGGAGCAGTTCAATGCCCAGTTCTTTTCTCATGAGGCTCAGATGGAGTTGGAGACTCGATTCACCAACCTGAAGCAGTGCTCCAGGTCTGTTGAGGAGTATAATGCTGAGTTCTCTATGCTCAGCAGATTTGCAAAAGAGATGGTGTCCACTCCCAAAGCTCGAGCTCGCCGTTTTCAGCAAGGTCTGAATATAAAGATCCGGGAGAAGATGGTTGGGTTGGGCCTGACAACTCATGCATAGGTACTTGCGACAGCTCGCGAGTACGAGTACATACAGAGGGAAGCTGATCGGGAGTGCCACATGTCTGCCCCTTCGAGGCGACCACCACCACCTTCAGCTACTACCGAGGGAACGGATCGACGACATATGCCTCCTGCCAGACATGTACACCGGCCAGTACAGCAGGTTCAGTTCAAGAGGCCGGCTTCATAGCAACAGCAGCCACGTCCAGTATGTCACTACTGTGGCAAGAGTGGTCAATATAAGGAGTGTCGATGACGTTTAGACCTTTGCTTGGTTTGTGGGTCCAAGGAGCACAATGCCAGAGATTGTCCGCAAAAAGGATCAGCAGCACCAGCTACTGTCTGTGCTCCTGTATCTGCTCCTGCTCCTCCAGCAGGAAATGCACCACGTAGACCACCGCTTCCTCCTCAGAAGAAGGTTTTTCAGCAGGCCAGAGCACAGGCACCACCTTTCAAGCGCCAGGCTTTTACTATAACCGCAGTGGAGGCTGAGGCTACTGGTGAAGTGATTACTGGTAAGAATTTAATGCTTTCAGTGATTACTATCATATATAGTTACATGTCTACTTAGCCATAGTATCTTTGACACTAGGTATTGTACTAGTCGCTGGTAGACCCGCCCTTACATTATTCGATTCAGGAGCCTCTCATTGTTTCATAGCCACTCGATTTGTTAGCACACACAATATTCATGTTGAACCCTTGACTACCCATTGGAATGTTAATACTGGTGGTGGTATATTGAAGACAATCAGTCATTACCCTCAGTGTCCTGTAGCTGTTAGTGGGCGAGAGCTATTTGCAGATTTTCTGGTGATTGAGATGCCTAGTTTTGATGTTGTCTTTGGAATGGATTGGTTGGCGATATTTCATGCTACCATTGACTGTCGTCAAAAGAGAGTAGTATTCGAGATGCCCGATCATCCAAAATTTGAGTTCATTAGCGGAGGTAGATCTGAGGGGCCAATACGATTTAGAGCACGGCCAGTAGAAGCTATGGTGAGTGCCATGGAGGTTGATGAACCAGAGATACCAGAGATAGTACGAGAACTCATGGACGTGTTTCTGGATGATCTTATAGAATTACCTCCGGAACGTGCCGTTGAATTTTCCATTGATTTGGTACCAGGTGCCCAGCCAATATCTAAGAAACCATATCGTATGGCGCCACCAGAGCTAGAAGAAGTCCGTACCTAGTTGAATGAACTATTGAAGAAGGGTTGGATACGACCTAGCGTCTCCCCTTGGGGTGCTCCTATATTGTTGGTATCAAAGAAGGATGGGACTCGACGAATGTGTGTCGATTACAGGGAATTGAACAAGGTGACAGTGAAGAACAAATATCCTCTTCCCCGTGTCGATGACATCTTTGACCAACTCGGAGGATAGAGCATTTATTTGAAGTTGGATTTGAGGACATGATTCCATCAGTTGAGAGTGAAGAAGGATGACATTCATAAGACTGCATTCAAAACCAAGTATGTGCATTATGAATTCTTGGTGATGCCATTTGGCGTGACCAATGCTCCGGTAGTGTTTATGAGCCTGATGAATCTAGTGTTATAGGAGTATTTGGATAAGTTTGTAGTGTCTATCTTCATGATATTCTGATATATTCGAAGGACACCCAAAAGCATACCGAACATTTGAGAAAGGTCCTGGAAACTCTGATACAACACCAATTGTTCGCCAAACTCAGCAAATGTCAATTCTACCTAGACAAGGTGGCGTATTTAGGACACGTGGTGTCTAGAGAAGGAGTCTCTATTGATACTGGAAAAGTGGTAGTTGTTCAGAACTGGCCTATTCCACGGACCATGACAGAGATTCGTAGCTTCTTGCAGAAGGCTTGTTATTATCGAAGGTTTATTAAAGATTTCTCGAAGATCGCGGAGCCTATGACGCGATTAACGAGAAAGGATGTAGTGTTTGTTTGGTCCAAGGCATGTGATGATGCATTTCAGGAGCTAAAGAAGAGATTGACAACCGCCCCAATTTTGGTTATTCCTGATCGGACGGGAGGATTTGAAGTATTTTGTGATGCATCAGGAAAAGGACTTGGATGTGTATTACACTAGCATGGTAGTGTTGTAGCTTATGCATCCAGACAGTTTAAGAACCATGAGAAGAATTATCCTACCCATGACTTAGAGTTGGCGGCGGTTATTTTTGCATTGAAGATGTGGAGACATTTCTTGTTAGGAGAGGATGTGAAGATATTCACAGATCATAAGAGTTTGAAGTATATCTTCACACAAAAGGAGTTTAACATGAGACAACACCGATGGATAGAGTTGATGGCAGACTATGATATTGACCTTCAATATCATCCTGGAAAGGTCAATTTTGTACCTGATGCACTGTGTCGTCTCCCAATGGTAATGACGCTTACGACTCAATGGAGGCTGCAACAAGATATCATGGAGATGGAGATAGATGTGGTTTTGCCTGGGTTGACTTCCTCGTTGAAGAATATGCAGATTCAGTTCACTCTGGTAGATAGAATCAAGGCGGCTCAGGCAAATGATGAGAAGTTGCAGAAGATTAAGAATCTGGTGTTGGCAGGTCAGAAACCAGAATTCCGAATTCATGAAGATGGGTCCTTGCGATATGGTAGCAGAATTTGTGTGCCGTCTGGAGATATTCGAGAAGAATTGGTGAAAGAAGCACATAGTTTCCCATATTCCGTTCATCCAGACGGGACCAAAATGTATAAGGACCTGAGGCAACATTATTGGTGGCATGGTAAGAAGAGAAGCGTTGCCAGGAGTGTAGCGAAGTGCATGGTGTGCTAGCAGGTTAAGGCTGAACATCATCGAGTTGCTGGTTTATTACAGCCTTTACCTATACCGAAATGGAAGTGGCAGCACATAACAATGGATTTTGTGACTGGACTACCTAGAAGTACGAAGCATAATGATGTTGTTTGGGTAATTGTTGATCGACTGACTAAGTCAGCACATTTTATTCCCTTCAGAGTTGGCCAGTCCACAGAAATACTTGCCAAGAAGTATATGGAAGAGATTGTTAGACTTCATGGAATTCCTGTAAGCATCGTTTCTGACAGAGACACTCGTTTCACATCATATTTCTAGAGGAGCTTACAGGATCATCTGGGAACACACCTGAGTTTTAGTTCAGCTTATCATCCGCAGACAGATGGTCAATCTGAACGCACTATTCAGATCTTAGAGGATATGTTGAGTGCATATATGCTAGACTTCAAGGGATCATGGGAAGATCACCTTCATCTCGTGGAGTTTGCATATAACAACAGCTATCAGGCCAGTATCGACATGGCTCCTTTTGCAGCCTTATACGGAAGGAAGTGCCGTTCACCCTTGTGTTGGGGTGATGTGAGTGACAGGGAGTTGATGGGACCAGAAATGATTAAAGAGGTTGTGGATGTTGTGCGCATTATCAGAGAGAAGCTTCAAGTGGCACAGGATCGGTATAAACACTGGGCAGATGCGAAGCGAAGACACTTGGAATTCCAGCATGGTGATCATGTTTTCTTGAAGATATTTCCTACTAGAGGCATGATTCGATTTGGACGAAGCGTGAAGCTATGTCCACGCTATATTGGACCTTTTGATGTCTTGGAGCGCATGGGTGAAGTGGCATATAGACTTGCACTTCCTCCATCTTTGGAAGAAGTGCATGATGTGTTCCACATATCTCAGTTGCGCAAGTATGTAGGAGACCCGTCGCATGTTGTTGATCACTCGGAGATCACGGTGTGACCTGATTTGACATATGAGCAGCAACCAGTGTGTATCATTGATCGTCAGCAGAAGGCCCTTCGAAACAGAGTTGTCAACCTGGTGAAAGTGATGTGGCATCGAGACTCGCCTGGAGAGTCCACTTAGGAAAGGGAGGACGAGATGCGAGAGTGTTTTAACCAATTGTTTGTTGTGTCTTACTTTTGTTTCGTTTTTTAATTCCGCAAACGGAATTTTTGTAAGGAGAATAGAATGTAAAGGCCTGTTGGGCATTCATTTGTTTTTTCCCTCCACTTACTCTCTTCCCCTCTCCACGTGTAAAGCCCCCCCCCCCCCCCCCCCTCTCTCTCATGTTGGGCATTCATTTGTTTTTTCCCTCCACTTACTCTCTTCCCCTCTCCACGTGTAAAGCCCCCCCCCCCCCCTCTCTCTCTCTCTCTCGAAATCAGCGGCAGCGGCGCAGCGGAAAAAAATTCGCCGCATCTTCCTCTCTCACCCCCTCTCGCCGAGCCCTCTATCTCTCATTCCTTCATCCCAAAGGAACCCACGCGGCCCCCTCCCCTTTCACCACCTCGCTCAACGCGTGGCGTGGCCTGTGCCTCCAACGACGCCCTAAATCCTAGGGTTTGACATGTTTTCTCTTCAAATCGAGGCTAATCTTCTACGTGTCGAACCCCTAGCTTCTCAGGTTCCCTATTATTTTTCTCTATTTAAGCTCGAATTGAGCCATGTGATTCGGTTTTGTGCAAAACAGAAATTTTCAAGTAAAAAATCCGGGGTTTTCTTTGAAATCTGATTTCGGTTTGAGCTCTGTAATTGGGTTTTCTCTCTGGATCCTTCGTCAATCCACAAATTGAGGTAAAATCACTCTGATTATCTAAATTTTAGATTTTAAGGTTGTGAATTTGCCCTTTTGCTTTCTGCGATGATGAATCTGAGCACCGGGCGAGGCAGCGAACTTCGACGCAGCCCTATCGACCCTCGAATTAGCTTCTGTTAAACCTGCACATTGGCTAAGATGTAAGGAATCTGTTTTCCCCTTGACTGCGGCTGTTTTGGGCATTTTTCCTTCGCTGGATTTATCCAGTTATTCCTTTTCTCTGCAGAAATATTTTGGGATCATGTTGTAACTGAAAATAGTCTTCATAACAGAAATTTGTTATTAACCCTAGGGATTTTTCCCTTATTACATCTGTTGGGATTTCAGAATTGAATGATAATTGGTATAGGGTGTATGTCGGCTTAGAGATCTCCCAATGATTGAATATGATGGGTTTAAGCCTCAAAGGCCGTCAGAAAGTATTGAAATTGCTGCCTGAAGGACCAAAATTTACTGTCCCTATGATCATAAAAAGCTGACTGAAGGATCATATAAAAAACCATTAATAAATGGTCAAGTCCCGAATTAATCAATGATGAAAAACTATCTGAGATCACCAGATTGTCCTTCCCCCCATTTGACCATCCCCCAAAGTTCCAAGAGTATGATAATTGGAAGTTGCATTTACTTGCAGGTTTGCTCTTACTCTAATTTATATTCAAATTTCAGTTTGTGTCTCATATTAGAATATCATGTTATTAATTGTCATATCCATGCTTAGATATCTAATTTCTGCACTCCTAAAACATGTTAAGAATTATGATGCTTTTATGGAGTTAATTAGTGGCCCCTGACATTGGACTAGCTGGTATATTAGGTGTGTTATGGAAATTATGATTTGAAATTCAGTGGACTATTTATATGTTTAGAATGAATGAGAATGTGAATTGAAACCAGAATGTCATAGCACACTAATATACAAATTGAGTTTAATATGGCTTTAGAATTTAATTTGCCTTGGAAAATCATGCTTGAAACATTATATAGAATAATAATTGGACTATATCAGTGAGGCACTGAGAGATGTACACTATTATATACTTGGCACTTCAGACTCACGGGTTTTGGGGTAATTCATATTAGAGAGAGTGCGGGAGCAACTGGAGCCACGCTTCTATTGACTTGACCGCATCAGGTAGTTTCGACTTGGGTCACATCATTGAATCAGGATCTGACCCATATTGTATCGTCGGACTTAATTACCGAGTTCCACACTATTGACTCATGGCCCCTACCGTCCCTGTTTTGGGCCTAGCCCAGTGAGCGCCCCTGGGTACTAAGGTGGACTCCTTGATTGTTTCTGTACTCTCCAATATGATTCACGTCCTAGGTTTGGCATAGAATAATGGAGCCATGATATTGTTACCTTTAAATTGAGTTGCATGTTAGTCTTAAATGCTAATGCAATATTAACCAGTCTGTTATTGTTCTCAGTTACTGCTTCCTAGTTAGTGTTTTCACATATTCATATATTTAAATTCAAAAAAATTTAGAATCATTGTGATTTACTGGTGGGCCTTCATTGTTGTTGTACCACCAGGTGTTGATCCAGAGATAGAGGAGACACCAGAGTTTGTGGGCCCATCTGACTTTTGATTAGAGGTAGAATATGTACTTTTGTGTTAGTGGCAGATGTACTTTTGCTATGCATGCTTGTAGCATGATGTATAGCTTTTGTAAACGTGCTGTTGGCATGATGTGTATCATTTTGTAAACTCGTTATATATATATGTGAAAAATTTTGTTAAGCATTTTGATACATCTCTGCTTGTGTCTAGATTGTTTTCACTGGTTATCTGCAGGACCTGCTATCCTTTGCGAAGCATGATGCTGTTGGATCATGTAGATGGCAAACAACACTAAAGGGGGGTTGAATAGTGTTGTATAAAAATAAACTTTTTCTTTCTAATTGATTAGCACAATTCAAAGCCTTCTAATGTTGCCTAAGAAACCAAGTAGAGTGATCTACGCTTGGTTCTTGATCAACTTAAGTAATCTTAAAAAACAAATCAGAGATAAAACTCTTCTGGTAGTCGACTCCCTAAAACAGTAGTCGACTCCCAGAGGGATATTATGCACAGCTCAGTTAAAGCAATACTTAATGAAGATATAAAAGATTACACAGAAACATAAGAGAGAATCTTTTATATAGCAAATACAAAGCTGATCTTGCAATGTATTATAAATGAGTTACAATATAATACTCAATGAATCAAGATAAATAGATAGAGATAAACAATCCCAAAGAGTGCAAACGCAAATACAATGATTTTTATCCTGGTTCCCCACAACCATGGGTACGTCCAGTCCCCGACCAATCCGGTACGAGATTTCCACTATCTGCCTTGGCAAATACAAGCACCTAACTCCACTCGTTAGGATTTTCCCACACACCTAGCCTTGACCAGGATTTTCGAATGCAACAGTGCAATATCTCAACACTTAGACTTGTATAGGGTTTCTAACACCCTTACAGCAAAGGGTAAACACAAAATGAAAATCAATGTCCAGCTCACCACAATATTTGGTGGAGTTTGAATTTACACCCAAATTCTATAGCCAATAGTAAGAGATAACAATGTGTATTCGTGGCTTAATAGAATATGATTTTAGATCACACAAAGATATGTCTTTGTGATCTAAATCAATGTTTTCAAAAAAATCCTTTCAAAAAAAATCAGAGAATAGATAACATGGATTTTTTTTTGAAAAGCAATAACCAAAATAAAAGTTGATCTCAGAAAATAATAGCTTAAACAAAAGAGATCAGAAATATAAGAACATATTTTGGCTTAAAGAATAAGAGCTGAAAATTGAGATCGTTTAGAACTTTTGCACATGAGAGAATTTTGATTTTTCAATTATTGTTTTTTGATCTCACAAAATAGTCCTCTATTTATAGGTAAAAATAGGAGAATTCAAAATTCAAATTCGTTTGACTTTTGCGTCGAGAATCATGGAAGCAATAAGTTAGAGAGATATCAAAAGTCAGGTCAAACGTTGAACTTTGACAGCTGGTAGTCGACTCCCTAGGATTGGTAGTCGACTCCCAGTGTATTTCAGGAGAAAAATAATTCGCAGCTGATAGTCGACTCCCTCTACTTGGTAGTCGACTCCCAGAGGAGTGTCTTCTGAGACACGGCTAGTAAGACATGTAGTTAACTCCAGGGTGTAATGGAGTTCAACTACCAAATTGAAAAGTGACTAGCAAAAAGGCTCTCAATAGTTTTGAAAATGATTTTAAAAGTATTTAAAATATTTAACTTTGAAATCATTTGTGTATGTGTTATCTATACTTTTGGCTTTAACATAACCCTAAGAAGGACACAACTCACACGCTGTAGACTTGGGATACGTCTTCAGAAGTTTGATTAGATGATGATGTAGATGCGAGCTTCTCTTGAGCTTCCATTCCATTTGAGCTTAAGCTTCATCATCGAGCTAGCAACATTTGTCCTTGTCTTTGCTAAGTGAGTGTAGATTGCGCTTCTTTGGAGTATGTATAGCTTCTCATTCATCGCATAATCTGCACAGTTAATTGTAGTGTAGTTAGTACATTAACTTCATTTGGTGTGCTCATCATCAAAACCACTTGGGGTGGAATTCAATTTCCATCAAATGCGACCCCGGGTTGCGGGTCGTGACACACACAGTGCACAGATGCACACAGAAAACCCCACACCCAGGATGTGTGGCTCGCAAAAAATGATAAATGGGATAGAAACATGGGTGTGTGATAATGTCTGAGGATAAAAGGGAGCTCAAGGTCAGTCGTAAATTGGGAGGTTTAGGAGGGAGAAAGCCTCAATGGTATAACCTCATAAATAAGTAGGCAAAGGGTGAGGTTTTTTAGGTTTTCACAAGGGTATTCATTGGATAGTTGAAAGGTCAATGGCAGACCTGAAATTGTGTTTTTTGGGAGGTGACTTCCCCCACAGGTGCCATGTATGACAAACCCGTGGGGCCTCCCACTCAAATATACAATAGATATTGTATAGGCATTATGAGTAAGTGTTACAAGATATAAAACGATAATCTTGTATCTGCTCCTTTGCGAAAACATTTTCTAACAATAATACATGGAGTAATCAATTTGGAAGAATCTGCATTAAGTTCTATAAGGTTGAAATTAAAAATTGATGGCATTTGAGTACAATAGGTTATATTCATGATATTGACAATTGGCTAAAGAATTTATAAGCATTATAGTAAAAAGTTATAGAAAAATATGAGCTCATTTATATAATGTTTGTCATCTTTTACTCATGGCGCGTGTGTGTAGTGTTAGTATTTCATGCATGACATATAAAGTGGGCACATAGTAGTTAACAAGTCATGTTATAATTATTTATATATAAATAAAAATTGGACATAGATAGTCATGTATCAATTCATAAAGTTATTTACATAAGATTATTTGCATAAAGTTATTTGCAAAATGTAAAAAATTAATGAAAGTTCTTAAAGAAATATTTATGTCACTCATTAAAGTGTAAATATTAAATTTTGGCCATAAAATATAGTTACAATATTGTTATGCTATAAAGATATTAATAGGATTATCCGAGTCACATAGGTGAATGTGAGAAATTTACACCATTGTGATTCTTTAAACATATTGATTATATCATAAGACATGCTTATATATGCATATACATATGAACACATATTGATATGTCATTTGGATACAAATATATAAATGTTACTATAGTTATAATAACTACCTCTGTAGTTATTAGGTAGTTATTATAACTCCTTACTGGAAGGACTTGTATAAAAGAGTCCTTACCTATACATGCATGGTGAAGAATGATAAAGTATGAAGTATCTTGAATTAAAATGTATTTTTGGATTAATTAGTCAGCCTATTAATGAAACCATAAAGTGAGTGTTAATAGGTAAGAATAACACAAAAATTGAGGGGTTTTCTTCATACATATCATCAAAAGAAGATATGTTCATATTTACTCTCCTCTTGTTTGGCATGTACATGAGTTGCATTTGTGAATTGTTAATCATGCCATATAATTTTGGGAATTCATCAATTCTTACATGTGACGCTCAATTGTATTCTTTTCATTCATCCCTTCCGATACATCTATGGGCATCAACATGATCTTTTATACCCAACCAGTAGATATGTTATGATATTTGATTGATTTTCAAAGCTATGAAATGTACAACATTATCAGCATGTCTCATTGGCTGATATTGCCAGGATTCTTCAAATCAATGCATTATCTTGGCTAATCAGCAGATACTCTTATGGGATAATACAACACCGATGCTAACTTAGAAGGCACTGGTCTTGAACACCATCATTTTGTGTTTCCATCGGTAATCAGATACCCATGCCAAAAGGGGGAAAAACAAACGATAAAAAAGATATTGTCTTTGGTTAGTATTACCAGGACACTTAACATTCTTTCTTTTGTTCAATGCCTGGATGGATGTATGATGCCACGATGATATAACTATCCAATTATAACCTTAGGAATTCTTTTTTGTTTGTGTTAAGATGTAATGTCCTTGACATTAGGGTGTTATATGTGAAGTTATCAACTAGTGTACTATAAATAATAGAACCTAAGGAGAGCATGCATTAACTAACTCTTTCTAGCTTTCCTCTAATCTTTGGTCTGTGATTTTTAGTGTACTATAAATAATTGAACCTAAGGAGAGCAGACATTAACTATCTCTCTCTAGCCTTTCTCTAATCTTCGGTCAGTGATTTTTACATTGTATCATAGCCATTATCCCGAAATTAACCATGACCCTAAAAGTAGGTTGACCCAAAAACCTAATCGAAAATCATGATGCCGCCGTTGAAACTGAGAGAAGATATAATTGCTCTCCACAGATTCTTTACTCTTGCATAAACATTAGCAATACTTTCTTTTTTTTTCACTTTAACTGAATAACTAATGGTGGGTTTGTTTTTGTTCCCTTTGTGCTTTTCTTGTCAGTTGTTCTCTATTTCTAGATCCCTTGCTCATCCTCTTCGGTGCAGCTCACTCTCTCTCAAATGGAATTGGTAAGCTTTCATCACAAATTTTCTGAATGGTTGGTTGAATAATTACCGGTGGATTCTAGAATTCTTTGATATTGCAGAAATTTGTAACCATCGCTGAATTTGTTTAAAAAAACCATCTAGTTGTAATATTGCTGAAATTAGTTGAAAATTGTAATTGTTGTTAAACTCTGCTGAAACATTTTACTTGGAATATGGGTGAATTTGTAATTTTTTATCATTGTAATTAGTTCATTGAAATTGAAAGAAACATGCAATGGAAGAAGTGGAAGATGAATTCGAGTTCGCATCGGAATCATCATCGAACAATAAGGAGCTTGCCTGGGATGATTTTCTCGATTTTGATCATGGAGATGAGTGATATTTGACTTTGAAAGAAAGAGAGACGAACATAAGACATTATCCTCTCATTTTGCTAGTCGGCTCCTACTTCACTATGTTTATTGCTTTTTAGACGTACTGATGTTGGTTGTTAAAACAATTGGTTTGGCTTGTGATCTATGTATTTGAATCTCAATCGCTTGGTCTTTTAATGTTTAATAGTTTGCTTAATTATAAATTTGCTATGTTGCATTGGAGGTGTTGCTAAATGTTGGTAAAACAATTGGTTTGGCTTGTGATCTATGTATTTGAATCTCAATCGCTTGGCTGTTTAATGTTTAATAGTTTGCTTAATTATAAATTTGTTATGTTGCATTGGAGGTGTTGCTAAATGCGTATGTTTGCTTTGTTCCTTTGCATTTTGCACATATAAACCATATATATTGGTTGACTTTATTATCATGTTTGGAAGACATGGCACTTGATGGGTACGTGTCATCATTCTTGAAGAAATTGGAAAGGTTTTGCAATCAAAGAGCAGTTACCAGAGTAGTAGTTAGTTTAATACAGCTACTCTAAACTTGCTTTATGTGGGTTTTTATGTGCTTCGTAAACAGTTAGACGTGTATATTTCTATCATTTGATATGACACTCAATTTTTGGCTAAATATCCCCAATATATATAACCGATATCTGCTATTTGCTATCTGCTATTCTAATTTTCAAGCCGCTAAGAGTCAGCTATCTCCTATTTAGAACACTGGTTGGCATCTTTACGTACACATCATGTGCAAACTATGTAATGCATCTTGCATGTGGCATGCCTTTGCAGTATTTGCCTTTGTTTAACAATGTAGGGAAATGATTATCATGGTTACTCCAATTAGTTGAATGAGAAAAAGAAGTGACTGGATTACATACTTGCATTATCAATGGCATATATACTCAGCATTATGCAGCATAATATAAATATGGGATTAATATAGAGCAGGTGACACCTGATCCAATGGATCAGGTGCAAGACACAAAAAGGTGGGACCCAGCGAGTACAAGCCCATGTGGGGGCTTGTACTTCCCGCCTTTTTTGTGTCTTAGCGGTGCCACCTTTTCTACATTAAATCCTATAAATATAATATAGAATTAGAAGATTAGCATTGATCAAAAGGCTCAGGCTGATAAAGCCCAGAGCCAGCGAGGAATATGGGGGTAGGCATGTAACATTACATAAGCTTAGGGGGTTCTTCAAAATTTCATGAATAGAAAAATATATTTAAAAATTCAGAAGGGGCACATTCCACCATGGTCCCAACCCTGAACTATCCATGAAGCTGATGATCAATCTGATTACTTTCACACTGGTCAAAATGAAAAAAAAAAGTCTTCCCTTGTCCATACTACAACCTAATTTTTCATTCATTTATATTATGAAGACCAGTAGTAAGCATCTAATGGATACATAGTTAGACATGAAAACTGAACCATTTAAGAACGATAACATAAGGTTGGGGGATGTTTACTTGCATAATTAGCGAACGGGTTCTCAAAAAGCGAAGACGCCTGGTCACCACCTGTTGTGGTAGAAGGTTCAGGCATCCAATTCACAGATTTTTGCCCTCCAACATCCTTCTTAGCTAGGCTTGTATCAATTCTCTTCGTGTCCACTTGATCTGTAACCTCAAGAACAACCTTGGAACCAAAGCTCTTGTTTCCATAACCAAATGAACTAGTTTTTTTCGGCTGTAAACCAACACCCCCTTTACTCGTCCGGTTGGATGTCGGGCTTGCTATCCACTTCTGCGCATTGTCCCACTTCGAAGGGGCCGGCTTTGAGAACGGTGGCATTAACGGCGACCTTTGTGGAACCCGTTCTGTCATCTTATGGAACTCAAATACTGATGAAGAAATACTATCAAAATCAGAAGGATCGTCCTCCTGCACTCGAGCTCTTGAACTCATTAAATTGTGATCTCTTGCCCTATAGCCACTAACAAATTCCACGGAAGGAGAGAATTCAATTGGCAAGCTCCCCATGTCTACATCTTTAGAACTCTGTGAAGCATTAGCACCTACAAGATGTCGATTATGACTCCCATCAACCATGAGTTTTGAGCTAGATTAATAACAGAAATTCAGCGTATTATTTATGCTTTTGTTTTCTCAGAATATGACACCTGGCTTTCTAAATAGGGTAATTTTTAGTTTTAGGTAAAAAAATTTAAAATAATATCAATTTTAGACCAAGAAAAAAAATATTATCAGAATTAGACCAAATTGGGTCACGTCAGCGGGCTTTGGCATTGGTCGTTATTTTTGGATCTGGCCGCACTTGGCAAGTGCGTTTTTTTTTGCCGCAGTTGCCACGTGCGGCCAGTATGGGGCACGGCAGCAAGAGGCCCGTGACTTAAACTTAAGTCATGGGCCTCTAAAACTGGCCGCACTTGCCAAGTGCGGCCAGATTGCCCTATTTCCCCCGCAGCCAACAAAGCCAGTCATTCGCGACCAGTCATCCTGGCCGCACTTGGCAAGTGCGGCCAAAAAAACGCACTTGCCAAGTGCGGCCATATCGAATTATAACCGTCCGCGGCAGAGCGTCGCTGACGTGGCCAAAGTTCATCTATTTCTGATAATATTTTTAGATTATTTTTAAAAATTTTCCTAAAACTAAAAATTACCTAAATAATATCATGACTTCAACAATTATTTTTCCCCTACATAGATATCGATAGCTAAGAATTCGAGCAAGATTCAGAATAAACATAATAAACTTCAAGAAACAAATGAGAACGAAAATCTCTACTTTCATATCACAAATACAAATTTATCGAACGATTGGATGCTTTATTTGAAAACAGAACTGAGACCTCAAATTAAAGAAAAACTTACCCCTATACTCAATATCACCAGCTGCTGCAGATCTGAGAGAGATCACAGATTCAAGCTCCTCCTCCCCCTGCTGCTTCTTCTCGATCCCAAGCAGTATCGACCGAAGCTTGCTCGGCGAGATTCCCCCGCTCTGTTCATCCCACAAATAACAAGTCACTTGGCATCACAAGAAGAGAACATCGTAGTTCGAGAAAGCTGAGATTTTGATTGGACAAGTGAGAACGAAGGAATTACCTGCTGATGATTCGATGGCTGGTGGATTCTCTCGTAATCCATCGGTGGTGGTGCTTCTTTGTTTCGTACGCCGCAAGCCAGCGGTCGGGCGGAGGCTGGTGGTGGTGGCGGACCCGGCGCTGCCGTTCGAGTTGATTCCGATCGGGACGGCTGTTGGATTTTAAGGAGAATGCCACCGGGTTTTTTTTGGTCTTCGTTCTAAAAGGGTGGGAAATTGATTTATGACATCATTTTGCACGTTTGGTTTTAGCTTTTAATGGGCGGGCCGCATTTTCTATGATCTTTTTTTTCTTTTTGTTTTTAATGGAGCACGTGTTGTGACTGTGATTTGACCGGAAAATTCGGGGTTTTTTTTTGATATGTGCTATATACACCCTTACTCATAGGGGTGTATATAGGTTTCAGGGCCAAAATTTTCTTAAAATAGAAAAGAATAATAATTATTTTACTGTTAGAAGAGGATTAACCATGGCAAATAGCCATGGTACTATATTTATAAAACTTGTTGAGTTGGGAGTCCAAGGGCCTCCCCACTAACTTAGTGGGGAGTAATGGAGTGTGATGAGGGGAGGGAGGCCAAAGAGGCCTCCCTCAACTCACAACATTTACAAGCAAATCAATTGTTTTACTAATTTTGGAAATGAAAAGCCCATACACCCCTACAAGTAGGGGTGTAGACATCATAACCCTTTTTTTTGGCAAGTGCTACATGCACCCCCAACAATTGAGGTGCATGTAAAATTGAGTGCCACCCAAGAAATCCCTGGAAAAAAAGAAAAGATATCTCGGTAATGAAAACGGGCTGCTCGTCCCCCCTACTCTTCAAAGGGCGATTCGAAAGAAAGGCGAAGAGGATTGGTTTGGCAACAAGCGGATGGCTATTTGCTAAAATTGGAAGAACGATAGCACAATTTGAATTTATGAGATGACATATTAACCTTTTTTTGGAAAATTACAGTACTATGCACCTCATTCTTTGATGTGTATGTAGCATTTACCTTTTTTTGTGTTAGACTAAATACACTGAGGGGGGTGTATATATATGCGTTTGGGCCCAATTTATCATAAAATAGAGGAGAGTGTGTGAATGTTAACTGATTTGATTTGATTCCATTTTTGTTTGTCAAAAAAAAGACTATGCACCGATTGACACCGGTGAATATAGCGATGTCCTTTTTTGGAAGGAGACTATATACACCCCTACACAAACTGGTAGGGGGTATATAATGATTGAGTTGGACTATTTGCATCGTATACTTGCGGTGCAGACCTGAATATTTCTAAATTTGGAAAAAATATCCCCTTTCATGTTACTTCAAATCCATGATCTACTCCCTTTTACTATTTTCGAAAAAAAAATGATAGCCTGCCCCTCAAGAATGCGGTGAAAATAGTCCAAGCATAATGATTATATGTAAAAAAAAAAGGAAAAAATGCAAGAGAGAGAAAGCGTGAGATGGCAAAATGATGTAATTATTTTTTCCTTTGGCATTAATCATTACATAAACCCCTATGTGTATGGGGTGTATATAGTCTTCACCTTTTTTTCTGTTGAAGACTAGGCACACTATATTCTCTACTCATACAATCTTTCTCTTTATCTTTTTTTCTCTTTTTGGACAATTACCATTGCATACACAGTAAATTATATGCAATTTTGTTGTCAAAAAAAAAGTAAAACTAGATGTTCTATCAATCTTTCTCTGATGTCACTGTTTTGTCTTCAGAAAAACCATTTCATACAGTGTATATAGATGCCTTTTTTTTGTTGGTTGCTTTTAAAAGATAAATAGAAATCTATTCCCAACAAACCCACAGTTTGATTTGTGGGTCGTTGTTACAGGTTGCGGGGAGACCAAGCAACACCCGGAGACGAGCACGCAATCGCTGAAATTTGAGAGGCGAAACGAGAATGTTCTTATTTTCAGACAACGAAAAACAACAGAAAGCCCCAAATTGAAACCCTAATTACACTTTGTTGTTTTCAGTGTTAAAATTAAAACAACGTATATTTTATTTTTGATCAGCTGGCATGATCAAAACCGGGTTCAATGCTCCCTTGTTTCCTCCACTTTGATATTTCAGAATTTGAAAAAACATGCACACAAAGTGATCTTATGCTAAACGAGGAATTCAATCTCTCTTCAAAAACAATTTTCTTGGCCTTCTTTCTTTTGTCAAATTGCTTCCACGATGCTAAACAACATTTATAAGAAAGTAAATAACCGAGCCAATTTGCCTAGTGGTATTCCCCTTTTTCCCTCGCTTGTGAGAGGTCAAGTGCTCGATTCCTGCTTTTCGATGTATAAAAACCGATGTATATGCATGTGCTTCGGATTTTTGGATGGACTCGGCCATTGGCCATGGGCAGTCATCATGCAACTATCTCCTCTTCATGGGCATGTTCTTTTGCTTGAAAGGAGAAATGAGAAAGTTTGGAAAGTTTGGAATCTGAGCAGAGAGAAAGTAGAGTTTTGTGTTCTTTTGGGTGGTAAGTTGTATGTAAAGTGGAGATATGAAAGTAAAGTGGGGTCCAACCAACTTTATTGTGTTCTTTTGGTAGTAGAAAGTTGGAATGAGAAAGTGGAAAGTTGGTGAGTTGGAGGAGAGCGCGCGCGCGAGCGAGATGGGATAGTGGGACCCACTAATAGTAACTTTCCACAACTTTCACATGGTTTCTTGAGGATTACAAAGAATCCCAAAAACGATCATTCGAAGTGCCACGTCAGCAAACTTTCCACTTTTAACTTTTCCGCAAAAGAACAAACTCAATGAAAGTTGATTGAGAAAGTGAATAAACAGTGCCAAAAATCACTTTCTCATTCACTTTCCCTGCAAAAGAACAGGCCCTAAGAGTCTTGCAGTGCTGCAGAGCATGATGACTCTTGAAAGGTTCATAAGAGTGCTGCAGTGCTGTTATTCACCGTCCATTTTTTCCGAAAGATAAAAAATAGTTGAGCATGCAAGTTTTTCAAAAAATGCTACAAACATGACAGTCTTTCAAAAAAATTTAATTCATCATTTTATTCCTTAACCTCTCTCCTGCTCCTCCGACCGCCAGTGCCTCCCCTCCCTACCCATCTCCAACTCCTCGTCTTCGTCTCCTTCGCCTTTCCATTCTTTATCGCATTCGACTCATTTTCATCCTCCTCATACATTACCAATTAACCCTTTAAAAAACAAAAAAAAAATCTATTAAACCTGACAACTTCAATTCAATCGGAAAAATCGGCTCTTTAATCAGCTTGGAAGTCTCTTTGACGCCGAGTTAGTGGCGTAAGAATACTCGGCAAATGAACATGAGACCCAACAAAATTAATTAAAATCCATTAAACCTTTAAAAAAATCTACGGGATTTCAGGATTGAACATCGTATGTAGTGCTCGGGCATATATTCCCAAATATCACATATGATACTCATGCATACTAGCCTGAGCGCCACAGATTATTTTTCAAAATACCTTCAAAATTATCGCTCGGGTTCTTAAACCCAAGCAACGAATGTGGTGCTTTGGCTTATATGCCCAAGTGTCATGTTGGTTGCTCAGGTTTTGAGACCTCGAGCAATTGTTTTGGATTTTTTAAGGTGTTTTGGGGTGTTTTATCACCGCTGAATTGTTGACCAGCTGATGAGAGGCCGACGTGGTCAAAAAGATGGACGTGGGGCCTCCGGGATCGGTTGAAGGCGTGTTCGCTCGGTGAGGGATGCGCGGATCCTCGCGTCGGATTGCCGAAGGGTAGCCTCGACAATGCGACGACCTCCTTGTGTGGGAGACGAGCGGGCTCGAGACTAGGGTGCTCAGCTCCGGCTGGGAAGACGCTGAGGGGTATCCTCGACGTCGTTGGATCTGCTCGACCTGAATAGACGAGAAAGCTCATCGGGTGGTTGGACTTTGGTTTTGACCAAGTCCCATCTGATGCCTAAGTCAGAACGGATCTGAAGGATGCTCGGTGGGATCGGTATGGCTCACGGGGAGGCCAATACGCGAGTCCTCGGGCCGAGCTATGGAGGATAAGTATAAGGTGGAAGACAAGGTCGTGTGAGTGGAATACCTCGGTGTCTTGGGTATCCAGAAAGTGATCCCTCTGTACTTTGTACCTCGAGTCTCTTTATAGGATTATTCCACGACCACGCCTCCTCAATGTCCCCCACTTCCGTCCCAACGATCCGCCACTTTGATGGCGCCTTCATGGGTCATGAAGGTGGGCATAATGGGGCCCTTTAATGGTGATTAAGGGGGCACGCTTTAACGGGAGCGGTTAGCTCCCGCTGACGTAGGCCGCTGGTAGTGCCCGCTTCGGTCCGAGGCCGGCTCGACTCCAAGTCTCCGTGGGGGCCTCGCCGCTTGGCCCGCTCTCATTCAGGGCTGCTGGCTTGTGACTTGGGTTTGGGCCTGTAGGGATTTTCAAGGTCCCTTAGAGCTAATTTATTGCTATTCGTCCTAAGTCGGACGAACAAAATAAATAAAACAGCGGAAGAAATGATTTATTAAACTATTTAATAAATAAAGCCCTAAGAAAAAAATTCCCTAAGCCAGGAAATCTACTGACTCAAGTTGGGTCCGACCAACTCGAGAAAGTTCTAACTACTAATTAATCTAATTGCATATAAAAATTGACTCACCCGGAATCTTGCCCTGGAGCAGGCAAGATGTTCCGCACCGTCTTGCGCTCATTGATCTGAGCCGTCTTCCGAGCCGTGTTGCGTCGCTCCTCGCCGCAGACTGGATCAGCTCCCGTAGCGCACTTCCGAGCCGTGTTGCGTCGCTCCTCGCCGCAGACTGGATCAGCTCCCGTACCGCACCTTGCCTCCGAAGCCATCACAAGCCGTAGAAGATTTCACTTGAGTAAACCCGCGTCGTAGACTTCCGAATCAGATTCGGACCTCCTCGTTGTCTTGCTAGGACTCGGTTGGAGGACAGGAAAATTTATAGAGGAATAGAATAAATTTAGTCTAGATTAAGTTTGCTCAAAATATTCGTGAGCTCCTTAATCAGAGACTTGGTGCAAGAAACAAAGAAGGGAGTGCCCACCTATTTATATAGGAGGCCGGCTCCCCTTCTTTTGTCATGAGCAATGTGGGACTAATTGTAGGAAGAGGGATTTGGATTAATTCAATTTGGGTTAGTTTGGCTTACACAAAGCCTTAACCTTCAACCAATTAATCCTCACTCATCGTTGAGCTCTAGAGACGATACAAGTTATCATTTCGAAGAGCTAGTGATGGTGAACGCGTAGGAACAAACGGCGACGAGATCCGAGTTCGTTTGACCCTTCAAACAATTGCTCAAAGTTGAGCAAAAACCCAATTTCGTAGCCGTCAAGGGTTTCCACGAAAAAACCCTAAAATAACTTAAGTGGCGGGCGACCCGCTAAGCTTAGCGGGGGCGCCCGCCTAAGGCTACTGGGCGCGCCCGCTAGGGCACGCCCGCGCGGGCTCAGCCCGCTGTCACCAGCGGGCTGCGCCCGCTGCACCCAGCGGGCGGGCCCGCTGGGGCAGCGGGCGGGCCCGCTGCAACAGCGGGCTGTGCCCGCTGCACCCAGCGGGCGGGCCCGCTGGGTCAGCGGGCCCCGCCCGTTTCGCCAAGTGGGTTTTATCCCACTTCCTCTTGCGCCTTTTTCGCGTTTCTGGGCTCATCCGAGCTCCGATTCCTACACGGTTTGATCCTCTGGATTTCATACGAAATTTCCTCCATTCCCAAATGCTTCAAGTTCACAACCAACTTGTGAATTTAGTATTCTCTTTACATCTAATGATATCCTCTATACATTCTATCTGTTACTACGACGTGAATGTTACTCGGTGTGAGACCCTACAGCCTGACCCTTACTACAGGTCGAGACTCGAAGTCTCAAGACGACAGTGACCACTAGCAGTAGGTGTCATCCCTGTTTCGGGATCATCGATTACGTGATTGGTTCGTTTAGGCAAAAGTGCCGACGAAATCACTCTGACTGTGACTGTGATAATTTCCGCAGTTTTAGTCCCTTCGTCATAACTATGTCATTCGGCTAGTCTAGGGTATGGTATACTATCAACCCCATTGGCTAGTAGTGGTCAGTATACATCGGTCTCTGGTACATACAGGTTGTACAAGTTACAACATACCTTGGCCAAGGTTTTACCGAGAGCCGTACCGACCTGTGACACTAACTTCCCATTAACGGAAGAGACGAATCCTCTGTTGATCACTACTTAGCTCATATGTTTCGAGTGTCACCCAGCCTAAGATCTTTCATCAGGCCTGGCCTCGAAGTTAGATCTTTAGACCTAAGTGACAATGTCCACACATAGCTTCATACAATGATCTCAAGTCCTAAGGACCAACTTACCTATTATCACTTAGAGTTATTAATGATAGTTTAGTTAATGCATAACCATTTAATAACTCTATGTTTTGGTCGTTCAGTGAACTCAGCTTTTACTGAGCACCTGCGTCCTGTTTTCGACTTCACCAAGTCGCTTGGTTATGAGACCAACCAGACAGGGACGCAATGGTCTGTCTGATGTGTTGATATCCCTTATCTCGACACATCTATGACCATGAACACTTTTAAGATTCAAGCTATTAGAGGTCAGACATTTCTCATAATCGTAATCTACATTTCGAAACATGTGTGACCTAACTCTGAATCCAAGGGAATAATCCGAACAATGAACAACTCAGATAATACTTTACCAGAAAGAACACTTTCATTTATTGAACAAGATGTTTCATTATGATAAATAGCCACGAGGGCATACATTTCTCTACATCTCCCACTTGCACTCAGGCCTATTTATTTTGGTATCTCATACCATATTTACACGCTAGTTTTTCTAAACGATCACGTGCCAGCGCCTTCGTGAATGGATCTGCTAAGTTGTCTTCCGAAGAGACTCTAAGGAGTTCTATATCTTTCCTCTGCTCTATCTCCCGAATCAGGTGATACTTGCGAAGAATATGTCTGGATCTCTTGTGGAATCTGGGTTCTTGAACCAGGCTTATGGCTGCATTGTTGTCGCAATACAACGGTATTGGACTTTCAACGGCAGGAACCATCCCGAGCTGGTTGATGAACTTCTTCATCCAGACTGCTTCCTTTGCTGCATCGTTGGCCGCTATGTATTCGGCTTCCATTGTGGAGTCTGCAATGGTGACTTGTTTGGAACTCCTCCAACTGACTGCTCCTCCGTTGAGAGTGAAAACATATCCTGAGATCGATTTGCTATCATCCATGTCACTTTGAAAGCTTGAATCTGTGAACCCTTCAACATTCAGGTGTTCACTTCCATAGACCAAGACCAAGTCTTTAGTTCTTCTTAAGTACTTAAGAATTGTCTTGACTGCTTTCCAGTGCTCTTCTCCCGGGTTAGACTGATATCGGCTTACTATACCCAGTGCATAAGCGACATCGGGTCTGGTACAAATCATGGAGTACATGATAGATCCCACAGCAGAAGCATATGGGACCTTGGTCATCTTTGCCCTTTCCAAGTCGGTTTGTGGAGACATCTTCTTGGTGAGGGCTATCCCATGATTGGCTGGTAATGAACCACCCTTACTGTTTTCCATGTTAAAACGTTTTAACACGGTTTCAATGTACCTGGTTTGGGAGAGTCCTAGCATCCGTTTAGATCTATCTCTATGGATCTTCACACCCAGTATGTAGGATGCTTCTCCCAAGTCCTTCATGGAGAAATTTGTTGATAGCCAATTTTTAACAGACTTTAACATCTCTATGTCGTTGCCTATTATCAGAATGTCATCTACGTATAGAACTAGGATGACTAAAGAATTATTATTACTGGTTCTTTTATAGATGCATGGGTCATCCTCATTTCTGACAAAACCAAATTCTTTGACTGTTTTGTCGAAACGGATGTTCCAACTTCTTGATGCTTGTTTGAGTCCATAAATGGACCTGTGCAGCTTGCACGCCTTTCCATTGCTCCCACTGACTTCGAAGCCTTCTGGCTGAGTCATGTAAATCTGCTCTTCCAAATTACCGTTTAGGAATGCAGTCTTCACATCCATCTGCCAGATTTCGTAGTCGTAGTAGGCAGCAATTGCGAGCACTATCCGAATAGACTTGTGCATGGCTACTGGTGAAAAAGTTTCGTCATAATCTATTCCTAGAATTTGACGATATCCTTTTGCAACTAGTCTAGCCTTGTACGTCTCTACCTTTCCATCTGCTCCAATCTTCTTCTTGAAGATCCATTTGCAGCCTATGGGAACATTTCCCTTGGGCACGTTTTCTAAGGTCCATACCTTATTTACGTGCATGGAATCTATTTCGGATTTCATTGCATCTAGCCATTTGTCAGAGTCTATACTCTTTATGGCTTCCTGGAAGTTAATAGGGTCATCATCAATTATGATGCTATCCTCGATTCCCCCGTCTACGAGAAAACCATAGTACCTTTCGGGAGCTCGAGGAATCCTACTTGACTTCCTACTCACTGGTTGGGAGATGTCAAGTTCTGACTCTCCCACTGGTTCAGACACTTGCTGCTGTGCGGGTACTTCCTCCGAGCATTCATTCAAATCAATTACCTTGCCAGTGGATTCCTTCACGAGGAATTCCTTTTCAAGAAAAGTGGCATGTCTAGAGACAACAATCTTTTGTTGTTCTGGATGGTAAAAGACATAACCTAATGAATGTCTTGGGTACCCTATAAATTTACACAGTATAGATCTGTCTTCCAGTTTGTCTGGATTTTGCCTTTTGACATAAGCAGGACAACCCCATACCTTCAAGTGATTGAGGCTGGGTTTCTTCCCTGTCCATATCTGATACGGAGTCAAGTGCACAGATCTTGACGGAACTTTATTTAGAATGTATATAGCAGTTTCCAGGGCATAGCCCCAGAGGGAAGTAGTTAACTCAGCTTCACTTAACATGGACCGAACCATGTCTAACAAGGTCCGGTTTCTCCTTTCCGAAACACCATTATGTTGAGGTGTGTAAGGAGGAGTGATCTGAGAGAGAATCTCATTCTCTTTTAAGTAAGTGAGGAATTCATGGCTTAAGTATTCTCCTCCTCGATCGGATCGAAGAATCTTAATACCTTTCCCAGTCTGTTTTTCGACTTCGGCACGATACTCCTTGAATCGCTCAAACGTTTCGGACTTATGTTTCATCAAGAACACATGTCCAAATCTTGAGTGGTCATCAGTAAACGTGACGAAATATGAAAATCCACCTTTGGCTAACGTAGACATGGCTCCACATACATCGGAATGTACTAGACCCAAGAGTTCGATAACTCTTTCCCCTTGACTGGCAAAAGGAGTTTTGGCCATCTTACCTTTGAGGCAAGACTCGCAAGTGTCGAATGACTCATAATTCGAGAGGCCCAAGAGCCCCTCTTTATGTAACTTGCTGAGTCTCTTCTCTCCGATATGGCCTAGTCTACAATGCCAAAGATAGGTTTCATTAAAACTAGATTCCTTACGTTTTCTAGTATTAACGTTTAATACCACCTCATTGCTTAAAGTGTATATTCCATTGCTCAGTGTCCCAAATCCTAGCAACTTACCATCAAGGGCAATGTTCATGACATTTCCACTGATAGTAAAATTATAACCATCTTTAGCCAAAGCTGAGACAGATATAATATTGCATAGGAAATTTGGGATATAGTAACATTGCTTCAAAAGCAAGTTAGCTCCACCAGCCAATGTGTGTCTAAGATCTCCTATGGCTACAACATCAACATTTGCTGCGTTTCCCACTTGGAGAATTACTTCATTCTTTGCAAGTTTTCTACTGATTCTCAATCCTTGTAACTGGTTACAAATGTGAGAACCTGCACCGGTGTCTAACACCCATGCAGTAGAATTAACTGAAAGAACTACACTTTGTATTTTTGAGGTTAATGCATAGACTTCCCTTAATATTGCCCTTTCTGCTATTGACTTCTCCAACCAGCTATCATTAATATTAGAACCAGTTAATAAAATCTTATCTCGGATATTGTTAAACTTACGCATCATGCTGCAAAGATTAGAACTCCTAATTAGCATGTGTTCAAAATATTTTTTAAATATAACTAGAATGGATTTTGTCCAATTATACTCTCCCATTAATAAACAGATCGTTTTCGTCCAAAACATGATTAAAATTAATTGGGAGCAGGAATCCAACAACCTAGAGTCGCCCGACCTTGAGTGTAGCTCAACAAGTCGTTCGACTCGGCTGTAGGTAGACGAACTCTTTGTCGATCATATCAATATATGACTCCCTATTCGATTTTACCCCTAGTCATTTGTGATCATGAGTGTGCTCAACCGGATCACAATGGCTAGCCTAGTCGGACCCTTGTTTTCGTGTCAAGCCTGACTTGCCCCTTTGCTCGGTGTATGCACGACACGCCGGTTTGGGTCAGAGCTTAAGACTACATTCTTGGTTAGACTTACGCCGAAGCTCTAGGGATGAGCCAACGGTTTCAGTCAGGTTAAGATGTCAATCAAGAAATCAGTTTCTATAAGATTGACCTGTTACGGCTTGAGTGTGCTCAACAACCGAAACACGTTTCTTACAGTTGCCAACTCCTAAAACAAGGAGGGCTACGATTTATCTTGAATAAGATTATTATCGTATTAGACTTAGGTATAGTCGATGGACTTACATAGTTATGAATCGACACCTTGCGGTCCAGCGGACGCGGCCAGGGAATTGACTAAGCCAGGACCACTTGTTACCCAGTCTAGCTAGGTTGGTCCAAAAACTTTAGTCAAGCACATTGGCCGACATCATGATCCATTGAAGGTGTTGTCATCATTTCCATGTTCGTTCAACAACTAAATGGTTTTTAAATTACAACTAGTTAATCCTTATCAACTAGTGGATCCCTAAAATTCAAAATTTTATGGGTTTGTTAGACGATTTTTATTAAGTCCTTATCATCTATAAGGATTCAAAAGTATATGCTGCTACCCTAATCGTCCAATAGGCAATTTACACAATTTAAAATTCATAGCAGTGTCTCAAAATTATCACATAAGGTTTGAGGAAATTAATGGCTAACCTAATCGTCCATTAGGTAATTTTTTTTAAACAATTTAAAAATTATTAAGCATGGTGTTTTGAAATTTATCACATAAAGTTTAAGAGTCATTTAATGGCTAACCTAGCAAGTCTTTCTTGTGACATCAAAATAAAACAAGAATGTGCCATTAAACTAATTATCATATAATTAATACATGCAATTAAAAAAGCAGTATAGAACAGAGTAGATCTGGCTCTGATACCACTGTAGGGATTTTCTAGGTCCCTTAGAGCTAATTTATTGCTATTCGTCCTAAGTCGGACGAACAAAATAAATAAAACAGCGGAAGAAATGATTTATTAAACTATTTAATAAATAAAGCCCTAAGAAAAAAATTCCCTAAGCCAGGAAATCTACTGACTCAAGTTGGGTCCGACCAACTCGAGAAAGTTCTAACTACTAATTAATCTAATTGCATATAAAAATTGACTCACCCGGAATCTTGCCCTGGAGCAGGCAAGATGTTCCGCACCGTCTTGCGCTCATTGATCTGAGCCGTCTTCCGAGCCGTGTTGCGTCGCTCCTCGCCGCAGACTGGATCAGCTCCCGTAGCGCACTTCCGAGCCGTGTTGCGTCGCTCCTCGCCGCAGACTGGATCAGCTCCCGTACCGCACCTTGCCTCCGAAGCCATCACAAGCCGTAGAAGATTTCACTTGAGTAAACCCGCGTCGTAGACTTCCGAATCAGATTCGGACCTCCTCGTTGTCTTGCTAGGACTCGGTTGGAGGACAGGAAAATTTATAGAGGAAGAGAATAAATTTAGTCTAGATTAAGTTTGCTCAAAATATTCGTGAGCTCCTTAATCAGAGACTTGGTGCAAGAAACAAAGAAGGGAGTGCCCACCTATTTATATAGGAGGCCGGCTCCCCTTCTTTTGTCATGAGCAATGTGGGACTAATTGTAGGAAGAGGGATTTGGATTAATTCAATTTGGGTTAGTTTGGCTTACACAAAGCCTTAACCTTCAACCAATTAATCCTCACTCATCGTTGAGCTCTAGAGACGATACAAGTTATCATTTCGAAGAGCTAGTGATGGTGAACGCGTAGGAACAAACGGCGACGAGATCCGAGTTCGTTTGACCCTTCAAACAATTGCTCAAAGTTGAGCAAAAACCCAATTTCGTAGCCGTCAAGGGTTTCCACGAAAAAACCCTAAAATAACTTAAGTGGCGGGCGACCCGCTAAGCTTAGCGGGCGCGCCCGCCTAAGGCTACTGGGCGCGCCCGCTAGGGCACGCCCGCGCGGGCTCAGCCCGCTGTCACCAGCGGGCTGCGCCCGCTGCACCCAGCGGGCGGGCCCGCTGGGGCAGCGGGCGGGCCCGCTGCAACAGCGGGCTGTGCCCGCTGCACCCAGCGGGCGGGCCCGCTGGGTCAGCGGGCCCCGCCCGTTTCGCCAAGTGGGTTTTATCCCACTTCCTCTTGCGCCTTTTTCGCGTTTCTGGGCTCATCCGAGCTCCGATTCCTACACGGTTTGATCCTCTGGATTTCATACGAAATTTCCGCCATTCCCAAATGCTTCAAGTTCACAACCAACTTGTGAATTTAGTATTCTCTTTACATCTAATGATATCCTCTATACATTCTATCTGTTACTACGACGTGAATGTTACTCGGTGTGAGACCCTACAGCCTGACCCTTACTACAGGTCGAGACTCGAAGTCTCAAGACGACAGTGACCACTAGCAGTAGGTGTCGTCCCTGTTTCGGGATCATCGATTACGTGATTGGTTCGTTTAGGCAAAAGTGCCGACGAAATCACTCTGACTGTGACTGTGATAATTTCCGCAGTTTTAGTCCCTTCGTCATAACTATGTCATTCGGCTAGTCTAGGGTATGGTATACTATCAACCCCATTGGCTAGTAGTGGTCAGTATACATCGGTCTCTGGTACATACAGGTTGTACAAGTTACAACATACCTTGGCCAAGGTTTTACCGAGAGCCGTACCGACCTGTGACACTAACTTCCCATTAACGGAAGAGACGAATCCTCTGTTGATCACTACTTAGCTCATATGTTTCGAGTGTCACCCAGCCTAAGATCTTTCATCAGGCCTGGCCTCGAAGTTAGATCTTTAGACCTAAGTGACAATGTCCACACATAGCTTCATACAATGATCTCAAGTCCTAAGGACCAACTTACCTATTATCACTTAGAGTTATTAATGATAGTTTAGTTAATGCATAACCATTTAATAACTCCATGTTTTGGTCGTTCAGTGAACTCAGCTTTTACTGAGCACCTGCGTCCTGTTTTCGACTTCACCAAGTCACTTGGTTATGAGACCAACCAGACAGGGACGCAATGGTCTGTCTGATGTGTTGATATCCCTTATCTCGACACATCTATGACCATGAACACTTTTAAGATTCAAGCTATTAGAGGTCAGACATTTCTCATAATCGTAATCTACATTTCGAAACATGTGTGACCTAACTCTGAATCCAAGGGAATAATCCGAGCAATGAACAACTCAGATAATACTTTACCAGAAAGAACACTTTCATTTATTGAACAAGATGTTTCATTATGATAAATATCCACGAGGGCATACATTTCTCTACAGGGCCATTCGGTCTTGGTCCATTTTGGAAGGGTCGTATCAATTGTTCCCATTGCTCGGGCCGTTCGGATTCTGGCGGTTCAGTTCGAGCAATGTGATCTGTGTTGATTTGACAGGTGCGTCGGTCGAGGCAGCGGTATTAAATGGAAGTCATCATGACGCTGCCCGGTTTGACTTCTCTCGCCCTTGGGAGCGGAATTCGAAGTGCCGTCGGTTGTTAGATGTCGCCACGCGTCTTCCTTCAAACGGCACTGATTCTGAGATTGGCTCTCGTATAAAATCACCACCCTTTCAGATTCTTCGTTCACGCTTTCTGATTTGATCATGTTCCTTCGAGTGCTAGCGAATTCTCATCCGTATTTCTTCTTCCAATCCCCTTTCAAGGTAACCTCCGTTTCCCTCTTCTGTCTTACTCGATTCATCCCATGGCTACATTAAGGATAGGGGGTTCTGCTCCTGGGTCTGGAGATCCTACAGTTCCAGGGTCTTGTAATCCTCCGGCCCCACAGCCTGCCCCTGACAAAGCGGAGGGTCTACTGTTCGAGGATCCGGCCCGACGAGATGACGCTTATGCGGCGGAGTAGTTCGATGTTCCTCCGGTGATTCTCATGTCATCGTCGACTGTTCCCTACACCACGGCCGAGGAGATCCGGATGAAGTACCTCTGCCACCCATATGACGTTCAGATCCGGATTTGCTTCCCGGGGAGCTGCGAGGTCGGCGTGTATGTTGAGATGTTTTGTATGGGGCTTTGCTTCCCTCTCCACCATCCAGGTCTTGGAATTTCTGGTGGTGGCCCTGTGTGAGCTAACTCCTTACTCGCTCGTGGCCTTGGTGGGATTCATTATGATCTTCCATGGGCACGGGTTGGAGCCGACCCTGTCCCTCTTCTTTTACTATTTTCCGGTTCTGACGGTCGGCCAGGGGGCGTGGCAACACATCTGTGCTCAAGCCGGGAGGGAGTGCCTGCTAGGTCTGCCCCGCTGGGTTGGCGACTGGAGTAGGGATTACGTTTTTGTCCTTCCCAGAAGATGCTGTGATCTTGACTGGTTGGTGGAGCTTATGTCGATATAACCTGACACTGTCCCTTTCTGAGGCCGATCAGGCAGCGATTAGACTTTTGTCGTCGTTGCTGCTAGTGGAGAGGTCGGTCTGGCCTTTGCTGGATGATATTCTCCTTAAGAATGTCATTTGGTCCCCCGGTAGGCACTTTTTCTTCTGCTCCACTTCTTTGCTTACAATGATCTACTTTTCTTCTGTAAAGATGGCGGGCCGGGAGTTCAGCCGCGATGTGCACGAGCTTATCCGCTAGGGAGCTGGGAGCGGAAATCCTTCTAGCCATGCGTCTCGGCGGATGGTGGAGGTAGAGATCCGCGAAGCTGACGCTGCGGTGGGGATGCTGGAGCCGACAAGCGCTGTCACGCCACCGCCCCGGGTTGCCGTCGATCCCCCCGCGGCAGGGAATATGGCCGACTGTAATTCCAGTTCTGCCCACGCGAGGGGGACACCGGGGGCGTCGAGCAGGGGTCCCGAGCCTTAGCTGAGGGCCGCAGGGGAGAGAAGAAGTGCCCTCCTCCGGAGCTTGGGGGCCCAAAGAGAATAAGAAGAAGAAGAGGGCGGTGGAGGGTATGCCCTCAGTGGTGCTCGAAACACTGACCCTCTCTGGGAATGAATTCCACAGAATTATATACCCATATAATGTGGAAAGGCAAGCTGATACGATTTGGTGTATTTTTTATCCTTGTATACTAAATTTGTTACTCAAAAGAGGTGATTACATATTTCCAGCAGCCAGCAACCTATTTGGGATTTTGAATAATACCAAGTTTCCTAAGGGCAATATATATGATCTCAGTGCATTTTTGTGTGTTTCTACATCTCAGTGCATCCTGGCTTCATTCCTATTTTCTTCCTTCAAATAAGATTTGCTGCTCTCTCTTGTGATTGAAGTTGAGGCTAAACATCCCCAATTTGATCATTGATCTATCAATCTGTGTTAAATGGGCATGAAAAAAATTTTACTTCTTCTTAGGCCATGGTCCTATTCAACTTATCACAATATTTGTTTCCACCAGTTCTTACATGTTCACCGTTTTAGCACAATAAAACACTGGAATTTTTTGTGCTTGTCCTGGCAATTTGAGTAATACATGTTCCTATGTGACATGCTATGTTTGCCTAGTCTATATTCTGCATCTCCAGTTCAGTTCAAGGTGTATGCATTATTTTGGCATGTTTCGGCTTATTTTGGCATGTATGCAGCTTACTTTGGCATGTATTAGTTTCTTGTGTTTGGATTGCGTTGGTTCATTGCAGATTATTTTGGCTTATTTCCTTGTATCAGCTTATCATTAAAAAACTGGAATTTTCTTGTGTTTGGATTATTTTGGCTCTTAGTTTGTGATACATGACATTTTAGAGTTATTTTCTCTCTTAGTTTCTGATACATCACATGCTATGTTTGCCTAGTGTCTATCTCTCTCAGTCACTGTGTGCTATCAGATTACAAAATTTATATGTTTCCAGATACATGGTGCCTATTAAGATTATTTTGTGCTACCTGAAAGATGGGCTGAGTGCTATCAGACTATTTTGGCCCTTAGTTTTTGATACATGACATTTCAGTGTTATTTTCTCTATTAGTTTGTGATACATGACATGCTATGTTTGCACTATGCTGTATACATGTTCCCAGAATTTCCCTTGCTTGCATACTCTGATGACATCTGCATGCAGTTTTTTTCGTTGCCTTTTACTGTATATGATTTTCTTTGAGTAGATCATAGCCCAATGATGAAAAAATTTAATTGAGGTCATGGTTCCTTTATATTACCCATTACGTGGAAGGCTGGCTTGAGGGCTCATCTAATCCACCACAAAGTTGCATGATTTCCTATTGCTGCAACTCTTACTTTGATAACTATTGCTTTATGAATTCAATTCCAGTCTAGTCCACTGGGTATCTGTGATACATAATGCATTACAGATTATTTTGATTCTCTCGTTTGTTACTACTTGCTTTCTGGGATGCATTCTTCCATTATTGATACTGGGAATACTTCAATTTTGGAAAAACATTGGGAAAAATCCGAAATTTTCTCCTGCCATTCTATATTTGCAATTTCATGCTTAACTCTGTCATTCAGGAATGGTGGCTTCCTTTTTATCTGAATTGCGTGACTTGTGTTCCATTGCGACATTATTTTTACCATGTTAACTTGGGTAGGAAATGAGGGAGCAACTGCCAGCAACCACGTTTGGAAAATGATATATCATCTTTTTCTGAGGGCTATTTATTGACCAAAATGCTGTGTTTATTGTACTATTGGGTTTATGAGTTTTCTATACAACGGTGTTTGCTTTTTTTTGTGACCGCCTATATTTGCTAGCTGGTGTCACCATCCGGGTTTTGATTTCTCTATGTAGATACGCATTTTAAACCAAGTTTTCTCCATTTACATTTCTTTTCTTTCAATATAATTATTCTTTAATTGTGTTTCTTTGTTTGGTTGTATATGTACATATGAGTTACGGATCGAGCGGTTCTAGTCGCTCCCGACCACGTGATCCGCCACATGATGAGTTTGAGTCAGATGATACTGATTGCAGGCGTTGCCACTGTGGTCAGCTTGTGCCCAGGCGGACTTCATGGACAAGGAGCAACCCAGGCAGACGATTCTAGAGTTGTGCTTCTTCAGTCAACAGATGCAAGTTCTTCGACGTGAAGGACCCGCCGCACAATGAGTGGTCCACTTATGTTATCCATCATTTAATGGATGTTGCTGAAAGAGGGCCTAGAGCAGAACGAGCTTCGAGCTTGCTTTCTGAGAGCAGGTTGGTGGAGCTATTTGGGCGGGTGGAGACGGAGTAGGCCATTTTGAGAGAAACAAGGATAAACTAGATACTATCTTATCCGTTCTTGTATCAATTAAGTTTGTTTTCGGGTTTCTCTGTATGGTACTTGTTATTATGTTACTCATGTTGTACACCAAGTTCGATTGATGTGGGTTGCGGACTTTTTTGTATGATTACTATGGTTTTTTGAAGGCCTTGTATATTTGGATATTGTTTCAGAGTGTTTTCTCACTACAATGCGTTGACCGTGGAGAACCCGGTCAACGTGGTCAAGGGACCCGCTTTGGGTCCCTCGGGGGCTTCGAATCGGTGCAGAAGGGGCGAGGGGAAGCCTCGGCCCTGGTTGAGATGCTCGGCCTCGGTCAGACGCGCTCGGCCTCGGCTGGGAGGGGGACGAGGGGTAGCCTCAGTCGCCCGGGTAGATGCACGGCCGTCTGGTGGCGAGAGTGAGTCTCAGACCCGATTTGGACGCTCGGCCTTGGTAGGGCGTGCTCGGCCAAGGAAGGCTGAGGGTGAGGGGAAGCCTCACCGTCCGGTGGACCGAGTGGTCGGAGAGGGGCGAGGGGTAGCCTCGGCCCGTTGGTCTGTTGTTCACCTGCGTAGACGAGGACGCTCGTCAGGGGGCCGGACCTTGGTTCCGGCCAAATCCCCTCCGATGCCTAAGTCAGATAGAGATCTGAGAAAGGAGGCCCGGCGGAGACGGTCCGACTCGTGAGGAGATCGTGACGGCGTCTCTCGGCACGAGCAGGGGAGGAAGGAGATGAATTGGGGGAACGAGGTCGTTGATGGAGTACCTTAGGTTTTGTTACCTGAGATGCGGTCCTTTTCTTCGTCGTCTTCCTTGCCCTTTTGTAGAGCCCCGGCGTGATCGCCTCTGACCCACGTCCCACGTCCGCCATTGATCGTGCCCCATCAGTCCCCCATCGCCGCCGCTCCCTCCGCCATGCCAGCACCTTCCCATTATCGCTCTTTAGTGGTCGCGCGTTCTAGGGGAGTGGTTTTCGCAGGAGTGGGCGAGCGACTAACGGGTTAATGGGGCTGGGTCGGATCGACGTTCGAGGAGGCCTCTTGTAGGGCCTTTGTCGAATGGGCTTTGAGGACGCAGATGGGCTTTTGACCAGTAGTTGGGCTCCTGGGCTCGTGCTTTACGGGTCTCGGCCAAATAGGCGTAACAATTGCCCCCATCGGTCGGGTCGATCGGCCTCGGCCGGTTCGGCTCGGCCGATGTGACCTCTGCCGATTTTGACGAGCTCGCCAGTCGATGCCGACCCATTTATTAGTCGTCATCATGAGTTGGCCCGTTCGATGTTTTTAAGGCGCGGGTTCCGAAGCGCCGTCGGCCTTCAGATGCTGCCATGTGTAGCGGCAAGCTTATCCCCGCCGCTCGCGTAGTCGCCTTAAGCTTGGGAAGCCGAAGGGTTTGTGAGCCGCCATTGGTGGGGTCGATCAGCCTTGGCTCGCTCAGATCACCTGTTATGTCTCCTGGGATCCCGAGCGGCGCTTCAATCGAGGCGAGGCCATAAATGCAGGTCATGATGAGGCGGATCGATTGGTCTTCAACTGGCGCCAGTTTCGGAACGCCGCCGACTCTTCGAGCCTCGCCACGCATTCTTGTCAGGCGCTTCGAATTCTCCCCTGGCATATAAGATCCCCAGTTGTGTTGATCTCCACTTCTTCTTCGCTCCTCCCGATATTCAGAGCCTTCAGCAACCCGGAGTTCCCCGTCGCCTTCGCTTCTTTGTCCTCTCCAAAAATAGTTGAAAATAGGTAATTCCTCTCTTGCTTTCATCTTATGGCTGCTCTTAGGATAGGCGGTTCTGGCCGGAGGACGAGGGGTCCTCCGGAGTCCGGGCGGGGCGAACCCCGGCTAAGGGAGTCTGGTTCCCCCGCCGGGAGTCGTTCTCTTCAAGATAAGGGGAAGGAGAAACTTTTTCCAGACTACGCCCGTGATGACGTGGCGTTGGCTGCCGTACGGCTTAATGTGCCCCCGGTTGTCCTCCGTACGCCGTCGAGGTCCCCTCCTTCGGTGGCCGCGGAGATCCGGGAAAGATATCTCTGCTTTCCATACGAGGTTCGGGTTCCTTTTGTCGACGAGCGGATTTGCCTTCCGAGGAGCAATGAGGTCGGTGTTTACGTCGAGATGTTCCGCCTGGGTCTTCGCTTCCCGCTCCATCCCTTCTTCATCCAGGTCATGGAACATTTCACAGTGTCCATGTGTCAGTTCACCCCGTGTTCGATCGCGGTACTGACGGGCTTCGTAACGCTCTGCTGTACCCGTGGTCTGGAGCCGACTCTCCCCCTTCTCTTCTACTTTTACCAGGCCCAGACGGTCGGTCCGGGGTCATGGCTGCTACTCCGAGCTCGTTCGAGGAGGGAATGCCTGATCGGGTTACCCCGCTGGTCAGGGGATTGGAACCTGGATTATGTCTTCGTGTTCTTCTTGGGCGAGGCCCAGATTCTGACAAGCTGGGGCAGTTCTGTCCATTCTCGCCCGTCGTTGGTTCTCTCAGACGCCGACCGGGCAGCCGCTACGCTTCTGTTGGCTCTTCCTTTGGAAACGAAGTCCATTTGGTCTTTGCTGGACGACCTACTCCTGAAGGCCGTCTTGTGGTCTCCGGGTAGGTCGCTTTTTCATCCCCGGATCGCCCTATGACTCATCCTGATTTCGGTCTCCTTTGCAGGGATGGCTGGCCGCGAATTCGTCCGTGACGTTGACGAGCTGATCCGTCGTGGAGCCGCTCGGAGCCGAGGTAGTGCCTCTGGAAGGGCGCCTCGGAGGACCATTGAGGAGGAGGTGCGCCGAGCCGAGCCTGCCGTGGGTAAGGTGGTGGCCGCGCCTCCCGCCTCTTCTTCTGGCGATCCCCTTCCGGGGGTGAGGATGGTGCGAGGCGGAAGCGTTCTCCTCCGGTGCCTTCGGAGCTTCACGGGGGAAAGAAGAGGAAGGAGGACGTGGATCCCTCCGGCCCGGCAGGTTCCGCGCTTCCCGTGGCGACCGCCGGGGATCCTTCGATAGCCTTGCCAGCCACTCCCCTCGCAGCGTCTTCGCCCGTATCACCAGGGGTCGGGGCCTTATTGGCGAGCGACTTGGCTTCGATTGTCGTCCCTGGGAGCTCGATGTTTGCTGACCGAGCCGTGGCCCAGCAGGTTGCCGAGGTCTCCGTCCCTCCCCGGGACCGCAGCCTCCTCAAGAAGATCCCGGCCGACAAGATGTCGGATTCCTTGGTCTGGATCCTCCAACAGGTTCGGTTATCTTGCTATCCTCTTTTTCTCTTTATCCTCTTCTTAGCACATGCCTCGTCTTTTCAGGGTTCAGCGCTCGCTGTGGAGTTGCAGTGTCGAGCCGTCCGCTTGAGGGAGATGGAGGAGTCTTCCATGAGGGCTCAGGAGCGGGCCGGGGCGGCCGAGGTGGCCATGATGGAGGCCCAGATGGAGTCTCGGCGCCTCGCCCTCCGTGTGGCTGCGTTGGAGGGGCAAGTGGGTGATCTTGAGGGAAAGCTAGGGGATGCTCATCAGTCGGCTGAGGAAGCGGCGGAATCGTTCCGTCTGGAGAGGGAGGAGCTTCAGAGGGAGCTGTCGGACCGGCGTCAGGTAATGCGGCTGGCGGAGGAGGTCGAGAAGGGCGTCGTCGAGACCCTGGGGAAGGAGATCTTCGAGGTTCTCAGGGGGGCCTTCGGTAAGTATATAGACATCATCGCCCCCCGGATCGTCGAAGTCGTCCAGTCTTCCTTCCGGGAATGTGCGGAACGTGTCCGGCAAGCCCCTCCGCCAGTCGAGTCCCCTCGCTCCGAGCAGGGCGAAGTGCCCGAGGATGTGTCCTCCCGAGCTCGGGCTCCTTAAGCAGTCCCTCCCAGCCTTATCCTCAAATTTTTAAGCATCCGCTTCGCTTTGGGCCAGTCTACTTGAAATGGATCCCCGGCCCCCGCCCTCTCCTTCAGCCCTGCGGCCAACAATTGCTGGTTGCATGGCCGCTGGCTTGGGTCACCTACTCTGGGTCTTTTGTCAACCAATTTTGCTTTGTCGGTGTCGATCTGAACTCTGTCATTTGTCGCGAGTAGACTGTTTGTAGGGTGTTCCCTTCGCCTTGATCCCCTGTAGATAAGGCGCATTTTTGTACTCGGGTTAACTATTATAAATGAAATCGACTTACTTGGAATTTTTGTGTACTTGGCGTTGTTGCCTTGTTCTTGGCTTGGGAATGGACGAAACTGGCGTTGGCTGGGGGTATTCTCCCCGGACTTAGGGGCGCAGGAGTCGGTCAGCGAGGGCGGAGCTTCTCGACTTAGGACCGGTTGGCGTCCGTGCCTCCTGGGGAAACTGCCCCCCAGACTTATGAGCGCTGGGGTCGGTCGGCGAGGGCAAAGCTCCTCGGCTTAGGACCGGTCGGCGTCCGTGCCTGCTGGGGGAATTGCCCCCAGTCTTATGAGCGCTGGAGTCGGTCGGCGAGGGAAAAGCTCCTCGGCTTAGGACCGGTCGGCGTCCGTGCCTGCTGGGGGAATTGCCCCCAGTCTTATGAGCGCTGGAGTCGGTCGGCGAGGGCAAAGCTCCTCGGCTTAGGACCAGTCGGCGTCGTGCCTGCTGGGGGAGCCGCCCCCAGACTTATGAGCGCTGGAGTCGGTCGGCGAGGGCAAAGCCCTTCGGCTTAGGACCGGTCGGCGTCCGTGCTTGCCGGGGGAGTTGCCCCCAGACTTATGGGCACTGGAGTCGGTCGGCGAGGGCAAAGCTCCTCGGCTTAGGACCGGTCGGCGCCCGTGCCTGCTGGGGGAGCCGCCCCCAGACTTATGAGCTCTGGACTCGGTCGGCGAGGGCCAAGCTCCTCGGCTTAGGACCGGTCGGCGTCCGCGTCTGCTGGGGGAAGTGCTCCCAGACTTATGAGTGCCGGAGATAGTCGGTGAGGGCAAAGCTCCTCTTCCTCCTCCAGTGAGGCGGTGGTCCCCGGCCTTTTGCGTTACTGGTGACATGTCAACTCCGTCGGAATTTTAAATAAAGACAATAAAAAGAAGGCGTTTGTACTCTCGCGGGCCCAGTTGGACCGGTACATTTGGAGGAAACGGAAATGGGGAAATGAAGCTAAACAGAGGGATGTAAAACTAGATATCTCCCTCATACTTAGGCCGCCCCCCGGGGGGAAGGATGTTGCCTGCTCACTCTATGATGCGGAGGGGGCCTTGGATGGTGTTGATCTTCTTCCCCTTGTCCGGCTGTGTGGAGGTCCCTTCTCCGTGGGCCGGCTCGTCGGCCTGATTCCTGGCGTGCCCTCGGATCATCAGCTTCTCAATGTCCTTCTTCAAATGCCAGCAATCTTCCGTGTCGTGACCATCGTCCTTATGGTACTTACAGTACTTCTCCCTGTTCTTCCCGCCTCTTTTAGCCTTCGGCGGGGGGCGATCAGCTCGCTCTTCCTTCTGTACTTGGGCGAGAATGGCGTCTGGGGTGGTGTCCCTCGCGCTTTCTCCCCGTTGCCTGTTCCTTTGTCTCTTTTCGGTCCGGTATCCTTCGGGGCTTGCTCGTCCGCCGTCGCCACGCTTGGTCCCTCGAGCGGTTTTTCCTGCATCCTCGGCCAAGGCCTCCTCGGTCAGCATAAAGCGCTCGGCCCTTGCCATGATCCCGGGGAGGTCCTTTGGGGGGTCGTTGTGCAGGGACTTCTTGAGGCCCCTGTGGCGAAGCCCTTTCTTAAGAGCCGTCTGGACCACCAGGTCGGGTGGGTTGTTCACATTTAGCCTTTCCGCATTGAAGCGGCGCATGAACTGTCGAAGTGGCTCGGCCGGGCCTTGTACTATGTTGAACAGATGTTCAGCACCAGGTTTGATCAGCCTCCCCGCCATGAACTGTTTGCAGAACAACTGGGCGAGTTGTTCGAAGCTGTCGATGGAGCGGCCGGGCAGGCTGTGGTACCAGATCCTCGCCGCTCCCCTGAGAGTAGAATAGAAGCCCCGGCAAAGCAGGTCATCGTCAGCTCCCTGGAAGGCCATGTCCCCCTCGTAGTCCATCACGTGGTGCGCCGGGTCTCCTATTCCATCGTACTTTCCCAGCACCGGGATCCGGAATCGGGAGGGGACCCGTGCGTCGGTTATTCTCCGTGACAAGGGGCATCGATCTCCGTGGATGCCTCCGGGGATGCGGTACTCGCCTGCCTCTGGATCGACCGGGGGTGGGGGTACCACCGGCGCCAGCGGGGCTGGCTCCGCAGCCTTCGCCACACTGGGGGCCGGGCTGTCCCGACGTTCCCGACTCCTCCTGCGGGAGCTCCTGCTCCGCCGCGATCGGTCTCTCGAGTGGTGTCGTTCGCTTCTCCTGCGGCGGGACGACCGCGATCGATGAGACGAGGCCGTCCTTGATTCGCTGTCCGTCCCTTCGGTCTCTCTTCGGCTCCTTTCACGATTGGGTGAGGAGGCGCGTGACCTCGCCTGACCAGAGCCAGACAGCGTGAACCGACGCTCCATGTTCGGTTTCCGGGTCCCGTGGTCGTCGACCACGGCGGACCGCAAGTGTGGGGGACCCCCCGCCCATCGATGGCTGTCGTCCAACGTGCCTCCGTTGGGTGGCGCAGGGCCGACGAGCTGCTGCACCGTTGCGACCAACGTCTGGAGGCTCGCGTTGGTCTCCTGAGCTAGGGCGCGGAGCTGTCCCGGCGTGGCCAGTTCTGAGCCGCCGGCTTCTTCGGTGGAGAGGGTGGGGTGGCCGCTGACGGGTGTGTCCTCGGGATTGCCGTTTGTTGTGCCATTCCCCTCCTCTGGGATGGAGGGCATGCGCTTCCTCCCATTGCTGGCTCGTGCCATTGTTGGTGTGGTTTGCTTCTTCGTGGGACGGTTTCTCGTTCCCACAGACGGCGCCAGATGTTTCAGAGTGTTTTCTCACTACAATGCGTTGACCGTGGAGAACCCGGTCAACGTGGTCAAGGGACCCGCTTTGGGTCCCTCGGGGGCTTCGAATCGGTGCAGAAGGGGCGAGGGGAAGCCTCGGCCCTGGTTGAGACGCTCGGCCTCGGTCAGACGCGCTCGGCCTCGGCTGGGAGGGGGACGAGGGGTAGCCTCAGTCGCCCGGGTAGATGCACGGCCGTCTGGTGGCGAGAGTGAGTCTCAGACCCGATTTGGACGCTCGGCCTTGGTAGGGCGTGCTCGGCCAAGGAAGGCTGAGGGTGAGGGGAAGCCTCACCGTCCGGTGGATCGAGTGGTCGGAGAGGGGCGAGGGGTAGCCTCGGCCCGTTGGTCTGTTGTTCACCTGCGTAGACGAGGACGTTCGTCAGGGGGCCGGACCTTGGTTCCGGCCAAATCCCCTCCGATGCCTAAGTCAGATAGAGATCTGAGAAAGGAGGCCCGGCGGAGACGGTCCGACTCGTGAGGAGATCGTGACGGCGTCTCTCGGCACGAGCAGGGGAGGAAGGAGATGAATTGGGGGAACGAGGTCGTTGATGGAGTACCTTAGGTTTTGTTACCTGAGATGCGGTCCTTTTCTTCGTCGTCTTCCTTGCCCTTTTGTAGAGCCCCGGCGTGATCGCCTCTGACCCACGTCCCACGTCCGCCATTGATCGTGCCCCATCAGTCCCCCATCGCCGCCGCTCCCTCCGCCATGCCAGCACCTTCCCATTATCGCTCTTTAGTGGTCGCGCGTTCTGGGGGAGTGGTTTTCGCAGGAGTGGGCGAGCGACTAACGGGTTATTGGGGCTGGGTCGGATCGACGTTCGAGGAGGCCTCTTGTAGGGCCTTTGTCGAATGGGCTTTGAGGACGCAGATGGGCTTTTGACCAGTAGTCGGGCTCCTGGGCTCGTGCTTTACGGGTCTCGGCCAAATAGGCGTAACAGATATCTATAATGTATTTATTTCAGTTTGGTTTCTGTTATATCTATCTGCTATATGTTGCAAGCTGGATCGTGCTTTCAATTTCTATATCATTGGCATGCCGTTATATCAGGGTTAATTTTTTATATACAATTTCATTTTTTGTGTATCATTTGAAATTTCAATATATTGTACGTAGTCTTGCTTTTGTATATCATGCAAAATTTCAATTTTTTTCAATACATTTCATTCCGGTATTTCCTCGGAGTATTGTTGTATTGGGTTTTTGCATAAGCGTCAAAAAATACCCCAAAATGATCTCATTTTATTTAGGAGGTTAACATTATCTAGGTTCACCACACCCTACATTCCAACTTTCAACCTCATACTTTTTTTAACCAAAAGAAAACACTACACGAAGTGGGACACACCTCAACTTTCCAACTCCACAATCCAACTCCACTTTCCTACAAAAGAACACACTACACACCAATTTCTCTCTCATCAGATTCCACACTCCCTCAACTTTCCCATTTTTACTGTCCTACAAAGGCATGTTCTTTACCACCAGGAATAGGAAAAATGGAATAGAGTGAAAGATCGTATTCCCAGGAGAGCGAAAATGCACTTTTGTGTTCATTTGGGTGGAATAGAGTATGGAATGAGGGTTTGAAATAGAAAGTGTGGTCCACTTTCTATTCTTGTGTTCTTTTGAGATTGGAGAGTTTGAAAGAAAAAGTGGAAATGTGATGAGTTGGAGGGGAGAGAGAGATGAGGGAGTGGGGCCAACCATTCCCAAGGATTCCATTGTATTCCAAGCAAAAAGCTTGGAATACAAAAGTGCTCATCATTACCAAATTGGCATAGCCACGTAGGATTCTATTCCATGACCAAAAGAACAACTACTTGGAATACAAACTTGGAATATTACGAATAGTGTAGGAATAGTGTCCATATTCCCATCTCCGCCTCTATTCTTGGCAAAAGAACAGACCCTAGTTCTCTAGGAAAAAATTAAAAAAAATCCGTGGAAATGAGCTGCACACTCCGCGCCCGAAACAGAGCTGCTCATGAGGCTCCCTCAACGTGTCGTTTGTTACGAACGAAATCCACCTGCTACTGCCGGTAAATCCCTCCTGTGCACGAATTCCTTGCGGCTGCCACATCGCAAAGCCAGCGTCGATCCTATTCCCGCTGCGAGCCCAACCTCCCCTCTCCGTGCAGTCTCAAAACGTCTTTTTGTAAAATTCCAAAAAATAAAAAATAAAATAAAAAAATCCGTTTTGGCAATTCGAATTGGCGACATTAGGGTTCTAATCTCTGGGAATTTAAATTTGTTGGCAACTTCCGGCGAGAAAATCCGATGGACGGGTCTGTTGAGGTGGCGGCGGTGGGCGCGATACGGGTGGCGTCGGATTGGTGGCAGGACTTGAATGATTCGGCGGTTTGGCAGGATCGAATCTTTCATACGCTTGCGGCTCTCTTCGGGCTCGTTTCGGCCGTTGCTCTCGTAAAATTTTCGCCCCTTCTCTTTTGGTTTTTGTAAGCTAGGGTTTCGTGGGGACATTTGTCTTCTTTCCCTTTTCATATTTCAAGATTTTGTGTGTGTGTGAATTTAGCACCTAAATATGTGACATAGATGAAAGACCTGAGCTTCGTAGGCATATGCATGCTTTTATTTATTTACAACAAGGAAAGCACCCCAACTGTGAACAAAAAAAAAATCCGTGCTTAAATTTGCATAATTCTGTGTTCGGCCTTTCTATATGAAAAATTAGGAGTACGCTTAAAGGCTTAAAGCTATTTGATACTCATTTCGGGTCTGTGTCCTTAATATGCTTCTTATTGCTGCAACTTAGGGATCATTTACATAATGTGGACAGACACCCCAGCATGTTTCCTCGCTCCATCCTAAAGACTAACTACATTCCCAAACAGAAAAAAATGTAGCAATGTGTTCAAAACCCGATCATATCCACAGTACAATCTGTAAGAACCCGTTTTGCAAACAAAACATCAAAAATAACAGATAGACAACAAAATATAGACAGAACAAATAAAAAAAGGTAGTCCGAAATAAGAGTCAGGTATTTATCTGGTCGGTTTGAGTTTAATTGGGACATTGATGGTCAGTACACTTACATTTCCTACTTGGCTGAAATGATCAAATACTTTCCGATCGCACTCCCATTATTCGTGAGATTTGAATCAAGATGTAAACTTCATATACTCCCACTATCTGTGAAATATGTGTACTATTCATCCATCATTAACAAATTGAGTACAACCATTATCTACGACTTCATCATTTCATTATTCATGAAACTTAATATATTTCTAAGTTTCATTAAAACCAACATGTTTGATGAATGTTTCTGTTGGAATACTTTTCATTAAGAGATCAATAAACCATGTCACTAGTCAGAATATAAATCACATTGATTTTTTCTTTCTCAATAGTATCATGAATATCATGATATTGTATCTCAATATGCATTCCTTTTGAATTGTTTGTA
Organism: Scilla litardierei; assembly: GCA_030789695.1. Classification (NCBI taxonomy): domain Eukaryota; kingdom Viridiplantae; phylum Streptophyta; class Magnoliopsida; order Asparagales; family Asparagaceae; genus Scilla; species Scilla litardierei. The sequence continues at coordinate 33,677,001 of CM061132.1, read as the reverse complement.
TCACTGCTTATCAAGCTGATAGTTGTTTGATTATCACAATATAGCACAATTGATCTATCCAACAAATTAAGTTCTAAGGTCTATAGTAAACATCTTATCCAGACTGCATGAGTAATGACCATACTGTAGGTTATGTAATCGGCTTCTTGTATATATCTTATTATACATCAATGTTTCTTGTTACCTTAAGGAATAGTTGCACATTCAAAGATAAACAAATATAGAATTTCCAATTATCTTTGTCTCCTCTGAAATAAGCATCGGAGTAACTAAAAACCTCAAGCGAGCTAGATTGATAAACCAATTTATTGTGCACCGTACCCTTAAGATACTTAAAAAATTTTCTTAACAGCTTCCTAGTATGATGGACAATGATTACGTATTATCTATTAAGTAGACTCACTGTGTATGTCAAGTTTGGTCTAGTATACATCAAACTTCGATTAGCTTATGCATGTGACACTGCGGGGTTTCTTTCTCCAGGTTATTGTCATTTACGCAATCGTTTTTCCATAACCAATAGTGTTGGTGCCGGATTATAATTCTATACCCAAATGTTCCAAGTATTATGGAAATATTTTTCTCGATTTAAACTTAACATTATAAACTTTTGATCCCTAAAGATATGCATATCAAGAACATAGTATGCATCTCTTAGTTTTTTACTTCATATTTGCTACACAATATTGATTTGATCATGTTGATTACTTCTATTTCTTTTCCAGCAAGTAAAATATCATCCACATACAAGGATACTATTGTAAAACTGTTCTTACTTTTCAAGACAAACATAATTATCTAATTTATTTGCAACGAAATCAAGTGAAACAGTATTATGCAATTTGAGATATCATTATCCAAATGATTGTTTTAATCATATATAGATTTTTTCAATTTTTATACTGTCTTCATGTCCTTCAACCTCAAAATCGTTTAGGTTGATTCGTATATATTTTTTCATTCAACTATCCGTTGAGGAATATAGTTTTGATATTCATTTAGAAATCAAGTGATCCAGGCAGGAGGGGCAGCATCCCTATTTAAAATATTGTCCTCGTTGATTCATCATGCTCTGATACCAAATTGATAGGATCCAAATAAATCTGAAAGTAAATTGATATAAATTGGAATAAAAATGATAACTTTGGCTACAATTGATAGGTGTAACCTCCCTCCCAAGACGCCTTTAAGCGAGGACGTCCGCACTCTCCTAGATCTACCTGAGAATTCTCGAAGAACTCTCTTTCTAATTATCAAATAACTCTCAATTTCAACATATCTCCCACCACCTCTCCTCTCCTTCGTCATTTATAATAATACTCTCACTAATTAGGTAATTAGTCAAAAGGACTAAATCACCCTCCCTATTTAAAATATTGTCAAATAAAATCCTAATATTATTCTCCAATTAAATGACACGATTCTCGCATTAAATCATTTACAAATGAGGTCACGTCCATGTTCGCCGCATCGTCCACATTCGTCGTAGCATCCATATTTCGATTCTCGCATTAAATCCTTTCCAAATGAGGTCACGTCCATGTTCGCCACATCGACCACATTCGTCGTACCTTCCACATTTGGATTCTCGCATTAAATCATTTCCAAATAAGGTCATGTCCATGTTCGTCGTACCATCCACATTCGTCGTACCGTCCGTCCTCATTCGACGTACCCCAATCGCATCATTACTCCGCCACCAAAGAACCATCTTGGCCTCAAGGTGGTGCATGAAGTGCGTGAGATACTCATCTCCGACTGATGGGGTTCACCTCCACCTGGATCAAAAGGCCATCCAATGTCTCCATCGTCCTCCACGAAGTCCGAAGAGAAGCTATAGCAATCACCAAGGTTCCTCGTCGATTCATCATGGTATGAAACTAGTCGCAATACCCGAATGAGCCCACCGTCTACCTCTGAAGCTCTGCAAGGCTCCTGTGTGGGTCCGCAGGGGCCTGTGAGGGGGCCGTTGCCCCCTTCTGTATCGGTTCGATGGTCGGGATGCCTTGGATTTTCGTCGGAGTCGTCGGCTGGGTTCAGATCTGAAGCTGGATCTTTTTGTTGGACATCCTTCTCCATAGAGATGATTTTGTCATTGTCATTTTCCAAAGCTGGCATCTTTTGTTCCGTATCTCTGCCGTTGTCTTTGTCTTTGTTCAGATTTGATGTCGTGTCGCCCTTCGGATGAGTCTCCTCCTCAGAAAAAATCCCATAAAATTTCATCATCTCCGAGTCAGCAGCTTCAAGAAAACCAAGTGCTCTATAAGCTTGTTCTCTATAAAGAATAACTGTAACAATCTTTGGATCAAAAATTAAGATCTCTGAACCTAATGCAATGCAACTTTGATAGCATCCAGTCACCAGATAACAACCCATCAATTTAACTAGACATCGCAAATGTTGAATTCCACCCTTAGCTGTGGGAATATTGTTGAATTGAGTTGTTGCGAGAACATACTTATTAGCTGCCTCCTGAAATTTTTCATATCGATAAAGCTTGTTCCCTTCTTGTCGCAACACGTCAGCTCTTTGTAGCATTTCATCAAACACCTGGTGATCTTCCATCATGGTCGCAGAATCGTCGTGCTCTGATACCAAATTGATAGGATCCAAACAAATCTGAAAGTAAATTGATATAAATTGGAATAAAAATGATAACTTTGGCTACAATTGATAGGTGTAACCTCCCTCCCAAGACGCCTTTAAGCGAGGACGTCCGCACTCTCCTAGATCTACCTGAGAATTCTCGAAGAACTCTCTTTCTAATTATCAAATAACTCTCAATTTCAACATATCTCCCACCACCTCTCCTCTCCTTCGTCATTTATAATAATACTCTCACTAATTAGGTAATTAGTCAAAAGGACTAAATCACCCTCCCTATTTAAAATATTGCCAAATAAAATCCTAATATTATTCTCCAATTAAATGACACGATTCTCGCATTAAATCATTTACAAATGAGGTCACGTCCATGTTCGCCGCATCGTCCACATTCGTCGTAGCATCCATATTTCGATTCTCGCATTAAATCCTTTCCAAATGAGGTCACGTCCATGTTCGCCACATCGACCACATTCGTCGTACCTTCCACATTTGGATTCTCGCATTAAATCATTTCCAAATAAGGTCATGTCCATGTTCGTCGTACCATCCACATTCGTCGTACCGTCCGTCCTCATTCGACGTACCCCAATCGCATCAGGTTCCAAGTCAATATATGTAACAATCGTTTTGATTATTCTATTAATGCAACCTTAGCCATCGGAGAGGAAGTCTCCTGGTGATCTATACTTGCCTTCTGAGTAAATTTTTTTGCAACTAATCATGTTTTAAATGTATCAACATACCATTTGACATGATATTTCTTCATTCCATTTGCATCCTATGTACTTCTTCTCTTCTAACAAGTCGCATAGCTCCCATACGTTGTTTTTAATTAAATCAAGCTCCTTTTTCACGATCTCTTGCCATTAATACGATTCTTGCATGTTCATGACATCCACATAATTCAAAGGATCAGCTTGCTCATCGACATCAATATCAATCGAGAAACAAGATAGTTCACATGAGTACAGATAATAGTCATTTATGCATGCATGTGTTGATAGAGAACTTTTGTTTTCATTAATGCTTGTAGATTGGACATGTTCATGTGGTTGTTTTTCCATAGACATTCTTAATTACATGCTTATCTTTCATAATTGGATGATTTATTTCATCTACTGAATTTAGGTCATCAATGAAAACAACATCCAGGTCTAACAAAGTAGGCACACTTGCTTGAGCTTGTTTCCATTATTGTAAATTTTCTAAAAATGTAGCATCTCTATTTAAATGAACCTTTTTTCTTCATAGAAAAACATTTTTCTATGTATTCTTTAGATTTTTCAGAATAAGGTATAAATTTACATTTTAATGTTTTAAGTCCGCTTATCTCTAACTTGATATGAAATGAGAACTTATGCTACACATCTTCATTTCATTAGATGATTCCAATTAGGATTGTATACATTCCTAATCTTATACGGTATAAACTCGATTAGTTTTGTAGGAATTCTATTCAGAATATAATTAACAATCTATATCGTTTCCTAAATATTCTTGGAGAGGTTAGAATGAGGTAACATATATCTTACTGTATTCATTAACATTTTATTCTTCCTTTTAGCCATTCCATTTTGTTATGATATGTAAGACAGAGTTATATCTTTCTTAATACCATAATATATATTAGTCTTTTAATTGTTTTGGATTAAATTTCGTACCTCTATTAGTTCTTAGCAACTTTATGTATCTTCTAAGTTTCCTTTGTACTTTTACCTTGTATGTTTTAAAACATTCAGATTTTCTATTGAAAAGATAGATGAAAGTATAATTGGAACTGTCAGATATAAATGTTGTAAAATATTCATTGTTATCGCGTATCTTTACGTTTAATGGCACACAAATATCAGAATAAACTAATTCTAACAGTTCATTAGCCTTTTGAACTACTGAGAATGACTTTCTTGTCATTTTTCTAGTTAAGTAGTTCTCAAGGTTATATTCTTTCAACTATTAATTTTGGTAATAAGTTCATTTTAATTATCTGATCCTTTTTTCTATGCCAAAGATCATGGTCAGATAAAAGATAAAAGACATGAAGAATAATACAAATCAAATTTCTTATAGGCAACATTAGGTTTTACAATTGAATGATGCAACTTCACTTATTGTAAAACCTTTCTTACCTTTCTTAATAGACATCTTATTATTGTAAAACCTAACTTATGATCTTTCTTCAGCATAGCTTGAACAAAGATCAAATTATGTTTTATGTCGCATAAAGCACGTTCTTGAAGATCATAATGATGTACCTAAGTCCAACCTGTTAATACCTTCTACATTCAGATATGCGTCATTCTCCATGTATATTCTTTGATAACCTTTCTTCAACTTTTGAAAGTCGGAATTCATTCCTTTATATTTGCTATGTGTCGGGTTGCTTCCGAGTCAATACATAATCTACCCGCATCAATTGTTGCAGCATTGCATCCAATGATACCGACGACCTCACACTTTTCGCATCCTCTTTATTCTGGGTGTTTAGAGTATCCCTTGTTTTTAAGAACAGTTGGTTTTGAAGTGGTTAAACTTCATACAGATGAAACAGGATCTAGAATGTCCTTTCTTGTTGAGAGCATTAGGTCATGTGAAGGAGGGCTTTGCAGGTCCAAAATGTTGACTTTATTGTGCTTTTTAATACTGTGGAGCATTAACCTCTTGTTGCACATGATTCACATCCGAATCTTTCTTTCTAACTAGTAGGTCTTGTTCCATTTTTATCTGAGCTAGCAAGTCAGTAACACGTTTAATGGTTACATTTAACCTAGTGTTGTCGCAGACATCTAGTGATGGTGGGTAGATTATTTAAAATAATTGTCGTATGCCGCTTTTTAGAAATTTCAGATCTTGCAGAAACTAAATCCTTAAACATGACAATCGTCTTGTTTATATGTTTGGTGATATTGTCACATTCTTGCATACGACATAAATTACACTTATACATTAGGAGTTGTATGTTCCCATCAGATATTGTATCATACTTTTTTAATTACATGTATTTATTTAGCAGCAGTATAGTTTTCAAAAAATTTCTTTAGACTATTTTCCACGAATATAAGCATTAGGGTTTTAACCTTTTTTGTCATTAAGTTGCCACTGATCAGAATCTTTTTTCTGAATATCAGTGGGATTATCATTAAGAGTTGGTGCAGAAATCTCAATGCCACTATCTAGATTGTTATGAATAAATTCATATGTGATTTTCATGTCATATATCATAGTTAGAACCATTAATATGATCTATCTTACTAGTTCAGACATAGTGAGTTTACTAACCATTGATTTAGCACTGTATTACAATTTTGAACAATAATTAAAGTCTTAAATTAATTTATGTTTAAATCAAAGATGATACTATGGCTATTAAATGTTATGAAAATGAAAATGAAACGTACTAAAATCTATTATACAATTGAGGAGGTTTGTTCCATGTGGCATGTTTGTCCCATATGACAATGTCACATCGCCACGTGGGCGCCACATGAGACATCCACCTTACCCACAACCCAAAAAATCATCCCCCTAAGATCACTTATTTACATGGTTGCCATTCCCTCCTCATTCCAAAAAATCACACCAAGCTCACTTATTTACATGTTTGCCTAGGGGATTTTCCCCTATAACCCCTAACGGTTTTGCATTTATCCTTTTACCCCCCGACGATACCGACACATACACCCACACTTCTTACTACTTTTCGTTTGCGCGCATGCACCACATCCTGTTTGGGGGTGGCTTCATGCACTGGGTGCACGTGTTATTTCTATTTCTAGTTTAATTACAAAGGGAGGTTTATGTCAAAAAATAATAGTGAAAATGATAATAATCAATTTCTATTAACAAGATCAACGCAATTATTACAAAAAACAGTTTCAGTTTTCTAATTTCAAAACAAAATTTTAGTTTTTTAATTAGAATTTCAATTTTTTAAAATTTAAAAACAGAATTTTAATATTTAAATTTCAAATAGTATTTCAGTTTTTAAATTTCAAAATCAAAATGTCAGGATTTCAGTTTTTAACAGAATTTCAATTTTTTTAATTTCAAAAAACAAAGTTTTAGCTCATGATCATCATCACCATCATTCAAAATTGTAGAACCAATCAGATTTTTATTACACAAATTTTCTATTTTTTATATTAACCTGCAAAATGAGGTAATATCCAGGAACAAAAATCAGATCTACGTAAGATTTATACAACAAAATCAGCCCTTTTTAAAAACTAAAATTTGTAATTTCAGGGTTGAGAAATTCCTAATCAAAGAGACTAAATTTGATGAAATTGGAGATGTGCACCACATGTATTTAAGAAGCTAGCATAACTATTAATTTGAGTGGAGAAATTATTATAATGATAGTACCTTTTGTTGGTTCCTCTTCTCCAATGAAATTCGACGCTAGGGTTTTGCTTGCAGTAGTGCCTTGAAAGGGCTCGAATTTGTCGATTTGGGGTTGGCCAGAACTGCTCCACTCCGACAATAGAGGTGGCGGCTTGACAACATTGATGGAGGCTGGTATCGAGCAAATCAAGGCGGGGCCACAACGGCGAGAAATTGAGGAAAAATTCGACCATGATCTCGAGCAAAGAGGAACAAGTGGGAGCAGAGAGCGATCAAGATCAGGGTAGAGATGTTTATTTGTGGCGATGCTCGGATTGAGCGACGTCGAGATCAGGTCATGTGTTGGTGCTTGGATCGAGGGAGGTTTAGATCAAGAGGTCGGTTTTGGTGCCGACGCTTGGATCGAGAGAAATGCCTTGATACCTATGTTATATTTAAGATTGGGTTTGATCTGAGAAAGAAAACGGCAAAAATTTTTATGACTTTCTTTTGGGGCTTCGGTGAACGGGTTGTTTTCTTGATGATAGAGGAGATAAAATCCTTTTCAATTATAGACCACTTCTGTTTCCTACATCCTAAAGAATTGTATATTCCTCAATAGAGCAGACGATACATGAAAAAATCACATAACAACAAACCCATGATACTGATAGATTTTTTTTTGAGAAATCTCAACTAACGGGCCTCGTATTTATTAGATCTTGTTGAATTGAATTGGGTTATTGAAGACTAATACACTTACAGTCACAACACTAATGGCCACAACAGCCTCAGATGAAGTTTGCACTGGCACACCATTAATATTAGCTGTAGCGGGCGAAGAATCTATTACCCCACCATCTCCATCCATCCCAAAATCTTCATCTTCATTACCTTTGCTTCCACACGAAGTGCAGCCATCATCAATCCCCTTCTAGCAACACTTCTGGTTTTGGCTGTGCAAAACTCTTTAAAAAGCTTAGCAGGCAGATTTCCCAACAAATGGGAAAAAACAAAAAACAATAGACTTAATAGAATTCAACAATGTTTGTCTACTTCCATGCTTAATAGAAAATCTCTTGTTATCCCTCTCATTCCTCTCATACCAGACGACCCAGATATTGGCAATTACTGACAAGTCTTATTCAAAGTAAATATTCTTGCTGACAAAATGATTTCTTTTAGTAGTCGACAATTCCATAAGATTGTTAGCCTATTTTGAATCAGTAAGTTATGAATAATAGAATTTTAGATATAAATAACGCAAATATACTACAATAAAAATGTGATTAGCTGTTTCAATCTGAACCTCCTATAGAATGCAAATTTTATTCTGAGTTAAACCTTTATGGACCATAATATCCATAGCGTTCACTCTATTTTTCAAGACTAACCGCGGAAGCACCTTAATCTTAAAAGGAACCGATACACTCCAAATATGATGATAATTGTTTTGACTCCCCCAAAGATCTAGAATCATCTTTGCTCAATATCCAAATTCTTACATCATTCTGTTAGGAACCAACAAAAGATATGATTTTTATTGAGAAAATAGTAGAAATAACAAGATATTTGAGCACAAAAGAGGTGTGCTCTCCTCCCAAGACGCCGAAGAGGACGTCCGCACTCGTTTACTCTAAGATCTAAACCTAAGGACACTCAATAGAAAATATCCAATATCAAGCATAAAAATACCAATGACGGCTAGCCCCTATAAATAGAAGAAAATAGGGTTCCTAGGGCAAAGGGGCGCGCACACATAAGGAAAGGAGGGGGGCCGACGACTACTTAATGGGCCCGGCCCATGTATAGACCCAGGTGGGTCTATCAATACTCCCCCCAAAGAGCCACCTTGTCCTCAAGGTGGTGCCTGCAAGTCGATTCCTTCGTCCTCCATGTCGTCATTCTCGTCGGCTTCCGCTATCAACACTTGCAGCTTTCGATCCACACAGCGGTGTCCGGGAGTGAAGCGCTCGTCGCATAGGAAACAGAGCCCCTTTTGTCTCTTCTCCCCCGTCTCCGCATCGGTCATCCGTCGGAATGGCCAGCCAGCCGGTAGGGGGTTGTTTTGTTCTCCCGTCTTCTCTAGTCCCACCTGAACTGCCTCAGTAGTGGCCCCCGCTCCGCCTGCTCCAGTCGAGGTGACCTGCTGCAACTGCCCACCGTAGCTGCTCTCGCCTCTCCTATCCTCAGTGCGGCAGTCCTCCACCATCTGCGCCATCTCGAAGACCTCTGAAAGCCCCCGAGGCTTGTAGGGCCTCACCGTCGCTCGAAGACTAGGTCGCAGCCCCTTCAAGAAGGTGCCCTCCAGCGACTCGTCCGAAACCCCATGAACTCGTCCTGTCAGTGTCTCAAATTTCTCGATATACTCCCTCACCGACCCCTCCTGCCTGAGGGCAAACAGCTGCTCGTGTAGGTTCCTAAAACGGGGGTCTCTAAACTTCTCTAGCACCAAGTCCTTCAGCTTCTCCCAGCTCCGGATCTGCTGCCTCCTCTCCTTCCATTGGAACCACCCTAAAGCTCTCCCCTCCATGCAAATGGCTGCTGCCTCCAGTTTCTGTGCCTCGGATATGTGGTGTGTCGCAAAATATCTCTCAGTTGTGAACATCCAGGCGTGTGGATCCTCCACCGAAAATATCGGCATCTTCAGCTTCCAAACTCTGCAATCTCCTCCAAAGTGCCCCTGCTCGGGCCTCCCCTCCTCTCGGTGATGTGGCCGGTAGTGCTGTCTCCTCTGGTCTTGAGTGCTGTCTCCTCTGGTCTTGAGTCTCGTACAGCCTCGGTGGCCCTCCGTGACCCCCGTAGTCTCCACGGTAACCTCCCCGTCGGCCCTCAAAATCGTCCCAATCTGCGTCATCGTCGAACTCTACCTCGTAACGCCCCTGCCGTCAGAATAATGATCTCTCCCGCGCCCGTCACCATAAAATGGGTCCTCCGCTGCTGGTCGACGTCCTGGAGGGTCGGAAATTCCTCCCGAAAACTGTCCGCGGCCTTCGCCCGTTGCTGTCTGCTGCCCGGGGGTCGAAAACCCCCAGAGGTCTGTCCGAGCCCCTCACCCCCTGCGGCTGCCGGGGGGTCCCACCCCTGCCGTATGTCGGCTTGGGCCTGCCGGCCTGCAGGCAGGCTCGACGGGCCCCTGTTGGCTTCGGTTCTTGCCGGCGGAACCTGCCGGCCTTTCGGCAGGGTCGGCGGGCCCTGTCGGAAGTCCGACAGGGTCGCTGGACCTCGGCGAGCCCAGGCGGGGTCCCGTCGCCCCTGCCTGGGCTCCCAGTTGGCGGGGGAAAGTCCCCCGCCCTTCTCCCGCGGCGACCGCCCCCCCCATTGGTCGTGGGGGGTCGGTCGTCCCTCCTCGATGCCGCGCGGCTCCCTCGCTGAGCGGCTAGGGCCGCCGAGTTCCATTTGGCTTTCTACCGCCTTCCGCCGCACCTCGCGGTAGTTGACCCTCCATGGCTCTTCGTCTTCGTCCTCGTCCAATTCCTCCACCAAAAAGGGTTGATTTTGAGTCAAAATTTCCTCCTTTTCCTTCTGTTTCTTCAAAGGTGCCGCCTTTGGTGTCGGATTAGGGTTCCCTTCCCCTTTGTTGTTCACCGCCAATTGATTTAGGGTTGCCATCAATTGCGCGAATTGTTCGTCGTGCTTCGCTTGATTTGCCGTCAATTGGTTGATGGAAACCGTCAATTTGGCCATGGATTCATCGTTTGCCGCCAACGATTTCTTGATCCCATCGATTTCGCTCGTGAATTTCGCCTCCAACGCCTCAAATTTGTCTTGCGATCTAGTTGAAGCCGCCATGGATCGTCACGTGCTCTGATACCAAAATGTTAGGAACCAACAAAAATATGATTTTTATTGAGAAAATAGTATAAATAATAAGATATTTGAGCACAAAAGAGGTGTGCTCTCCTCCCAAGACGCCGAAGAGGACGTCCGCAAACCTAAGGACGCTCAATAGAAAATATCCAATATCAAGCATAAAAATACAAATGACGGCTAGCCCTTATAAATAGAAGAAACTAGGGTTCCTAGGGCAAAGGGGCGCGCGCGCATAAGGAAAGGAGGGGGGGGGGGCTAGTTAATGGGCCCGGCCCATGTATAGACCCAGGCGGGTCTATCACATTCCCCATAGACAGGCTTGTCTAAACAAGTAAATTCACCAAAGCTTTAAAACTCTAACAACTGTCTACGTATAAGATTTCTTCTAAATTCAATTTTCCAACTGCACCTACCGTCTCTTCCATAATTCATCTCCGTAACTGAAGCATTTTTATTCCAACCCAGAGCAAATAAGCTTGGAAACAGACTGGCCAGGCTTAATTCAAATCAAAAAGCATAATTCAATCATTTACCTAGAAGAACATGGATACTATAAAAGAAAGATTGAAGCTGTTTACAAACCCCTTTCCAAAAACAGGACGATCCTTGGTCCATATCACTCTAAATTTGAGTTTGCCTTGACCAATCAGAGATCATGATGGTTTGAAAACCTCCAAATCCACTTTTCCAGCAGGGCTCTTTTCATTTGTTACAAATAAATAATATCCAATCCACCATGAATTTTAATCTGACAGAAGCACGAAACTTCAACACCTTTTCACTATAAGAATGTCCAATCTTAACAATTCTGTCTCGAACACAACAATAATGTCATAAAAAGACATAATATAAAGTGGCATAACAGAAAGCAGTGAAATCCACCAGCCATAGGCAAAGAACTCCCTTTTAAGCCTGCCAATCTCCTATCAATTTTGTCTATCATTGGTGTCCAATCCTCATGAAGTAATCTGCTTGCCTTAAGAGGAATACGAAGAAAGGAAATTGGGAATGATCTTGAAAGACAATACATCATAGTTTGATAGGATTATCTTCCAACATAATTATTGAACACGTATCTAAGTCAATCTTGAGCTCATATGCTAATTCAAAACCATATAAAAATATCATAAATGCCCAATATCAGTTTGTCTAAAAATTAAAGGGACATCACTCATCAGCATATTGGAGCCTTAAAATCCCATGCTTGAAGCACTCTGGATCCAAACCTACAATCAAATGATCAGCTGCAGCTAGATTGAGAATATTAGGAAAGCTATTAGCTACCAAGACTAAAAGCAGAGATAACAGATCACATTTTCACAAATCCCTTTTAGAAGTGATGATTCTACCGGGAAAACCATTGACTACGATTTGGAACGTATCATTCTGCAACCAATAACTGATCCAACCAATCCATTTACTGCCAAGCTTTCTAGCACAAAGTTCAATATCTTTCTGTGTTATGTTTATTCAATTTCCTTATTGTTCTGTAATATCCATTATCTGATTACCCTATTATGTCCATGCTACGATTAACAATTCCAACTTGAAAACTTGGTCAGTGCATCTTAGAGTTGTTGACTGGATTAACCAATATCATGTGATGTGCAGATTCAACTGGTTAGAATTGAATGTCGAGTCCCGGAGTATGGTTGGACCACACAGAAGGTCTTCCATTTCTTGAATTTTGTGGTGAATGCCAGTATGTATCCATATTTGACATTATTTTATCACTTAATAGAGCGGATTCTGGTAACTTTAACTCTCTCTTTCTCTCTGTTGATATTTGCAGTTCGATCGATTATCTTTATGTTTCGTCAGGATGTGCAACAGATTAAACCCGAGGTATGATTACATGAGTCTTTTGGATATGAAACACCCTACTCTATTTAAATTATTATTTTCATATATGCTCCCTTTTCATTGTCCAGATTCTTCAGCATGTTCTTCTTGATTTTCCGAGTCTTCTGTTCTTCACAACTTATGCCCTACTAGTATTGTTTTGGGCAGAAATATACTATCAGGTAAATATTTGTTTGGTCCATCACTTCAGCTTGTAGTGTGTGATGTTTTCTTAAGTTGTGTTCTCTGAATTGAAATGTCTGGCAGGCACGTGCAGTATCCACTGATGGTCTTAGACCGAGCTTCTATATTATTAATGGCATGGTTTATGCTATTCAGGTAATCTATTTGTTAAAAAAAGCCATACCAAACTGATGTTACTTATGTTCTGCATGTTAGGGGCAGGTGAATCTGTATATTTAATGTTTTGCGGACAAGATGAAATAGGAAAAAGTATATGTTGCTATTATTGTTATTGTTAGTTTGATTAGCTAGTCATTTTGGAACTTCCACCTAGTGTATTCTATTGTCTCCAAATAAATTGTGTAAGCTAATTGTGATGTCTAATCATAGAGCAATAGGTTATTGGCAGTCTAAAATAACAAGAAGTTTGATGATGATAACTGAACTATCACATTATTTATTATGCTGCTCTTGGCTTAGTAGATGGTTTAGCATCTATAAGAGTGCAGCCTTAATCCACGTTTTCAAAAATCCTTGATGATGAACAACCTTTATGTTGCAGTGGCTGCTATGTAGGGAACTGCAAAAATATCTTGCTAATATCATTTAGAGGCACTCAGACATATTTAGAAGCAAACCAGGAAAACTCAAATTTTGTCAGCCTCCAAACTTTTCTGATAGGCAATGAACTAAGGAATAGGGGTTAAGAGTAGTAGTTATGTTAACTGGTCATAAATCAATAAAATATCTTGCTATTCCCTTTATCCATGTGGTATTTGGAATGATGAAGGTTATAGATCCCATCTGGGAAAGCAGTTTAGTTAATACCCAAAACAAGGGAGAAACTCTTCAGTATATGGTTTGTTTTGATCCTCGTGTTAAGTTTTGTGTTGTGTCGGTTAGAAGAAAAAGATGAGCTCTTCTTTATTCATACAGGATTTTTTGTATTTAGCTGCCTTAGGTGGGATTCAGCCGCCTATCCTCTTGCGCTTAACCTGTTGTAAAACAGTACCGATTGTTTGGTCTGATGTAAATGCATGAATCTTGTTTTTAAATAGCTATGGATCTGATTGCTGTTAGTTTCCAGTATTTTAGGGGGTGAAAGCTTCAACCACATTTACCATATTTGGGAAGTGGAATTCGCTCATATTTGAATGTGAATTCAAATTAACCACTTTATTACTCCACTTCTATTGGATAGTGAATTGAATTTTTCATGACTTCATCTTCCCATGAGATTGTGCAGCACATGGGTGACTGGTCCATTAGTGCTTGGAGGAGGTTGATGCATTTATTTGTCTTTCACTCTGTGAAAGTGTTCTAAATGTTATCGACATTTCTGACATATTGGCTGAAATATTGGTAATTTTTTCCTACCGCCACTCATCTTGAGTTTTAAGGTGTATGTGTTTTAGCCGTAAGTTGATGTCAGCCACAATTTTGATCAAGAAACATCCAATTATTTTATTACATGCATTGCTTAGGTCAGCTAGTGATTATGAATTTATATTTTAATGTAGCTTATCGAGATAAGTATACTTTAAATATAATTCATATGAGTTTATATTACTTCTACTATATTTATGGGAATGTGGTCAGGCTGGGGCTGGCCTTATCGAGATAAGTATACTTTAAATATAATTAATATGAGTTTATATTACTTCTACTATTTTTATGGGAATGTGGTCAGGCTGGGGCTGGCCAACTGCTTCCCACATTTTTTAATTTTGATTTCCTCTGGTCGACGGGGCCCAAAAATAGACAAAAAAAACATGCATGTGCACCAAACTAGTATATATATTTAGATACGTATTTTAGCACTCGATATGGTACCATGTTATTTGACAAATATCTTCGATATATCATGTATGTTATATCATGATATATGCTATCTGATATTGTGTACTCAAAATGATGAGCCCGACTTCCGTCATTTAGAACACTGCTTTGTGGTCAAATAATGAAAGCTGATTATGTCTTTTTGTACATCCAATCAAAGCTTCTAATTAATATGGTTCGGAACTTCGGATGTCCTCAGCTTGAGATCCACATTTTCGAGCTCCTTTGTGTGTGGCGGTAAGTCATCTTTTAAACATTTTTACCTTATCACATAAGGTAATAGCAAAGTTTTCATATATTGATATTATCATTTATCATTTTTTTATAATTATCGTATCATACATCATATCATATCATATATGTTGTTAGATAAATTTATCTTATGCAATAATTAAATGAATTACTGATATGATTAAATATATCATAAAAATATGAAGAGATTAATCATATAGAATAAATAAGAAATAATAAGATGATATAAAAGTTTAAAAAGCTCTATTACGATTGTCAACGGGGTCAGGAAGTGTCAGTGGGCATATGTAAGGATTGAACAGGTTCGATGAGGTCTTCTTGATGGTCGACAATGGTGGATAGGTTTTCTTTGATGATTGACGAAGCTCAACAAAATTTAGCAACATTAGAAATTGGTTAACACGGTTGGCAAGCGTTAACGAGGCCGTAAATGTTAAGGAGCGTCTGAAAGCTAGGAATAATTGAGAAGAGAGTTAAGTGTCTTTTGTTGAGAAGAGGAGAAATCGATCAGTTTTAGCCCTAAATATGAAACGGCTTGAACTAAAAACTTGATTTAACCTAAAAAAATTGGAATCCCACTTTTGGTTGATGAAATATATGAGTCAATATGAATGTCGAACTATTTATCTATATATATTGTATAAGCCATGTCGTATGACATTTTATATTGTCATATATAGCCATTCGATATGTACCGAAATTCATTCAGATCATATCATATCATATGATATGTATGACATATCGTAACATATTAATAGATATGGATAATACCAGTGTTATCGAAGTAATACCAATATTATCAAAGGCACCATGTGGCGTTAGGTGAGGCACCCAGATGTGCTAGACGATGCATATGCATTTTCTTTTTTAAGTTTTTAAATTTTTCTTCTTCATGCAACTCCTTAAATATTGCTAACAAATGGATAAATAAAAAAAACAAGATAGGAGAAGAAAGGAGAAAAGAGGAACCGAACAAGAGAAGAAGAAAAAGAAGAGTAAAGAGAAGAAAAATTAAATATGCTTACCAGTCTCCATATGCCATGTGCCAGCCATCTCTCTTTGCCCCTTAGGCGACAGCAATGGGAGCTCCAAGGTGGTTGGAGGTGCGTCTTTAGGAGTTTTATGCTGGTTGATGGGTGGCAACGTACGGCAATTGGCGAAACAAGGTGGAGGGGCAAGTAAGTCTTTTTAGGAATCACATGCAACTTTGGCGTCTTAGCCCAAATCGGGTGGCCTGGATGGCTGGCACTGCTCAAGTGGCTGCTTAGGCCCTTTTTTACAACAATATGTAATACATAAAAGAATGCTTTTGTGGCTTTGTCCGGAGAACCTCAACTATAAATTAATCTGGTTGATGGAGCTTTGATGGAGCTTATTGATTTTAACTGCTAGTCTTACTTATAATTAATTGGACTGTTTAGCTATTTACTATTCACTCTCGTCAAAGTGGCTTGCCAACACATAGTCTGCTTCCTTTTCTTCTTCCGCTTTTAGTTATTCTCTTTTCCAGAAGGATTGCACGTTGTATCTCTTGAGCTTTAATGATTTGGTGCCACTGAAGAAACATATCACCACTAAAATTCCTATCCAATAATTGTAGCTTGGGTTCGTCTCTTGGAAATTCAGGTACATCAAATATAAAAACTTACCTTGGTGTGCGCTTGTCAAGATGATGCATTTACCATGTGGTCATCATTTTGGTGGAAAAATGTGCATATTATAAGTGTAGTCTTGATGTGCAACATCATTTAGCTCTAGAGGATGCTCGTACGTGATTGAGATTAAATTTGAGATGGAGTCTTTTAATTTTAAAAGCTTTTATATGATAGAGTTTGGGTCCTTGGAGACCTCTAACTAGTTTGTGTTTCTTTGTTATTTTGAGAGTTTTAGTTGTTTTGAGTCTTTTAGTTATTTTGTGTATTTTATTTTACGTGTTTTAGTTATTCAAGAAGTTTTAGTCCTATTGGGGTTTTGGAGTAAAGTTGTAAGCCTATTTAAAGGCCGCAAATTTATTTGTTTTGATAGTAAAAACATTGAATAGAAATTTTGATGTAAATTTTCAGTTTTTCCATAAAATTAAATCTTTTGCATACGTGTGTGAGAGTGTGCTTAGTTGCCTTGGCGAGAAGTCTGAAAAATCTCCACGTTCGAGGCGTGCGAGTCAGTGATTGTTAGATTTACGGGATGTGAGATCCGAAAAGTTATCAATTTCTTCAAAATTCCCACATCACTTTCGCTTCTGTCTTGCGTCAAATCAGTATCAGAGCTAAATCTAGTTTGTCTTCTTATCTTCTTCATCCAAAAAAAGAAAAAAAATCTTTTGGTAGGTTTTAGAAATAAACAAAATTCTTTTTTAGTTAAATTCAAAAAAAGAGAGATAAAAAAGAAAAAAAATTGAAAAGAAAAACGCAAATGTAAAAATAAATTCAGGAAAAAAAGAGAGGAAGGTTAGAGCAGTGAAAAGAAAGAAGAAGAAAAAAATTACAAACAAAACCTTAACCTGAGCCTTGTCGCTGTCGCCTTCGCCGCTTCGTCAGCACATTCGCGTCGTCTTTGCCAGCCACCACCGCCTTTGCCTCCCCTAACCGGCCCTCCCGCAGCATCCTCCACCGCCTCCTGTGTCAAAAGAGGAGCCACCACCTTCAATCCTCTTCAACGACACATTCTCTAGAGAGTTTCTAGGGGTACTCTTGTAAATATTGTATCTAGAAGGTTCTTGGACATTCATGTGTATTCTTTAAAGATGAAATTTAGTGAGGTTTTAAAGACTTTTCCTTAGCCATTGGATCATGAAAGTATCTAGAAGTATAATCTCCACCATTGATTGTAAGTGTGCATCACATATAAACAGAGGCTAGGATATGTGATTTGGATCCATCAAGAGTTGTAAGCAATAGAAGCAAAACAATTCTCTACTTCCAAGTTCTCTCTTGTGTTCTTGTATGAGTGTGAGAGTTTGAGAGAAGGCTAGCTTAGCCATTCAAAGAGGAGAGTGAGCTAAGTGTCGCACGAGATTGGGATAGTCAAGTAGCTAAACAATTCGTCCGTGATGCACGCACTGCAGGCCTAGGCCGCTGGCCTGCAGGTTCGTGCCGATGTCATACATGGCTTGACTGCTGGACTGCAGGCATTGCAGCCTGCAAGCACTGCAGGCATTGCAGCCTGCAAGCACTGCAGGCCTAGGCCGTTGGCCTACAGGCCCGCCAGGGCCTGTCAGCAGTCCTGATGGGCCTGCCGTAGACCGACGACACTTTTCAGAGGCCACATGACCAATGGTTTTCAGTCGGACGACCTCCTGAGTTTCAGCGTTCGTATTTTGGACGTGGAGGACTTTTCGATGAGCTTGACGACTATCGTAGCTTCCTTCCAAGCTTCGCAGTGAATGGTGGAGACTTGGGTGGCCCTAGACGGCGACGGAGACGCACTAGATTTCGGCGAGGCCAAGAGAGGTCCTCAGGAAGGCGGCGACCTTTTCGAGGGCCATGCCAAAGGCGGTGGAGACTAATCGTATCCCATTGACCCATGAGGATGCATGCAACCCATTTGGAGTAGCGTGACTCATGGATTTCATGCACCACCTTGAGGACAAGATGGGTTTTTGAGGACGGATTAATGATGCAACCACATTTTATTATGAAAAAGGACATATCTGGAATTTTTAGAGTTTTAAAGGTGTTTTCGTAATTTTCGGATTTCTAGCGCTTTTTTTTAATTTTCAGTTTTAGGGGGACTTTTATGCAATTCTGTATTTTCAGTTTAGTATTTATATATGCTATTCTGTATTTTCAGTTTAGTATTTATATGTGGCTAGGGGGATCAGGGATTTAATCGTGTTGAATCTTGATTAAAAAGAGTCTCTTTTGTGAGAGGTTGCGGCTCCGCCTCGAATAGGAGCTTGGGAGAGCGGTCCACCTCTCGAACGTGGTCAAAGGAGAGCGAGGTCCTCTCGAAAGAACTCATCCTATCATTGTATCTCCGTTAATTCTTAGTTATATCAATAAAAATTCCATTTCCCACTCAAATCCTCTCTACCAAACCCTAAAAATCGCATCTTCCCACTAAAAGTCCAACATTTCCACCAAAATCCTAACTTTCTACATCAAAGCCCTAGCAGATCCTATCAAAGCTATTATATATTTGGCATCATGGAAGTTAAGATATCAGATTCCATGGTATGGTTAACTGCTTGAAAGTGCGCAAGTAGGAACTAGGGAAGGTGTGTATATCACAAATTGGATTGTAGTTTTTCCATGCACAAAAAGAATGGTCATTTGGTGGTAATTCTGAGGAAAAAAATAAATTGATTGCAATTATTTCAATCTTATTTTTTATTCACTTAAGGATCCAGTTGGGTTTACTTTCCTTCCCCTTTTTCTTACAGATAGCCATATGGCTGCTTTTATGGTGGAAGCCCATCCAAGTTATGGTTGTCCTTTCAAAGTTATTTTTTGCAGGTGCAGTTCAAGTGACATGGCTGTCATAATCTTTCTTTTACTACGTAATATAGTTTAGTGGTTGTTGATTCAACTTACCTTGGTTGAATTTTGGCAGGAGTCTCACTCTTTGCTGCCCTCGGATTTCTACTCTACGGGGGAAGGTGAGTTATTTCATAATTTGTAATATATGCCATTTTGATTTTCTAATGGGTGGTCATATGCACCGTTTAATTGAAACCACGTCTTTCATAGAATCATATCTATTTGTTTTGGTCACGGGGTGAAAGTCAAACACACACACACACACACACTCACACAAAAGAATTTTTTTTAAAAAGAAGATGACACACACAACCATATCTGATGTATGTTGGTCATTTGGCATACGTCAAAGGTATGGTATAAAATATGTACATGTATAATACAATATGAGGTATTTCATAAAATGGATGCAAATTCAGCAATAAAGGATGTGAATGTTAAATGTCCAGAAACACAAATATGCAATTGTTAATCAATAAATAATATGAGACCAAAAATTCGGCATATATATTAACAAAAATGAGTAAAAATTAACTAAAATTAAGGTGTCATTAATCAAGTAAAAGCCAAGATTCACTATAATTGAAAAGCATAAAAAATAATCAGCAATGAACATTTAGTACAGATTACAGTTGTCCAAATCAAACTTAGAAATAAACCGTACAGAAGTTACGAGACAGCTAATTGCTTACCTTCGTTCAATTAGGCATATTATTCGATAGATTATTATTTGCTTGAATGTATAGCATTGAGAAAAATACGGAGTATTTTCACAAGCTATTGAAAATCGACGTCGTTAAATTTGTTCAATATGCCAATAATACGTGAATTATGAGTTTTGACTAAGAAAGATCCAAATACCAATGTGCCTGACATGTACCATATAATACAAGCTTTTTACCAACTGATGAATTTAGCTTGACAATTTCCATTTTATAGTCTTCGTATCAAGTATTGGACTATCTCCGCACCATTTCTTTTTTATGATCTCTATCCATATTAATGTTCTTTCATATTTTCTGCCTGAGCTATCATGCTATTTCTATCACTGCTTCTTACTGAAGCTGCCTCGAAAATTTGTTGGACCCCATGCTAAAATAAAGTTTTTGCCGTTTACTCTTACACTCTTTTTTGATGTACATGTGATAGATCTGCAATTTTGGCCTGTTAGGGGCGTTATCGTAATTTTCGGATTTCTACGGGTTTTTTGGAATTTTCATTTTAGGGATCTTTTTGTTATTTTCAGTTTATTATTTATAGGGGGCTATGGGGATAATGGATTATCATTCTTATTTTTGAGAGAACTTTTGGGAGAAGTTGAGAATTCCCTTTATTTTCGGGAGAGTGCGGTTGGTCTCTAGAATCGACGACTTGGGAGAGCGGTCTACCTCTTTAACATGGGCACCATCTTGTATTATTTATCTTTCAATTTTCAGGTATTTATCAATAAAAACGACTTTTCTCATGGATCTTCTCTTTCTAGCCTTTAAAATCATTCCTTTAATTCAACCAGAACCCCATCTTTATCCATCAAAACTCTAGAAGAGCCCTAAAAACCATATTTTTTTCATCAAAAACCTAGAAAAATCCTATCAAGTGGTATCAGAGCAAAATCCTATCAAGTGGTATCAGAGCAATGATCTTGGCATCAATGGCAATGGATCCATGCAAAGCTTGTCGCAGGTCAAATCGAATATTAGATTGAATATGAAGTAAATCTTTAAGAATTTGGGTATGCACCAATCCTTGGAGGAGCTCGAGGCGGATGAGGCGGATGAGGCGAGGGAAACAAGGTTGGGGGCTATCTTGCAAACCCTAACATAACACGTTTCAAATATCGCGGCTGCTAAGCAATCCGACGGGGTCGAAGGCCCTAACCTAGGGCGAAAGATGGCGGTTTTGGAGAAGGAAAATGTAAAGATGATGGAATACGAAGGGTTGCTCTCCGATGCCGACGACTACGATGCGGACGACGAGGATGACACCCCGAGGGACGGAAACCATGGCCGACTTTCCCAGGGGCTTTCGTAGGGCTGTTCGGCCTCTGCAGATGCCTTGCAGGCTGTCGCAGCTCCTACAAGTGGCCGACAGGGGCCTACAGGGCATGCATGCCCATGTAGGAGGTCGGCAGCCCCGGCAGGTCCTGCAGGGCCACTGCAGACCCTACAGGCACCTACAGGCCCCTACAGGTGGCCGACTGGGCTTGCAGGCCCATGCAGGAGGCCGGTAGCTTGCTGCAGGGACCCAGTAGGCCCGACAGGTTCCGCACGGGCCCTTGGCGGCCTACTAGTGGCCCGTCGAGCCTTGGGTCGAGCATATGGACCCCCGCGACATCCGATAGGCCAGTCGAGACCTCTACAATGAATTTGGGCTTCTTCCGGGACTTAACGATGTCGTGGAAGATCTTCAGGGGCTCCATGGACTTATGGTTTTCAGTCGGACGACCTCCCATGCTTCAGTGATCATATTTTGGGCACGAAGGACTTTCCGAAGAGCTTGATGACTACCATGGTTTTCTTTTAGGCTTTCCGGTAGACGGAGAAGACCTTGGATGGCCATACGACGGCGAAGGAGACACGCAAGGTTTCGACAAGGCCAAAAGAGGATCTCAGGAAGGCGCCGGTCCTTTCAAGAGCCATGTCAAAGATGGTAGATGCCCATCCTATCCTTTTGACCTATGAGGATCCCGACAACCCACTTGGAGCAGCGTCGTACATAGATTTCATGCATCTCCTTAAGGACAAGGTGACTTTTGGGGACGGAGTAATGATAGATCTGTAATTTTGGCCCGTTAGGAGCTTTTTCGTAATTTTTGGATTTCTAGGGGCTTTTTTGTTTTCAGTTATATGGGTTTTTTTTGTCATTTTCAGTTTTCAGTTTATTATTTATAGGGGTCTATGTGGATTATGGATTATCATGGTTATTTTTGAGAGAACTTTTGGGAGAGGTTGAGAATTCCATCTATTTTCAGGAGAGTGCCGTCCTCTAGAATCGGCGACTTGGGAGAGCAGTTTAATGTGGCCACCATCTTGTATCTATTTTCTGGTATTTATCAATAAAACAGCGACCCCCCCAAGTCTTCTCTTTCTAGCCCTAAAAATCATTCCTTTACCCTAAAACACACACCTTTCCACTAAAAACACTATCTTTATCCATAAAAACCCTAGAAAAACCTTAAAAAAAATATTTTTATCATAAAAACCCTCGAAAAATCCTAGCAATCTGTTTCTTAGTCCAACTAAAAAAGTGTTACCTCGCAGCATGTTGATAATTACCTTGTCAGTTTTGTCCGGCAAGCTACCTTGATTGATCGACATTGCTACACATTTTGAATTATCCATGTCAAGACACTAGATAATGACAGTTATGCATTTGAATTAGTTAAATTTTATCATGAAAGTCTCGCGTTCCTGATTGATATGCTTTTCCATCAATAGGTTATTTCTGATGTTGCACCGCTTCCCTGTTGAGTCTAAAGGGAGACGAAAGAAGTTGCAGGAGGTACTTCTCTGCATGTTTGTATGTGCATGTACATGTGCATGTGCACATGTTTTTTGTGCTCATATGCTGGTTTTTGATGAATGCCTCTGCTTCTTGTATAGGTTGGTTATGTAACTACTATATGCTTTTCCTGCTTTCTGGTCAGATGTGTAATGGTAAGCATGGTTTCTGTATCTTGGTATTGTCTCCGATATCCACCATTTGGCTATGCATAGCATCTTTATGGTCGATATATTCAGTACTAACTGTGTTCTTTTGTTACATAGATGTTTTTCAATGCATTGGATAAAGCCGCAAATCTTGATGTTTTGGACCATCCAGTTCTCACCTTCTTGTACTACATGGTATACCTCACTCCTTGTGTGCATACCATATGGAACTTTAGCATAGTTGCTGAGACCACCATGACTAGGAGTAATAAGTTATGGGCTTAACATGAGTCGATGTGAATATGATTTTCTTTTATATATATATATAAATCTAGGGAAGTAGTCACCAGCTAAGAATAATACATGCGTTAAAGGCAAGTATGTTCTGTATAATTCATGTAGTGAGATTGATTCCATTGCCAGAATTGACATTTGATCTGAATTTTGGGGTTGTTTTTTTTTCGCCGGGGGGGGGGGGGGGGGGGATCATTTAGTTCTGTTGCACATGCATTTTTATTACGTGATTTGAATTATCGTGTGACATGTTAAACTTCTATTTTAATCTAACTATTTCCAGCAAGTTCTTAATCAAGTTTAATTATTCACTTGTTCAGCACAAAATAGTTAGTGTTTAATTCATTACTGACTACCTCCCACTTATCACATTGGATATGCATATCCATCAGCCAATTTTGAATTTATGAGACTACAAAGAAGATCAGCTGATGCTGGTTAGATAGCATGCAAGTGTTAATTACGTACCTCTTAGGTGATATTATGTACCTGTTAGGTGATATTATATACTCAAACATAAGGTTTTGTTATGTGCTAGGTGGCTTTCTGGGCTTAACGGAGAGCCCTAATGTTTCAAAAGTCCCTTGTCTTGAAGTTTTATTTTATCCTCGGGTTGATGACAAGTAGACATTGTAAACTTGTCAACATTTTTATAATTATCTCAATCCAGGATTTTGTTCCTTCGCTGACCTGATAACTACGGCTTGGGGCACTGATGTTAAGGCTAAAACTAAGAGGCTTAAGTGCAAAATTTTGCCTCCAAATAATATCATATCACCTAAAGCAAGTTTTGTTTTCTGCCAGAGGCCTTCAGGCTTAATTGCACATTTGCAACTTGCAATGAGATCCTTTAGCTAGGAGTTTGTTTTGCCAAAACAGAAGATTAATGAGTAGTTGACATTGTAAATTTTGTTAAAATTTTAATGGATCTTCTCAGTACATAGTCAAGCTTCATATCATACCTCAATTCTAGTGGGAAAAGCTTTGGATGATGATGGTAACATTAACACTACATTTAGGAGGTTGTTTTTTGCATAGATCATTTTTAATAAAATTTTTATACTATTTTAACTGAGGAGCTTTGTTTTAGCATTGTATCCCCTGAGCCGCTCATGTGACCCAATAAACATATTTTTTCTTGAGGATATGTCATGACATGACACCAAATTATTAACTCAGCCACTCTTTCATGAGCATCTGAAGATCCTTTAATCCAGGATTCTCCTTCCATGTTCAGCGCCTTGATTGCTTTAAAATAACTCCATGGATTGTGAACACCTCTGCCTATTCTCAGTGTAATTTGTCTATATCTAGCTATATATATGTACCCTTTCAAATCATGAGCTTTCAATGGAGTCTCCGATGTGATCCGGTTGAGAAACAGAAGATAAAATTAGGGCTTTTAGTGGATTTGGGGGAAAAGATAAGATTTTTATTGAATTTCAAATAAAGATAACAAGACAGGTGGCCTCAATTCAAGAGGAGGCCGCTCTCCTAACTGTTGCTACGAGATAAAAGCCTAAAATCTTCTAAGATCTAAATCGTCCTACTCTCAATTTTCTTCTCAAATCATCGATAATCCCAATGAACCCACCTCCGTTCATTTATAATTCAGATTTCCTAATATTACGAAAATACACTTGGATCCCAAAATCACAAGTTTGTAACTAAGGCCGGTGCACCCCTCAGTCGCATCATTACTCTGCCCCAAAAACCACCTTGTACTTAAGATGATGCATGAAATTCGTAGGTCACACTACTTCAAATGGGGGTACTCGTCCTCTCCTAGCCCCTCTTCCACTTCCATGGCCCGTCATCCCTGTGTGGTCCTCCTGCAGGCCAATTGTAGCCTCGCGGGCCTCCTCTATCGTCGGTCTACTCAACGTTTCCACAGTCCTATCCGAAGCCCGGATCATCTTCATGATAACATTCAAACTTCTCGTAGTCCGGAACGAAGCCACCGTGATCGTTGAGCCCCCTGAAGGTCCACTGTGCTTAACGTGCTGTCGCCGAGCCCCAGGATGGCCTTCGTCTGCAAGCCAGGGTTTGCGGTCTCCTCGGAAGGCTGCCCAGGGGGTCGTGGGCCCCTGTGCGGCCCGCCTGGGGCTCGCGGGCCCCTGTGCGGCCCGCCTAAGGGCTGCCAGGCCCAGGATGGCCCGCCCAGGTGTTTTTAACATCCCGATGGGCTGCCAAGGGGCAGTGGTGATCCTGGCGACAAATTTGGGGGCCGTCGGCCCCCACCACTTCTTCCTGAGGGCAGTGGTGTCATAGATCGGCATCGTAGTAGTCCTCATTAATCAGATCTGACGTCGGTGGTTCTTCTTCATCGAATGCGACGACTTTTCCTTGGTTGTCGGCCAAACATATCACCTTTTGCTTCAGATCTATGCCGCTTGGAGGTGGATCTTGCATAAAATTGTCGACTTTCTCATTCCCCTTCGCTAAAGATTGCACCTTTTGCTGTAGATCTGCATTGTTGTCGTCATCATCCTTCATATCTCGTTTTTCCGGATCCTCTTTAAGGTTTCCAAAGTCGCCTTTAACAAGGATTCCATTGACAAATGCACTCGAGCGATGATCCTTTCCTCCATCGATTGAAACGATTTCTTCAATCCGTTCACATCTGTGTCGAGTTTTAGCACCAAAGTTTTGACCTTTCTCGTTGCCGCTGTCAGAATCTTGCTTTGATACCAATTTGATGTGATTCGGATGAGAAATAGAAGATAAAATTAGGGCTTTCAGTGGATTTGGAGGGAAAATATGGGATTTTTATTGAATTTCAAATAAAGATAACAAGATAGTTGGCATCAATTCGAGTGGAGGCCGCTCTCCTAGCTTTTGATTCGAGATAAAAGCCAAAAATCTCTCTAGATCTATCTTCCTACTCACAATTCTTTTTCAAATCTTCGATAATCCTAATGAACCCACCCCCATACATTTCTTAATATTACGAAAATACTCATGGACCCCAAAATCACAAGCTCGCCACTAAGGCCATCACACCCCCAAAGTCGCATCAGTCTCGCTCCCCCAACCAATATCTCCTGAATCCATGTTTTTTCAATGCATTATGTGTGGATGTAGAAGAAACTATGGCCTGCTTGATCAGTGTTTTTTCAATGGTTTTCTTAGGCAACATCACCTCACTAATTCGTAATCAATGTTTTATCTTCAGCATGCTTCTTATTAGGGTTGTTGACGAACGAGCTTGAAAGAGCTTGAACGGGGAGCTTGTTTTTGTTCATGAACAAAATCCATGTTCAAGCTCTGCTCATTTACTAACAGAGCTCTAAAAACCTGTTCAAGCTTGTTCGTTATGCTTACCGAATGAACGTAAACAAACGTAAACGAACATTTACCGAGCCTGTTTACGAGTAGTTAATTGAACGTTCTGTTCGTTAACAAGATTTATTGAGCTTATTCGTGAACATGTTCGTGAACACAATCAATCTTGTTCATGAACAGATTTTCAATCAAACAAACGAACGTCAATTTTTTACTCAGGAATAATAATATTTAAACATAATTGCCAATGACTAAATCAATTAAATAATATGATTAAATATTTACAGGACAAAGACAAATAGATCCAGCATAATAGCTACATAAATCCCATTACAAGCATCCATTCAAGCATAGTAAAAAATATAGTATTTGTCTAAATTTACTATTTTCGGTACATGTTCGTTCACGAACACTTAACGAGCTTGTTCATGAACATCACTTAACGAGCTTGTTCACGAACACTTAACGGCTTGTTCATGAATATAAATGAACGAACACAGTTATGTTCAAGCTCTGTTCGTTTACTGACCGAGCTTTAAAAATCTGTTCAAGCTTGTTCATTAAGCTTCCTGAACAAACACAAACGAACATGTGCCGAGCTTGTTCACGAGTAGTTCGTCGAACGTTCTGTGCATCAACCCTACTTCTTATGGAGCCTTTTCAAGATGGGCACTTGATTGTACTTATTACTGTGTCTTGCATGCTTCAGCAACACTCTGGATATAGCACATCCTCAATTTTATTACACATTTCAAATGCAACCTCAATTATATATGTTTGCAACTCCAACATATATGAGCAAGTTATTGACACTTGCTTCGAAATTCTACCTTGACTTGGATTTGTACATATTTGGATATGATTTTTATTTTACTTTTACTGTTTTACTGTTTATCTACAATGCTTATAAATATAAAAACTAATATTTATTGATTATCTAGCAACTTAGAATGTCTCTCGATGTAGGAAGTGAGATATTAAACTCCCATATGAGATATATGATGGATGAATTAATACATGTGTGAAACAGTAAAAATTAGAAATATGTCGTGCATAATGAAGATTATAATAATATGTATTTATATTGTGTTGTTGCTACATGGCAACCTCCTTTTCATGGTTTGCTGTGTCAGCATGATCATATGTTTTCAATTGTCAATATATGGTGGTTGTGTTTCATTGCAACTATAGAAGAGATGAAGAGAGAGGTCAAATGGCACCAACCAAGAGCAGGGGGTAACAAGTCGAAACAAAGGGATGTAGGGAGGAAAATTGGGAAGAAGAGGATGGAAAAAGAGAGTTGGAGGAAGAGAAGTAGGCTTCGTTTATGGCATGGAAGTAAATGCATAGGTTATAGGAAGTTCTTAATACATTTGGCCGGCCCGCCAAGCAGGAGAAAAATATGTCATCCAAGTAATGAAGCCCACAAGGAGCGCAATGCCCTGGCCCACAACGCCCAAGAGATCTCTATGGAAGGCTAGCTGCTTACCCACTCAAAGTGACAGCTTATCTGTCCGTTGAGCTTCCGAGTATCAATGGATCAGTTAATAATGAGCCGATTAGTAATGGAGTAAATGATCGGCCGTTATGCTCTTTTTCAGGGACAATCATGTCGCCATAAGGACAAGGCCGTTAGACACTAACGCCACTATGGTGGAACCTTTACTTATAAATAGTGAAACGACAACAGACAAGGGATGAAGCTCCAGAGATACTAATCACTAAGGTACTCTGACTCTCAAACTACTACTTCCACTTTATATTTTTTCCTCCATAGCCCGGCGTGACAGTGATCAGACGATCTCTCAATAGGTCGGACCTAGCTGGACTGAGCTCCCTTTGAGTCATTTACTGACTTAAGCATCAGATGGGATTTGGGTCTGAACCCAGATCCGACACCCATGACGATTTCTCTGTGTTGCAGACTGACGAAGATAGCCAAGAGTTAGGCCAGGCTTCAGCTTTGTAGCTCGGACTTAGCCTTCCAGACCCGGGTTCAGCCTTCCTCAGATTTACTGTGTGACTGCTTTACCTGTCAACAGTTAGCGCCGTCTGTGGGAACAGAGTTGACATTCCAATCGTCTGCTATGTCAACTCAGCCCACCAACCAAGGGGCCCCGTGGCCGCTCACCGGTAGGGATGTAGACGCTCCCATAATCCTAGAAGACCCCAGCTCCTCTTTTCATGGAGGGCCCGGGCCACAATTGGTCACACGGGAGCAATTTCAGGTGTTCTTTTAGGTGGTCAACGTCAACAATGATGGTCTTTATAATAAAGTACCTCAGCACAAGGGAAACGCCAACCGACCAAACCGAGGCACGAAAGTTGGAAAGGAGAGCCCTCAGATACGTCCTACATGAAGTCTCGCTCTACCGTAGGTGCTGTTCCAGTTGTGATGCCCTCACTTACATCAAATGTTTAGCTCCGAAGGAAGCCGACTATGTAATCCAAGAGATCCACGAAGGCCTCTGCGGAAACCATTATGGAGGGAGGACGCTAGCCCTAAAAGCTCTGAAACAGGGGTACTATTAGCCGACTATGGTCGAGAAAGCGACTGGGTATGTGCGATAATGATCCACGTGCTAAGCATAGCTCGGCCCCTCCTACTGATCTAGTCCCAATTATTAGCCATGTTTTATTTGCCAAGTGGGTCTTGAACATTCTTGGTCCCTTCACTCCAGTAAGTGGGCAGCGAAAGTTTCTCATCGTGTCTGTAGACTACTTCACCAAATGGATTGAGGCTGAATCATTGGCCCACATTACTTGAAAGAACATCAAAAGTTTTGTTTGGAAGTCAATCATCTGCCGATTCGGCATCCCCCGATACATAGTCACAGACAACAGGACACAATTCGATAGTTCTGGCTTCAAAGGATTCTGTTCCGAGTGGAAGATCAGGCTACACTTCGCTTCTGTAGCTCACCCCTAAGCCAACTGGTTTGCAGAAGCAGCCAAAAAGTGTATTCTGGAACACCTCTACGAAGGTCGAAGACGTCAAAGGCACGTGACCAGAAGAGCTCACCGGGATACTCTGGTCATACAGAACGACCTACAAAGACTCTATGTGGAAACCCCTTTCATGCTTGCTTTTGAATCAGAGGCGGTCATCCCTGTGAAGCTTGGGAAGGAGTCCATCCGTCTTAGGCATTTTGACGAGGATGGAAATTCGAAAGGCCTCGGACTGAACCTGCAGTTGATCTATGAAGTAAGAGATCGAGCACTCTCAACCATCAAGCAGAAACACCGCATGGTCTGATATTACAATTCCAAAGTCAAGAGCCGAAGCTTTCGGGTAGGCGACCTGGTCTTGCGGAAAGCAGCCTTTTCTGCAGAGGTCGCTCGCCAAGGTTAACTCGTCGTCAAATGGAAAGGCTTGTATAAAGTGATTGATGTCCTTGGTCCAGCAACATACCGACTCTCCACCATGGACGATAAAGAGCTCATTCATCCTTCGAACTCAGAGCATTTGTGAAAGTATTATTAATAAAGTACAAATAAATCGAGTGAGCTATACTTTTTTGCTTTGATTTTTTATTTATCTCTTGTAGAGTTAATGTACTCTGGACATTGAGCCAGTTCTACTTTACTTTAGCCTCACCTAAAGTGCACGGGTAAGCTCAAACTAATACCCTCGCGGGCAGCTCGTCTATATGATCGGGGGCAACGCCCTCGCGGACCGATCTAGCTATACAATCGGGGATGATATCCCAATACCCTCGCGGGCAGCTAGGCTATACTATTGGGGGGCACTGCCCCCGCGGGTCGAGCTAGCTATACGATCGGAGATGACCTCTCAATACCCTCCCAGGTAGCTAGGCTATACGATTAGGGATGCCGCCACCGCGGGTCGAGCTACCTATATGATCGAGGATGACCTCTCATTACACTCACGGGCTGCTCGGCTATATGATCGGGGCCACACCCTTGCGGATCAAGCTGGCTATACGATTAGGAAAGAACACTAAACTTCACTTGTGGGCTGCTCGACTATACGATCGGGGGCCACATCCTCGCGGGTCGACCTAGCTATATGATTGGGGATGACCTCTCATTACCCTTGCGGGCTGCTCGGCTATACGATTGGGGGCAACACCCTCGCGAGCTGCGCTGGCTATACGATCGGAGACGTACTCTCGCTCAGCTATACGATCGAGGGCAACTCCCTCCCGGGCCGAGCTGACTACGCAATTGCGGGTGAACCATGATGAGTCACTTGTCCTATATTTTACAAAGCCAAGCCAGATACAACCTTACAATGGTCGTCAGTCGTCCTTTAATTGCCCGAGCTCTGCATTCCCCCAACACTCGAGCTCGAACCGTTGAGGGGGCATATAGACGACTCATAGCGATCAACTGGCGGTCTCATTCAATTATAAGTTTTTTTAACCATGCCAAATTTTTTGAATCAATTTCATTAATAAGCTATGGTAATGCCGATCACATACAAAAGTCGCCTCAAGCTCACGGTGCAACATCGTCAGATGACTGCCCGTCTTAGGGTGCCTTGGTCGAAGGATGTGTATATCTTCCTTCGAGCATCATCTTCGATGGTCTGAAGGCAACACCCGGCCTAAGGTACTTGCTCTGAACCTTCTCCTGAATCTGTGGGAAGGATTCCTTGAATAGGTCAGCAAGCTCGAAGGCAAGCTCCTGCTTGAAGTCTGCCTCTGCCCTTTCAGCAACCGTTGAGGGATCGGCTTTCTCCAAGTCTGCCAGCCGAGCTCGGGGCTCAGATCTTTCCTTTCTCCATTGCTCTCTTGCCTCCTCCTTTGCACGAGATAAGGATGCGATGGTATCCTCGGTAGTTGACCGCCCTCACTCGGCATCCGCCAGTGCGTCCCTCTCTTTGGCCAACTCCCCTTCCAGCTCCTTTATTCGAGATTCGAGCGCCACAACTTTTCCGACAACATCCTGAGCTCGTCCTTTGCTTCCTCAAGAGATCTCTTGGCGAAGGTCGTCTTTTGACGTTCCAAGGCTATTTTGGCCTCCGCACCAGTTGTCTCTACAACCCGACGACACAACTCGGCGGCCACCACAGACACCTGCACGGAACTAAGGTCAGACCTACGAATGTTGCAGAGCTGAGAAAAGAGGTCAGGGATCGACTTGATGACTATGCCAAACAATGAAGCTGGCCAGCCTCTCATGATCAACCTGTTGCAAGACGCTGCGATTTCGGTGCAGGATGGAGTTCTCCACAAGTCGGACAACCACCCCCACAGTCCAAGAGGGCCGACTCATCTTCCATAGGAAAAGAGGGCGTGTTGAGCTCCCCTCTGGAACATTCTGGCGGAGCAGGCGCTTGTCGACTTATCAACAAAATCCCTTAGTAATCCTAGGGGATAGGCCTAATCAACGGTGCTGTAGGGACGAGACCTCACCATGGTCAGGTATCTTTTTGATTGTCTGGTCCTAGGTGGGGCACATACGTCTCCGAAGATGCACTATGGACCACGAATCTGGGTTTCGGGGGCTTGGGCATTAGTTGCACTTGCATTCGGCGGCGTGGAGCTCGAAAGTGGCGTCACGTTCTTTTTCCTCCTCCCTACACCCCACTTCGGCTGATGGTGGGATTTCTTCCTATGAATGGGTTCATCAGACTTCAAGCTCGCACCACACACGACCGGAGCTGGGCCTTCAATGGTGGGGTCGAGAGCAGAGCCATGCTTTCGTCAGGAGGGGCCGAGGTCGGGTCAACAGTCCCGAAGTCAGGGTCGGTTTTCCAGCTCCCGTGGACGACCTCTGACTAGGACATGGTGACGGGCGAGCAGACGAGCTATCCGTCGATCGACAAGAAGAGCTTTCGTAGCTCAGGGGCCAAGTTGAATTCTTGACCAATTATTTTTGTATGGAGAAAGGAAATTAGGGTAAGCGATCATAAAGGAGGAATCCGACTTTTAGCATGACCCGGGCTCCATAAGACACTCTTCATTAAACTGTTGTTTAGCAAATGACTGATCGACTTCTCCTCCTGCGAACAATTTAGGAGCGTGGTCGCTCTGGCCTCAGCAACAGATGGCCCCAATTCCGCAGAAGCCGAAGGGTTGAGGCTACCCCGGTGAGTAAAGAATGTAACCGCACTCGGAAAGGTAACAAAGACAAAAGTGTCATCCCAGTTTTGGACAGAATTAGGAATATCCCGGATAAGGTTTCTGTTTCTTCGGGCAACGATATGATGCCATACGTCTTGATGGTTAGTTTGAACTTGGAAGAAGAAGCAAAAGAGCAGAATGGTCGGTTCTATCTTGTTCAACAGTCAGAGCATGATGGAACCGACCACATGGGAGATAGCGCGGGGATCAAGTTGACAAAGGGAAATTTCGAGAAAATTCACGACTTCAAGGATGAAGGGATGAAGCGGAAAACGAAGACCAAATTGGAAAGCTTTAAAATATACCACGACTTCTCGTTTTTTGGAGAAAAAGATCATATCGTTCACCTCCCGGATCCGATATCCATATGTGGGCAAATATAATCTGTTTGGATCTTATAAGTCAAAGAAAAAGAAAGCTTGGGAACTAAATTCAAGACTTCTTGGGGCGCATTGGATGATTTGTCAGCCCGCAAAATGGGAAGCTCGGGCTCCATAAGCAAGCCATTACCCATTGATTCTCAACATCAGAAGCTAGGAAGAACGAACCAAGAGAGACACATGCAAGAAAGAAAGGACTACCTTGTTTGACGCTGATGGTTAGTGAAGGAGGCTAGGGCAGAAGCGAGGCTTCTCAAAAACAAAAACATAAGAGTTTGACATTCTCTCTCCTTCTTCCTACTTATATCAGGGACTTTACTTCCTGACCATGCTCAGCCGTTCAAATGGAAGCACGTGTCAACATCCAAGATCACCGACGCTCCGAGCCTCGTACCATTGCAACGTCCGAATCAAATGAACGAGAATTTTGGTGGTCGAAATCAAAACTCCCGCTTCGACTGCCGTGCACATTTAAGGAGACATCATATCACCCTAACTCAACCGTCGTCCTATCTGAGCTCGAGTGATGGGGGCCATTGTTAATATATTGGGCCCATCCGTGAATCGGGGGAAAAATATGCCATCCAAGTAAAGAAGCACAGAAGGAGCGCAATGCCTTGGCCCACAAAGCCCAAGAGATCCACATGGAAGGCCAGCCGCTTACCCAGTCAAAGTGACAGCTCATCTGCACGTTGAGCTCCTGAGTATCAAGAGATCAATTAATAATGAGCTGGTTAGTAATGGCGAAATAAATGGTTGGCCGTTATGTTCTTTTTCAGGGACAATGATGCCGCTATAAGGGCAAAAGGCCGTTATCCACTAACGGCACTAAGGGGGAACCCTTACTTATAAATAGTAAAACGACGACAAGATAAAGGGATGAAGCTCCAGAGATACTAATACTAAGGTAATTTGACACTCAAAGTCTCAAACTATTACTTTCACCTTATATTTCTTTCTCCATAGCTTGGCGTGACAGTGATCGGACGACCTCCCAATAGGTCGGACCTAGCTGGCCAGAGCTCCCTTTGAGTCATTTACTGACTTAAACATCGGAGGAGATTTGGATCGGAACCCAGATCCGATACCCCATTGACGATTTCTCTGTGTTGCAGACCGACGAAAATGGCCAAGAGTTAGGTCAGGCTTTAGCTCTATAGCTCGGACTTAGCTCTCACAGACCTGGGTTCAGCCTTCTTCGGGTGCCACTCCTCTGCCGACGGAGCGTCACGTCACCAGAGGCGTCCTCGTCAGCACCATCTTAGTGTGTGACGGATTTACCCGTGAACAGAAGTAATTGCTAGCCTATATAGTTACTTTCTGTGTGGGGCTTCAGTAATTCGAATAGATATGGAACGTAATTGCTAGATTATATAGTTACTTTATGTGCCTGGGACTCGCGTAATTCGAATAGAAGGTGGAGGGTTTCTCTTAAAGTGACCCCCAGTATGACGCACTTGCAATTAAAACAGATTTTGTTTCACACATTTATTTAAGTGGTGGCCAAGACAGTTCAGCCTCAGCACTCGAATCTTTTCTGTAACTAATTGCAAGGTTATAAAGCTAAAAGAGGCAGTCAGTTTGTCTCATGCCAGACGGGCAACCAACCAGATAATGGTGGGTTGGCTAGGACACGTTCTTGTACTTTTGTATGTATGAACTTTGAACAAATTCTTTTGGTCCAAAGCATTTGGTTGTTCTCAAGGAACACACACCTTACTCGCAGAAATTTTCATGTAATCATTTATGTTTTGGATTTATGCGTGCAGCTTGTGGAAATTCTGCCCTCATCTCTAGTGCTTTTCATCTTGAGGAAGCTACCCCCTAAGCGGGGAATCACGCAGTACCATCCAATCCGTTGATTCGAGGATGGGTAAGGCTGGTTGGCTCCCTCCTTTCTTCACAAGAAGAAAGTCTTGGTCTTGGGATATTTATGTTTACAGCAAGTTAAAGGAGAAGCAGACCTCAAAAACGGTGTGAGGCCTGTCAGGGTGTCTTTCAGTTTGTTCTAGCACATCATGTAGAAATGGTGAACGTATCGTGTTGTAAGTTGTGTATATCTTTCGGAACATTTGATAGCTTGATAGTTGCACAAAACGTTTTCTGATTGGATAAACATGGTTACTGGAGTTTGTTCAGGTCTTGATGCATCACTAGTAAGTCCTGAAAGATGAATGTTTGTGGTCAATATGTGGAACTGTGAATTGCTTGAATGCCAGGCTATGTTATGCGGAGGAAGTAACAGCAGTGTCTACATCGTTCTCTTCCATCAACTCAGTAGTTCTGGGGAGGGGGGTTTGGTTTATGTGAATTGCTATCTGCACCTCAACAATTGAGGTGCAGATAGGAATCAGCGCCCAAAAATGCAATTTTTGAATAAGGAAAGGTGTGATGGGAGAGAACGTTTTGTGATAGATTACTATTTTTGGAAAGAATCCGTACCTGCACCTCAATTATTGAGGTGCAGGGAGCAATTGTCTTGGTTTATTGACGGGCTTGATGTGATGGAGACACTGATACCATCTTAAGATTGGGAAAATAGTTTTGCCTATTTGGGTTGACCATCTTTACAATGTGATAGATATATGTTATATACACATACATGTGAAGCATACACCCCAGTGACAACTCATGATGACTCATATCTATGTATGTTACATGAAGAGGGTTGATGTGATGTTTGTCCCCACATGGCACCTTTGTCCTATGTGGCAAGGGGGAGGTATGCCACATGTGCATGGTGGGGCACACTTGGGGGATGGTGTGGGGTTGAGTGTTGTTTGTGGGTGATGTTGTGGAGTACCCAAGTAAAGGCCCTGCACTTCGCCCTTATTTGCAAGGTTGTCATTACTTTTTTCATGAAACACAAATGCCACTCCTTCCATATATTTACGGGTTTGCTATTGGTCTTTTTTCATTTTTGCCTCCCCTGCGTTTTTTTGTGCTTCAACACATTCTTTTTTCCATTTTACCGCCAGACGACACCCACACATGCTTCACACACACACACACTCTCACTGTCTCTCACTCTCACTCTCACTCTCAGTTGCCTGCGGGTCCTGCCTCCTCCCGACGATGCCCATAGACACACACGGACACCCAATTCTTGCTCTTTTGTCAGTTTCGTGCATGCACCGCATCCTTTGTGTGGATTATTTCTAGTCTATTATACAATTGAGGGATTTGTTTAATGGGGTTGTAGACTAAGACAAAGTGGTGGGTTAAAAAATGTCCGAGATTTAATCTTGAGGAATCAATAGTTAGGACGAGAGTTTGCGAAAAGTATTGGGACCTCTAAGATGGCAAAGAGCACACTAGAGGGGGGTGAATAGTGTTTTCGACAAATAAAATTTTTAGTTTGAAAGTGGTTAATACTTTTTATCGGGGGATAATTTGAAGGCGGCTGCAAAATTTTTTTGGAGGATTTTTAATGGGATTGAATTTTGGGATACGATATTTTGAATGACCCTGCAAGTCCTTTTTGGGAGGAAAAGAGATTTTATATGGTTTGAAATATTTCGGGGGAATGTTTTGAATGCGTTATGACTAGTACAACTACATACAACTAACAACGACTATATACAGCCTGGCCCTTGAAGTATCATGTGGACAACCGTGGATTAAGTTGCCAGTAAACTCCAATTTGGTACGGTCATTGGTGCATCTGGTTGACATTGTGAGGATGATATTGCCATGGTTAAAGATGGTCAGCTATGATTAGGTGTAACTTGCACCTCAACAACAAAACAGCAAATGTAGCAGTTGGGTCAAGGATCATAGACAAAGATTTGCCCACATGAGAGAGATCATTGTTGACAGCAACAAAGAAGCTAAAGCTTCAAACAATCTGCAGCGTGAACACTAATCAGTTATCCGATCCTACAAACTTGGTCAGATCTAACAGAGTCAAGGATCAGACGCCTAAATGAAGATGCGAGAAAATGATTTGGCTATGAAAAAGGATCCATTTAGGCAAGCAAAGGATCTCTATTACATCAATGTGCAATGTACATGTCAGTATAATGTACTGATGTTGTATTACAACAGACATGAAGTATGCAAAGATATCTACACCTGGATCTACAATGCAAAACATCGAGGAAGCAATCTAGCCAACGTTATCGAGCCATGTAACTAACTGATGGGTCAGTGGCCTCAGCTTCGGCGAGCTGCTCAAGCAAAGGAGAGCAACCTCAAGCACCTTGTTCATCTGACCATCATGCTGCTTGTCGTAGATGAACGGATCAAACACCTCGGCCTCCCTCCTCTCCTTCTTCATCTGAGCCGCCCACGAGATCAGGTCCCTGGACCCTTTCGGCTTCGACATGTCCACGGGCCTCTTCCCGGTGAGCAGCTCCAGGAGAACCACGCCGAAGCTGTAGACATCCCCTTTGAAGGTGGCGACGGAGGACTGGCCATACTCCGGTGGGATGTACCCCAGCGTCCCGACCAGGTCGGTTGTGACGTGGGTGTCGTAGGGCAGGACCAGCCGCGCGAGCCCGAAGTCCGCCAGGTGAGCCTCGAAGCCCCCGTCGAGGAGTATGTTGCTCGACTTGATGTCGCGGTGAAGGATGTGAGGCTGGCAGAACTGGTGCAGGTAAGCCAGCCCCCTCGCCGAGCCCCGAGCTATCCGAAGCCTCGTTTCCCAGTCCAGCGCCGGTCCCTGCTCAAACCTCTCGTGAAGCCAGTAGTCCAGGCTTCCGTTCTCCATGTAGGAGTAGATGAGAAGCCTGTCGTTCCCAATCTTGCAGTAGCCCTGGAGGGGGACGAGGTTTGGGTGCTGGGCCCTGGAGAGGGCCTCGACCTCGGCGTGGAACTCCCTCTCCATCTGGCCGTAGTCGCCGGAGAGCCGCTTGATCGCGACCTTGCTCCCGTCGGGGAGGGCGGCCTTGTAGACCAGGCCGAACCCCCCGCATCCGACGATGTTTGCCTGGGAGAAGCTGTCGGTTGCTTTCATGATATCGCCAATGGTTATCACCTTGTTATCTTTGTTCTGAAACAGAAGCACCAATCTAGACCCTGCTGTTTCTAGTAGGTGGCCGTTGGCGCCGGCCTCCTCCTTCGCATCGTCTTCCTGTATCCTCGACCGAGTCCTCGACACAATCAGGTAGACGACGGCGAGCAGGAGGGCCGTCCCGAGCCCGATGCCAAGCGCCACGCCAACGATGACGACCTTGTTCTTCCCTGACCTCCCTACCGGCTGAGCAGGACCATCCGCGGCGCAGGGGGACGACGGCGAGCGAGGGTTGCAGAGGCCCGGGTTCCCCTCGAAGGCGGCGGTCGAGAACGTCGAGAACTGCCCTCCCGATGGGATCACTCCGGCCAGATCGTTGTACGACACGTCGAACCTCGACAGAAAGCTGAGCCTGACCAGCGACGCCGGGATGCATCCAGTGAGGTTGTTGTGCGACAAATCCAGGGTTTCCAAGCTCAACATGCCCGATACCTCGTCCGGTATGGACCCAGATAGCCTGTTCTTGCTCAAATCCAACACGTGGAGCACCTTGAGATCGCCGAACCCCGGCGATATCGGCCCGACAAGCATGTTGCTCGACAGTATCAGAGACGGCGGGAAGCTGCTGGCCTGCTTGTACTGCAGCCCTTTGGCCGTAGTATTCCTCTTAATGAAGAATGGGAAGTTCTGGGCCGAGACATCCTGCGACGAGTTATCGGAAGCAATGAGGCCCTTCATCCGCGTCAAGCTACCGGGGATCTCTCCGGCGAGCGAGTTGTTGGAGAGATCCAAGTAGAAGAGATGCTCAAGATCCCCAACCCATGGAGGAATGATCCCTTCCAACCGATTCCATGACAAATCCAACACCTTCAGTCTCATGGAATTGGCCAACCAGGCCGGGACTGATCCTGAGAGCTCGCAGTTGGGGATGACAAGAACCTCCATGCTCCGAAAACCTCGAATCCCATCGACCGGCATCTTCTCGCCGCGGGCGAAGTTTCTTGTGAGGACCAGGTTGGTGAGGTTCGGGCAGTGCTGCAGGATCCCCAACGCCGACGATATGTTGGACAGGGCGTTCCTCGAGAGGGAGAGGTACGATAGGGAAGCAAGGCCCTTGAAGCTAGCCGGGATTTCGCCGACAAGGCCATTGCTGGCCAAATTCAAGGTTGTTAGCTCTAAGCATTGGGACAGCTCGGAAGGGATTGGGCCAGTGAGAGAATTCCAGCCGAGATCGATGAACCTCAGCTGAGCCATGGCAGTGAAGTTCAGATTAATCCCACCACCCAGGGAATTGTTCCTCAAGTTGAGCACTTTGAGGGCAGGCAAATTGGACAGGGACGAGGGCAAGGGGCCTGTGAAACTGTTTGATTGTGCACAAAAAGACTCCAACTTGTTGAGACCAGCGAACACATTTGGGATAGCCCCAGAAAAGCCATTGAGAGAGAGATCCAAGTGAGAAAGGTTAGAGAGATTACTGATTGCAGCATTCAGCCGGCCCGAGAGCCGATTGAACTGAACAGACAGCTTCGTCAAAGATGCAAGCTTGAACAGATCCTCGGGCAAGCCGCCCGAAATCTCGTTCGTGTCAACGAGGAGCTCGGTCAGAGAGCTGCAGTTTCCGAACCCGAGGGGAAACTCGCCGGCGATCAAGTTCATCGAAAACCGAAGCACCCGAATCGATTCCCAATCGCTGCAGACGCTGGAGTTGAGGCTGCCGGCGAAAAGGTTGAAACCGACGTCGAAAGCTGTCAGCCTTTTCGACCCAGCAAGAACTGGGTGGCTGCCATTGAACAGATTGCAAGAAATGTTGAAGGCCCGAATCGACGGGAGATCGGAGTCCGACGGGATCGGACCGGAGAGCTCGTTCGAGCTGAGGTCGAGCTCCTCCAATTGACGAAGACGGAACAGTCGTTTCGGAACCACGCCGTTGAGAGAATTGGCAGAGAGGTTGAGCCGCGTCAGTTGATCCAAGTCGGCTAGAGAATCAGAAATCGATCCCTTCAAGCTCATGTTGAAGAGATCCAGTCCAATCACTCTCCCATTGGCGTCGCAGCGAACCCCAACCCAACCGCAGCAACCTGGGCCGTCAGGGCTCCAGCTTGGGATCGTGGAATTGAGACCATTCAAGAAGCCCTGCAGCGAGCTGAGATCGTTTCGGTTGCAGCGGTTGGCTTGCGAGCGAACACTGCAAGTTTGAATGAGGAAGAAGATGGCAAGAAAGCACAAAATCTCTCCCCTGCTTTCCATTTCAGGCGACACCCAGATGCTATAACGAGGAGAGAATCGATAAATGAAGGTTTTTTCAGAGAGAGGGACTACAATTTGCAGAGCCCATCAGAGCTTTGGAGCTCTCTTCTCAACAATGGAAGAAGACGAACAGGGTTGAAGAAAGGAGGGATTTTTTAGAGTTGGAATCTGCAATAAGAGCAGCCCATTTGAGAATCCCAAGAGATCTTGAGGAGGTGCGATAAAAACACAAGAGTAATGCTACATACACCCCTATGACTAGGGGTGTATGTACTTTTTATTTCCAAACTTAGAAAATTCTATTAAGGTACTTGTTAACTTATTTTTGTTTTTTTCTATTTCTGGTTAAATTTGTCCCTAACTCCTATATACACCCCTATTCATAGGGGTGTATATAGCACATATCAAACACAAATGGTTGTAGAGCCCGAGAAGATAATAATACCGCAAGAGGAAGAAGAAAGAGAAGAGCAGAGGAGAGAGGAGAGAAGACTTTTGGACAGAGCAGGAGAGAGGAGAGAGAAGTAGGTTTTGACTCTCTCTCCATCTCTTTCTTAGTCTTCAATTTTAATATATTTTAATCTTGTTTTTTTTGAAAGTTTTGAACTTTTTTCGATAATTAATGCAGGTAGTTTGAAGGTGGTAAGGATTTGCGCGAGTGACCGGCTGGTGACCGGGAGCAGGCGATTGAAGGGGGATCGGATGCGGCGACGGTGACGGGAATGGAGCCGATGGTCAGAAGTCAACGGTGAAAAGCGGGCGGGCACGTGCGAGGTACGCTCGCGTCAAGTTTTATGAAATTTTTCACACACCGCGCCGTCTTGGGCACCCGAATGCGACCGCACACAGCTTGACACGTGAAGAGATGAGAGGATTTTGCACATACGACCTCAATCTTTTCTTTATTACCTTTTGTTTCCCAAGTGTCATTAACATTTGAGAACCAATATAAGGGCCCAATATAAGGGCCTGAAACCGGGTTTTTGGAAAGGTGAAGGGGCGTGGAATCTTGTAGTACGAAAAGTAAAGTTTTGTGTTTTTCTGGCTAGCGTGAAAAGTGGGGTTGAGAGTTTTATATAGATCATACAAAACTTTCTATTGTTATGAATGAGGGAGGCCTTTGGCCTCCCCTCCTTCATTACCCACTATCATTAGTCCTCATTACTATGAGTAATGGGGACTCTTGGTCTCCTTGAGGCCTTTCACCTCCTCCCCTATATCAATATATAGAGAACCATGGCCTATGGCCATGGTTACTCGTTCCTTTGGCTATGAAAGCTTCTCTATCTATCTCTTGAATCCAATTATCTTATAACACGTTATCAGCACGTGTTCTCCTCTTGAGCACAAATTTTTCAACCAAGAGGTAATGAAGCAACTAAAGGGAAAGCGGTAATGAAGCAACCAAGAGGTGCAGCTCCCCAGACAAACAAAAACAATAAAGGGAAACGAAACTTCACTTGGAAGCGAAAGAACACCGAGCACGTTTCACTTCCAAAGAAGACCTGAGAGGACAAATGCCATAGATGCGGCATGACTGGCCATTGGTCCAGAAACTGCCTCACTCCTCGCCACCTACAGGATTTATACCAGGCAAGCCAGAAGTCTCGACCTGAGACAAACTTGGCTGGTGTACTGCCACCAACTGTCTTTACTGCTAAAGACTTCGAGAACGACGACCTGCTCGATTGAGCACTATCTTTTATCTATGCATTTAGAATTCGATGTATCTTCATCTTTATTTTGCTTTAGTACGATCTTTTATTTTCGAATGTTATCTACATTTTCGCTCAAATAAAATTTCGTTTTTCCTTATATAGATGATGTCTGAGTGCCTAGTGGACAGTGCCTCGACGCACACAATCCTTCGCGATCATTGCTATTTTAATAGCGTAAACAAATATGACGGTCCTGTTATCACAATTTCAGGACTGTCCCAAATAATCGAAGGAACTGGTGAAGCTATTATATTGCTCCCAAATAACACAAGACTACAAATAAATAATGCATTATTCTCTCCTAAATCAAATAGGAATCTCGTAAGTTTCAAGGATTTCCGTTTAAACGGATATCACTTAGAGACCAGAGATGAAAATAAGGTTGAATATCTAATTGTAACTCGCCAAAAAGATGACCAGAAGATCATCTGCGAGCGATTCAAGGGACTCCCGTCGGGTCTCTACCAAACATACATTCAACCAGTAGAAGCCAATATGATTGAGCACCAGACGTGCCAATCACTGCCAGAGTTCCAACTCTGGCACAATAGACTTGGTCACCCTGGAACAGCAATGATGCGCCGCATCATCACTGAATCCCGTGGACACAAATTGAAGAACCTGAAGATTCTTTAAAGGGGTGAATTTCCATGTCTCCCTTGTTTCAAGGGAAAACTAATAACGAGACCATCCCTCCTGAAAGTGGGATTAGAGTCTCCTGGTTTCCTTGAGAGAATACATGACGACATTTGCGGGCCTATTCACCCCGCAAGTGGCCCATTTCGGTACTTCATGGTACTGATTGATGCATCAACCAAATGGTCTTATGTGTGCCTCTTGTCCACCCGCAACCAAGCTTTTCCAAAGCTATTGGCACAAAAAATAAGGTTGCGTTCTCATTTCCCCGATAACCATATCAAGAAACTACGTCTTGATAATGCGGGAGAATTTACTTCACAAGTCTTCGAAGACTATTGCCGGGCAACGGGTATTGAAGTTGAACATCCGGTAGCACATGTTCACACCCAAAACGGATTAGCTGAGTCTCTTATAAAGAGACTCCAGTGGATTGCACGTCCATTTCTTATGCAATCCCAGTTGCCTGTGGATGCTTGGGGGCATGCTATTTTACATGCCGCATCACTTATTAGGATAAGACCCTCTGGAGGTCACACTTTATCCCCGATGCAACTAGCATACGGCGCACCTCCGGATATCTCTCATTTGAGAGTGTTTAGTTGTGCGGTATATGTCCCAATAGCACCACCTCAGAGGACCAAAATGGGTCCTCAGCGTCGTCTCGGTATATATATTGGGTTTGATTCACCCTCTATTATCAGATACCTTGAACCCCTGACGGGTGACGCATTCAAGGCACGCTTTGCAGACTGTGAATTTAATGAGAAATTTTTCCAAAACTGGGCACACAGTCTAAGAAGCCAGAAGCTTCTGAGACCATTAGTTGGGACCAGAAGTCTTTGTCCCTTTACGATCCGCGTACTAATCTGTGCGAAGATGAGATCCTGAAGATCCTTCACATCCAGAATACAGTACATTTATTACCGGATAAATTCACGGACAACCAGAAGATTGTCCATTCACACGTCCCTGCTGCCAATACGCCAGCTAGGATTGACATCCCCATAGATGGATGCAACCCACTGGCAGCAGATTTGGCTTTACCTCAAATGAAAAGAGGACGCCCACCAGGTTCAAAAGATAAAGTTCCTCGAAAGAGGAAGACTCCTGGTGATACTAAGATTATCCCTCCACAGGATGCTGAGCTCAGACCAGCTACTTCTCCCCTCCTGATTTCCCCGGCAGAGGAAACAATAGGAGAAACATCATTAAATTTTGTACGTACTGGAGAAGTACTGGACAGAAATAACATAGTCGTCGACGACGATTTTGCGTTCGATATTGCCGTTCACGTCACTGAATATGACGATGACGTCGAACC
The DNA here is from genome assembly GCA_030789695.1 of Scilla litardierei. NCBI lineage: Eukaryota > Viridiplantae > Streptophyta > Magnoliopsida > Asparagales > Asparagaceae > Scilla > Scilla litardierei. The sequence continues at coordinate 33,633,087 of CM061132.1, read as the reverse complement.
ACGATCTCTGGCGGAATGTAAACACCGAGATGATTGGCCAAAGTGGGACGAGGCAATAAGAGTAGAGCTGGACTCACTCTTGAAACGCAAAGTCTTTGGACCGGTAGTCCAAACACCAGTAGGTGTAAAACCTGTGGGATATAAGTGGGTTTTCATAAGAAAAAGAGATGAAAATAATGTGATCATTCGCTATAGGGCACGCCTTGTAGCCCAGGGATTTTCCCAAAGACCGGGGATTGATTACGAAGATACGTATTCTCCGGTCATGGATTCGATCACTTTCCGATTTTTAATAAGCCTAACTTCTCTGGAAAGCCTAGAAATGCAGCTCATGGACGTTGTGACTGCAAATCTATATGGCGATATAGATAAAAATATCTATATGAGACTCCCTGATGGGTTTAATCTACCCCAAGAGATGAAAGAGATACCTCGGGACGTATTCTCCGTAAGGCTACATAGATCATTATATGGTCTAAAACAATCGGGAAAGATGTGGTATAACAGACTTAGTGACTTCCTTGCACAGCAAGGATTCACGAATAACGAAGTGTGCCCTTGTATCTTTATCAAAAGAATGGGAACATGATTCGTCATCATAGCTGTATATGTAGATGACTTAAATCTCATAGGATCTCCTGCAGAGATCAAAGAGATATCTGAAAGCCTTAAACATACTTTTGAAATGAAAGACCTAGGCAAAACAAAGTATTGTCTTGGCTTACAGATAGAACACCTAAGAGGTGGAATCCTATTACACCAATCTAATTACACAAAGAAACTTCTACACAAGTTTCATATAGATAAATGTCATCCTTTAGGTACTCCTATGGTCGTAAGATCACTAGATGTACAAAAGGACCCCTTCCGGCCACTGGAAGAGGGGGAGGAGATACTGGGTTCTGAAGTACCCTACCTCAGTGCCATTGGAGCACTTCTATATCTGGCTAACTGTACGCGTCCCGATATAGCGTTTACAGTTAATCTTCTAGCCAGACACAGTGCAGCGCCCACAAAGCGCCACTGGAACGGAGTAAAGCATCTTCTACGATACCTTCAGGGTTCCATTGATCTTGGACTTTACTACCAGAGAGGTGCCTCTCCCAAATTGTTTGGTTATGCTGATGCAGGTTATCTCTCTGATCCGCACACGGCAAAATCCCAAACTGGTTTTGTTTTTACCTACGGAGGTACTGCTATCTCCTGGAGATCGGTGAAGCAAACCATAACAGCTACATCATCCAACCATTCAGAGCTCATTGCGATCCACGAAGCAAGCAGAGAGTGTTATTGGCTACGATCCGTCGTCCAACACATTCTTCAATCTACTGGCCTGAAGACCGGTGATTTGGAGCCTACCGTTCTGTTTGAAGATAACGCTGCATGCATTGCTCAACTTCAAAAAGGCTACATCAAGGGCGACAGGACGAAGCACATATCTCCCAAGTTTTTCTGGACACATGAGCTAAAGGAGGACAAGCAGATCGAATTTCAGCAGATACAGTCCTGCAATAACTTAGCTGATCTTTTTACTAAGTCTTTGCCCAAATGTATTTTTGTAAAACTTGTAAAGAACATTGGCATGCGACAACTGAAAGACCTACAAGCCTGAAGCTTGTACGGATCAGGGGGAGTAACCTGTGGGTTGCACTCTTTTCCCTTAAGCTGTTGGGTTTTTCCCACTGGGTTTTCCACAGCTAAGGTTTTAACGAGGCAAACACTCTTACTCTGGATCCAGAAGTATCCACCCCTCTTTGCCTCAAATGCTGAGACCAAAGTGATGAATGTGTAAGGGGGAGTATTATGAATGAGGGAGGCCTTTGGCCTCCCCTCCTTCATTACCCACTTCATTAGTCCCCATTACTATGAGTAATGGGGACTCTTGGTCTCCTTGAGGCCTTTCACCTCCTCCCCTATATCAATATATAGAGAACCATGGCCTATGGACATGGTTACTCGTTCCTTTGGCTATGAAAGCTTCTCTCTCTATCTCTTGAATCCAATTATCTTATAACATCTATTGTTTTTTTAGTTTTTAAAAGTTGAAAGGGAAAATTTGATGTGTGGTCCATGAGTTGAAATAATAAATTACATGTAATTATCCTAATTTAATTAATTTAAATTATATTTTAGTTAAATGACAATTTTAATTATTATCTTATTTAATTGAAACAATAAATATTAGTAGAAATTATAAGTTATAAATTATTATTTTTAAACTAACCTACTTAATTAAAGCTAAACTAATTAAACTAACCCAATTAATTAAAACTAACCTAATTAATTAAACAGTATAATTAGTTAACCCTAGTAAGACAAAAAAAAGCCAGATTTACTGTTCATTTCTCTCTAATATGACAAAATTTTCTCGCAAATACTGTTCATTTATTAACGCGATTGGAAAAAGATTTAAACAATTTCAATCGGTGAGCTGCGATTGGCAGTGAGGATGGAGAGAGAACGAGTGGGCCCAAAAAATGAGAACCTCGAGCGTAATCCATGGGTTTTCCGACGATTATGCTCATGAGAAAGTTGGTGCCAACGAGGATGCACATCGGAGCCAACGTAGACCATTTCCGGTGGAAAATTGTCGACGAAAGTAACACAGGGAAAGCATCCTTAAGAGTGAGTAACAGTTGATGAATAGGAGATGCTACAGTGCTTTTTGCCTACTTTCTAGCTTGTGAAACATGCTTGAAGTTTCATCATCTTGAGCACGTAGACTCATCACCTTCTTCAATTGGTAGATCAGCAAATAAAAACAATCGAATCGCAGCTAGAATATTTCCTTTCAATAGACTTGATCTTCGTGCTTTCATAAAGTGAAAATCAACTAAAAAGAAATATATGTTATAAACGGGCTTTGGAGGCCCAACCCGTTAGTGGGTATCCACCCATTATGTAACCCTATTACTATAAATACAGGGCTACGGGGTTCCGTAGCCGCCATGGTTTACAACACGTTATCAGCACGCTCGAAGCTGAGCCGAACCTCTGCCGACGAACGAATCGCGACGCGAAAGGGCTTCCTTCACCGAACGTCGCTAGATCCAGCGGGTAGGATCTAGAGGTAACCTTTATCTTCTAGATCTAAATTTTTTTTCATGCGCATGATAATGAATCTGTGATTTACTTTAAATTAGATCTATCTCTCTGCTGCTCAGATCTATATGAAAAATCACATTTTTAATATATCTCTCTTTTCAAAAAAGAGTTTTTATATAATTTTTGGATGAAAAATCAATTTTTTACGATGAAAACGTTGTTTAGAAGACTAAAAATAGTTCCTTTTTAAATAAAAATCCTATTTTTATGAGCTTCTTCCCCAAATCTTCAAACCATATATGGATTTTTCGTCGCTACGCGGCTAGATGCCATGAACGCGTGAAACCCCCGATGCGATCTCCCCGCCGCCAGAAGCGGCAGACGCCACTGCCGCCGGGAGCGGCAGCAGGCGCTGCCGGCCCCGGGCGGCAGCCGGCGCTGCCGCTCCGGCGGCAGTCGCCGCTGCCGCCTGGAGCGGCAGCCGGCGCTGCCGCTCCGGGGGCAGTCGCCGCTGTCGCCTGGAGCGGCAGTCTCCGCTGCCTCCCCCGGGCGGTAGCAGGCGCTGTCGCCCGACGCGACAGACGCCGCTGCCGCCCCCGGCGGCAGCCGCCGCTTTCGCCCGACACGTCAACGGCAAAATCCCCCTCCACGCGCGCGAGAGACGCAAACGCTAGCCGCCCGAAGCGGCGGCACACACGACGAAACCCTAGCCGCCCGAAGCTGCGACGCGCGCGACGAAACCCTAGCCGCCCGAACCGACGACGCGGACAGAAAAACTCTAGCCGCCTGAAGCGGCGGTCCCTCCGGCGCAACTGATTTCCGCCCGCACCGGCCCGCACGAACGATCGCATCCAAAAATCCTAACTGGGGTTTTCCCAAAAACCTCATTTTCACAAGTTCTTTTTCAGATTTTAATTAAGTTTTTCTTCGTTAAAATCTGATTAATGCTTTATATATCATCGCAATTTTTTTTCTTGGATTAGTTGATTATTACACGTTTAATAATTAGGAAGATCCTGCGACCGCTCTGCCGTTAGTTAACTAACCTAACGGTGTATGACATTGCCCAGTGGTCCAATAATTATTAAACGAAAAATTTTCATTTCCATTATAAAATTTCTGTGATGATTAAATGCATGTGTAGAAATTTATATGCCTGCCGCATATTTAATGATTCTGTGATGTACATTTTTTAGCATGCTAAAATCACCAATGACATAGTTTAATGCCTGTAGCAAAACTGTATGTCTGCGATGAGATTTTTTTAAATGCCTGCAGCATATAAATAGTATGTGTATACATCATACTTATTCCAATTTTGGTTAATTGAGCACAATTTTTTAGCTTACTAGATTTATATTATATGTATGATGTGCTCATGACATGACGATATTTTATGACAACAAACCAATAATGATTTCAAAAAGTTTAACATCATATCCTAGTTGACAAAATGAACCTGGAGTTCAAAACCAAAACGAACCTGAAGTTCAAAATCAAATCAAAAGTCAACACCCTTTCACACTAATAAATATTAACAAGTACGATGGATTATACGAAAAATATTTATGCGTTTTCTTTTAGAAATACGCATTTCGCGGTAAATAGATCTCTCAAATCTACGGTTTGTATAAACCAATATTGACACCAGCAGTTGTCATAACACCGCTAAACTCTTTTGAGTAATCTCACTTTACAAGGTATAATTCTTGAATCTAACCTTATTTTTTAAGCGTACGCCCGAAGTCGTGGCTTAATAGATAAGTGAGAAATTATAAAATTCGTACCCACGTAATTGTTTCCCCTAGAGTATGATTCTATATCCACACAATACTTGAATGACTCAATAAAAATGGCCTGAAGACCATACTTGAGTTTTCAAATAGACTTTTAACAGTCTATCATAAACTAGAAAAGTGGAAATATAGAAATTAACTCATTTCCCTTGTATAAGTCTACTTTGTAAGACCAATAAACATTCTTCCTTATAAACGACAATAAGGACGACTGAAAACATGGGAAGTCTTGAATAAAAATGAGAAAGGGAAGATATGATGTACCTCAATATGGAGTATGCAATGGCAAGACCCATAATGCTTTTTGCAAAATTAATGGGCATTAACGTATGCCATATAAAAAATATATACATATCTAGTCTAAACGACGAAAGTCAAAATTGACTGTATGTATAATTCGCTACTTCCCGAGGACAAATAAATTTTGAAAATAAATTTGACCTGTTGTCATAATATGAGTCTAAAATGAGCACAATTGTGGACGTATATTTTATAGAACCCACATCATACTATGAAACTTGTTGCTCTAACATAATTATTAGTAGTATTCTCTTGCAGTATATATGTGCTTTTTACGCATTTTATTTTACTGTAAATGATTTGTCATCCTGAATACTCCTAAAACGAGGATGCCATGTACTCTCTGAAACTTATAAATTCTCAAAGGATATTCATCAAAATGAAATCCCTAATGACTCAAGAAACCAATAAAGCCTGAAGCTTTATCCAACTATGATCCGCATAATAGTCATTGTGAAGATGTAATCCTTCACAGTTTGAACAGAGTTCACCTATTACCAGGATAAAATTAACTTGAGCATTTTAATGGACGTTCAAAAGTCCCACATAAATTCGAACAGAGGAATTAATTTGGAACACCAGAAGTGTCCAGAATCGACCAACTTTGGATCGATGTCACCCTGGATTGATGATGCAAGACATCATTAACCAGACGAACCCGAAGATTCTTCAAAAAAAGGTGAAACTCTCATTATCCCATTCAAAAGGGAAAAATGATTACGAGATCATCTCCATTCACATGGACATTGACTCTCCTCACTTCCTCAAACGAATTTAAAATGATATACTATCATTAGTAGAATGAGACCTTTAGGCCTCTTGAGAGTATTTGAGGGATAAAAGTGGACTCACACACTCCCTTCATATGGCTGATGATGTACCTTAGAGTACTCATCTATATATCCTCTTTAAATGGTCATAATTAAAACCTTGTTATCCAACCGCAGTCCAGATTATTATTAATCACAACGGACATATTACATTACTGGGATATTGGTTGGGCTTTTACTTACCCTCATACCACCCTCAAAGATGCCGCAGTGGAACTTATTCATTGGGACTAACCCTCCTAGATGAATATGTTCCGAGATCCCCAAACGGGGGAGGCATTTGAGCACATCTTATAGATGGAGCCTTGACGGGTTCATATCCCTAGTTCTATGCGCAACTTCATTGAAGTCGAACTTATTGCGGATTTTTGGGATAACACTGGGAAATCAATTTAACAACTGGAAGAAAATTGAACACCCTGAAGCTTTGTGTTCACACCCAGAAATGAGTTATATGTAAATCATTAAAATGATTTAAACGGATTACTTGTCCACTAGAAATCCAGTTGTAGGTGACCATGTGGGAACATGCAAACTATCAGAACGCCTCCTTAGAAGCTATTTATATGAGCCTGATCACCTCATATAAACAGTTTCCGAGAACCCCTAACGGGGGAAGCGTTTAGTGCACATCTTATCGATGGAGCCATGATGAGTTTACATTCCCATATCACCACTATGGACCATTTAAAATATTAATACCTATGATCTGATTATCATGAATGGTGATGAGATCCTGAAGATCCACACTTATGAAACTGTTAAACAGTTATCAGACATAGCTACTGACAATATAAATATTGTCAAACTCACACATCCCTGCTACTAAAAATCCAGCTAGGATTGACATACCAACTATAATGGATGCAATCTACCAGTAGCAGAAGTGGATATCCTCAATGGATGAGAGGACATACCACGAAACCCTAAAACAATACCACCATAGGAAAGTGAGCTCATCTCCATATCCTCTCCCTTTCCAGAACCTCCAGAAGAGATAAATCTGGAATAAATTGAATAATGTACGTACACGGAGAGGTATTTGGATAAAACACACTTGTCGACAATTACTCACATTTCATTTTGCCATTGATATCGTTCACAATCTCCGTTTCCTGAAGCAAACACAGAAATTTGGCCAAATTATGTGGAACGAGGTAATAATAAGTTGAGCTGGACTCACTTATGAAATGTGAAGTGTTTGGACCTGAAGTCCTGATATCAAAAGATATCAAACCTGTAGGCTACCGAGTATTGTATAAATAAATAAAATCGTATGCTATAAGCAAAATACTATAGCCTTAGAGGTTTATTTCACAGAAACCAGGAAGTAACCATGTAAGATGAGTTTAACTCACTTACAAAATTAATCAAACTGATGCATCAGGCTCCCTGGTCATGATTGCGAAACCCATGCGATTAGCAAAGATAATTTTAGGCTATGTTGCTATGGATGATGTGACAACATACCCTTATGAATAATCATCCTGAAGATGTGTCACGCCCCGCTTCCCAAAAATGTGGAGGCGAGACGTGAGAAGGTCCGCACAAACTTGAAGCTGTGAAGCTCCAAGTCTGATAAGCGTATAAAAACACTTATTATGACAAGTCCTTGCAAAACGAAACGAAACAACAATAATAATAAGGAGAAATGAGACGACATTTTATTGAATTTCCAAATGTCCATAAACAAATTACAATATCTCAGAAAAGCCACCAGGCTAAATGAAAAAGGGTCTAAGGCCCAAACATGGCCAACAAGTATAACATACATACAAGGGTGCCACGCACCAACAACTAACATCAAACCTAAACAAAGAAGTGAACACGAGCGGTCTTCAAGACATGCCCATGGTGTCCACTCACCACCACAGCAAACATCAGCATCAGCAACACCATATCCCCGGCAACAAAGCTCTGGCTCTGGGTCTAACATGTGACACCCAAAAGAGAGAGGGGCACATGTCAGCAAGTCTGGAAAGACTTGTGCAAGGAAACTGAAAAGAAGGTAAACTAGCAACCTAGCACTTATAATATTAAGCAATGACATGACAGTTTAGTTTGATGCAGCAGTTTAAAAGAGAGACAAGCACGCACGATGTAGCGAAAGCTACCAATTCACTAATCACTTATCACTTATCACTGTTTATCACTTAGTGCATAGAGAGTCCACCTGCTGGCCAGCTCGTGGCTCAGGCCGCTTATCTCTTATCACTATTTATCACTTGTGCACTAGAGAGTCCACCTGCTGGCCGGAGTGGCGGATCAGGCCAACTCGGGGCTCAGTCCGCTTATCTCTTATCACTATTTATCACTTGTGCACTAGAGAGTCCACCTGCTGGCCGGAGTGGCGGATCAGGCCAACTTGGGGCTCAGTCCGCTTATCTCTTACCCCACCCATATGTGTCGAGCGTTGGGGTTTCCAACTAACTGAGCTCGCTTCTGGAACACGAGCCAGGAAGTGTATTTCACTTGGCATAGGGGTGCACCTAGCCTTATTTATCGAGCGTTGGGGTTTCCAACTACAGGGCTCGCTTCTGGAACACGAGCCAGGGATATAATATTGTAGCGTGTGCTACGCAATCACGATGAATAATCACTATGCAATGACATGAACAGATATTTGCATACCGTTAATTTAAATTAAACATGGCAGTTAAAATGCAATAGCAGTTAAGGATGCATGGATGACATGAACAGTTAATACGCGTACCATTAAGGGAAAGTAAACGTGTCATACAAGCATGATGAGGGTGACGGACCAAGCTTCGTTGTCAAACTAGGTCAATGGCGTCTAGACGGCTATCCTTTCACCGTCTAGTCTCTTTTACGCTAAAGCAAGAAAATGGCCTAAGACATGGCCCAAATCAAGAGATGCAAGTTTCACTTGCCTAGCACCGAGGAAGACGATCGCGAAGGTTCGTCCCACAAGCGCTAATCTACGGGGAAGGGAATCGCTGTCATGTAGAAACAATCGTCAAACAACATCCATTGTTATTAGGGTTTCACAAATATCAAGTGTGGGTTATGAGATTATTAAAGGAAGAATACTACCCGTGAAGAAGCGGAGGGACGATGCCGAGCAACCACGGCAACGGAAGAACGATCCGGCTCAGATCTGGAAACGAAGGGAGAAGTTTGGAGAACTAGGGTTTTGGGGGATTTTGGGGATGATGAGAGGTAGAATGTGTTGAGGGATGGTTTGGATGATGGATTTTGGGCTTGGGATGAAGGAATAAGGGTTTGAGGTAGAAGGGGGCTCAATGGGGGAGAAACTAGGGTTTTGGGTCGAGTGGAGGAAGAAGAAAACGTTTGGGAGGGGTATAAATAGGATGGGCTGGCGGCTGCCCAGAAATTAGGGTTTTAACACAGATTAGTCGGTCAAAGAGCAACCACTGACCGACTAGTTTGCGAACTAGTCGGTCGGTTGACCAACGCAGACCGACTAAGTGTAAACAGTAACTTCTGAACGAAAATAGGATTTAGATTTAGTCGGTCAAAGAACAACTGCTGACCGACTAGTTTCTCATCTAGTCGGTCGACAAACGTTCTTAGACCGACTAAGAATGAATAGTACTCGACTGCACAGAAGAACTAAGAATTAGTCGGTCTGAGTACAAAACTTAACAGAAAGATGAACTAAGACCGACTAAACAGAAACAGTAACTTAAGTAAAATTAATCCAAGGAACTAGTCGGTTTGAGTAGAGTTGCCGACCGACTAGATCTCAATCTAGTCGGTTGGTTCCCCTTCTCGAACCAACTAAGATGCACTAAAAGTGCCGATTCGAATCGCAGAGCTTCGGGAAGATTCCTATGGCTTTTAAGATCACTCTAACTCTAAGATATGAGCGATTTGAAGCTCGTCACGAATGACTTACTCCGAAATCGACGATCGAAGGAAGAAGCTAGAAAATCACGATGAAACGATCGAAAGTGAAAGCTATGGCGACGAAAACCACACATCCAAGGAGAAAATCCACCAAGCATATATTTTAATATAGATAATCCAATTACACGAAACCAGTCGTTACATCCTACCCACCTTAGAATAAAGTCCGTCCTCAGACTTTCTAACATATCTAGTCGCCCTAGTAACTACCCTCAATCAATATCACATCAAAATTTCAACCAAGTACATTCATTTCAAGTGCTTATATATACATGCACTAGAAATCAAATATTACTACCACTACACACATATTTTCACGCACATAGTACACTCATACTTATTATAGTCAATCAATTTCATACACGTATTTCAATCACATATATATAGTCAATATATTTATACAACAATAACACTTATTACTTATTGTAAGAAAATAAACAAGCCTCTCTTATTCGAAAATAATTTCACATTTATTTAGTCATTCGAATACATACAATTATTTCACCATATTTTCACCTCACATATAGTCCTATAGTTATATAGTGGCATAGCCACCCACAATCGCGTGCGTAACACAACCAAGTACAAACAACTCAAACACCATACATACATCATCCATCACTATTCACCACCAAATACAATTATACCAAAGTACATAGAGTATACCCACTCAAGCTTGAGTGAGACTCAAATCATAGCAGGACATTTATATGCGTAACACAGCATCCATACACATACCAATACCACTCCAAGGCATACACATCCACGTATCACATATTTTCACACCATATCCATCCATTTATAATTATCATATCAACACATCAACTACATACAAGTTTAAGAGATGCAATAGTCGGGCATACCTCCTGATATACAAGCATACGACATCTCATAAAACAAGTAGTACCAATCAAAATTATCATTCTGTTATCATACGTATATCACATCATACTCAAGCAGAAAATTTACCTACACACAACATACAAATGCCAACACCCATACCACTATATACACACCACGAAATCAACACTCGACGACATAACCACTTAACTAATGGGCCCACCAAACTATAACAAGGTTGACACAGGCAACGACAAGCTCTATGGGCTAGACAATAGGAAAGAACCGAACCTAGATCATGACGAATAGAAATATCGAAAAACATGGGTTCAGCGAGGACGAAGATAAGGAGCCAAATTTGGTTAGGGGAATCAGGGTAAGACTGTGAATGTTTAGGTGGAAAGATGATGCAATGATACCCTTAAGGAATACGTAAAGAAGGTAGTGTAAACAACATAAGTTAAAATACGTGAATTCAAAGGCCGTTGTACTTCAAAAAGTCGGAGTCCTCGTTTGTTTAAAATTATTTAGAGGTCGATAAACAAGTTGTTTGAAAGCGAGTTTGAGACGAATATACGTAATAAGAGGAAAAATGGTTTATTGGCTTACATAAAATCATCATGAGGAAAAAGGAAATCATTTACTCGAACATTAAAACATAGGTCAGAAATGTTATGCGGCAGCAATCTAAAAAATTTGGAAAAGTTTTGAGATTTGAAGATTGAAATCAGATCAAGTATAGTGTGGAGAATTTAAGCGCATGCTAAAGGTTTTCCAAATCTTAAAACTGAAGAGAAATCCCAGATAAACCATGTCGAAAATACTTTTAGAGAAATCCGGGTTTGCCAACAAAAATTGATTTATACAAGATCTTAATGTTCGAGCAAAACGAACGTGGTACCGATATATAAAAATAATTGAAGTCATATTTTAGAAATTATCTTAAAAGTGTGTATGGTGGATGGAAAGATAATATCTTAGTAGTATGGAAAGAGAAAAGGATATTTAAACTCATCAAGTTAGTATTAAAACTTTTAAACCGTTTTATGAAGGGTCTAAGTCAGGAATGATTTCGAAACAGTAGTAATTTTTTTTTTCAAAAATCTGAAGTATGGAAAATGTTGAGCATAAAATCGACTTGCTCAAAGCCGAAGTCCAAAAGGACTTGAAAAGTTTATTAAGAGTAAGCACGAGGTGTTTTCGAATAAAATTTTAATGGCACAAGTAAGAAAAGAAATTATGAATCGAATTAGGAAAATAGAAATACGGTTCAGAGTGAAATTGGTATATGAAATGGGACAAGACATTTATATCGATACGAAAGTATATGCTGAAAATATTATAAACTTCTAATCTAAAAATCTCAACACAAGTTTCGATATTTAAAAACATAAATAATTTAAGTCGGCGAAGGAGCATGAAACCTTACATATATCAAAAGTGTTTCGAACAAATTTAAACTTAACGAAAGAAGAAGATCGAAGATACTTTTAGAGAAATAAGGATTCGCCAAAAGAACGTGTTGGTATAAAAACTTTTGAAGTACGAGTACGACGAACCTATAATTGATATATACAAAAATTAGTTGAAGTCCATTCAGTTTGGAAAAATACCCCTAAAGGTATGTAAGATAAGTGGTTAAAAATAAATTTTTGTAGTTAGGAAAAAGGACGGTATATCGAACCATCAGGATAGTAATAAAGTTTAAAAAAAATCGAAATGCGAAAGATACATTGTTAGAAAAATAGTACAAGATAGTAATTTTAAAATTACGACCAAAAGTCTTCAAAATTCAAGAACGACTTTTAACTCCATCGAAATTTAGGGAGACATATTTAAAGAAGTTTAGAACAAAATTTAAATTGAGTGAAACTTCAAATAAGGAAAGCATTCGAAAATAACTTTGGAAGAATCAAGATTTGCAACGGAAAACATTTGAAAGATCAAGGATAATTGTAATGAGGTGGTCATGTGAATTGAGGACAAGGGAAGTGGTTACGGAAACGTAATTTTTCAAAAATCTGTAGTCGGGAAAATGTTTGAACATAACTTTGATTTGTTGAAAGCTGAAATCATCTGTGACTTGAAAAGTATATTAAGGGAGCGCGACGAGTCATTTGAATAGCATAAATAAGAAAAGAAAATTCATAAATCGAATTTGAAAAATAGAATTGCGGCTCAGAATTAAATCGATTTATGAAAAGGGACAAGACATTCAAATAGGTATGAAAGGTATAGGCTGTAAAACATTATAAAACAGTAATCAAAATCTCGTCAAAACTTTCGAATTTCAAAAATTAATTTAAGTCAACGAAAGAGTACGAGATATAAGTATACATATAACAATTGAAATTCCATTTAGCTTGGAAAAGATTTTAAAGTATGTATGCTATGCGATTAAAATGGATCTCATAGTTAGAAAATAGTATATCGAATTTTTCCAAAATAGTATTGGAGTCTTTAAACCGAAATGCGAAAATATAGACAAGAAAATGGTTACGAGATAGCAATTATAATTACAACCATTAGACTCCGAAATCGACAAGGAATTTGACTCAATCGAAAAGTGAGAAATTTGAAGTATATACGTAGCGGGTTTAAAACAAAATTTAAACTTAACGAAAACTTTAATAAGGGAAATCGAAAATAACTGTAAAAGAAATTAAGCCTTGCGAATGGGGACACTCGAAGGATCAACGATTATCGAAACGTGGTGGTCATGGGAATCGAGGCAAGGGATTTGGTCGGATGATCAAAGCATAAATACGCCTAGGATATGACTTAGGAAAATCTACGGGAATCTCCTACGGTCAACCAGCTAAAGATTATGGAACTAAGCGCTAAGGCTCCCTAAGGGCTAGACAGCGATGAATTGAGTTCAGCTTGGTCCGAAATCGGTGAACCCAAGCGAACGGCCAAAGAAATCCTAGGAGTCTATCATGGTCGGAGCTAGACAGGAACCACTAAGGTAACTCTTAAGACTATCATATCAATCACTAGCATGGAGTCTAACAAACAATCAGAGGCCTCTAACTAGCAAGCACAAACTTCTAACTAAGTCTCACTATAGTCCTGACCTAATGGATTTCCTATCAAGCTGGGACAGGTGCTCTAACACGTCTATTAGCCACCTAAGACATAGGGACGCTAAAAACCTAGACTCCGGGCTTATAATTTGGATGTTCTAATTCGTTTAATGGACATTCTTTAATTATTATCGTTGTTCCGATAGTTCGCATTTGCAAATGGACCTGCATGGGCCACCACTAAAACCTGTCACGCCCCGCTTCCCAAAAATGTGGAGGCGAGACGTGAGAAGGTCCGCACAAACTTGAAGCTGTGAAGCTCCAAGTCTGATAAGCGTATAAAAACACTTATTATGACAAGTCCTTGCAAAACGAAACGAAACAACAATAATAATAAGGAGAAATGAGACGACATTTTATTGAATTTCCAAATGTCCATAAACAAATTACAATATCTCAGAAAAGCCACCAGGCTAAATGAAAAAGGGTCTAAGGCCCAAACATGGCCAACAAGTATAACATACATACAAGGGTGCCACGCACCAACAACTAACATCAAACCTAAACAAAGAAGTGAACACGAGCGGTCTTCAAGACATGCCCATGGTGTCCACTCACCACCACAGCAAACATCAGCATCAGCAACACCATATCCCCGGCAACAAAGCTCTGGCTCTGGGTCTAACATGTGACACCCAAAAGAGAGAGGGGCACATGTCAGCAAGTCTGGAAAGACTTGTGCAAGGAAACTGAAAAGAAGGTAAACTAGCAACCTAGCACTTATAATATTAAGCAATGACATGACAGTTTAGTTTGATGCAGCAGTTTAAAAGAGAGACAAGCACGCACGATGTAGCGAAAGCTACCAATTCACTAATCACTTATCACTTATCACTGTTTATCACTTAGTGCATAGAGAGTCCACCTGCTGGCCAGCTCGTGGCTCAGGCCGCTTATCTCTTATCACTATTTATCACTTGTGCACTAGAGAGTCCACCTGCTGGCCGGAGTGGCGGATCAGGCCAACTCGGGGCTCAGTCCGCTTATCTCTTATCACTATTTATCACTTGTGCACTAGAGAGTCCACCTGCTGGCCGGAGTGGCGGATCAGGCCAACTCGGGGCTCAGTCCGCTTATCTCTTACCCCACCCATATGTGTCGAGCGTTGGGGTTTCCAACTAACTGAGCTCGCTTCTGGAACACGAGCCAGGAAGTGTATTTCACTTGGCATAGGGGTGCACCTAGCCTTATTTATCGAGCGTTGGGGTTTCCAACTACAGGGCTCGCTTCTGGAACACGAGCCAGGGATATAATATTGTAGCGTGTGCTACGCAATCACGATGAATAATCACTATGCAATGACATGAACAGATATTTGCATACCGTTAATTTAAATTAAACATGGCAGTTAAAATGCAATAGCAGTTAAGGATGCATGGATGACATGAACAGTTAATACGCGTACCATTAAGGGAAAGTAAACGTGTCATACAAGCATGATGAGGGTGACGGACCAAGCTTCGTTGTCAAGCTAGGTCAATGGCGTCTAGACGGCTATCCTTTCACCGTCTAGTCTCTTTTACGCTAAAGCAAGAAAATGGCCTAAGACATGGCCCAAATCAAGAGATGCAAGTTTCACTTGCCTAGCACCGAGGAAGACGATCGCGAAGGTTCGTCCCACAAGCGCTAATCTACGGGGAAGGGAATCGCTGTCATGTAGAAACAATCGTCAAACAACATCCATTGTTATTAGGGTTTCACAAATATCAAGTGTGGGTTATGAGATTATTAAAGGAAGAATACTACCTGTGAAGAAGCGGAGGGACGATGCCGAGCAACCACGGCAACGGAAGAACGATCCGGCTCAGATCTGGAAACGAATGGAGAAGTTTGGAGAACTAGGGTTTTGGGGGATTTTGGGGATGATGAGAGGTAGAATGTGTTGAGGTAGGGGTGGCAAAATGAACCCGACCCGACCCGAACCCGGCCTCGTGGGCCGGGTATGGGTCGGGGCCAATCCGGGTCGGGTCGTATCCGGGTCAACCCGACACGACCCGGATAAAATCCGGGTCGGGTACGGGTTTGACCCTCAACCCGGATCGACCCGAATTCAACCCGGCCTTTATATAATATATACATAATTTGTATTGATAATGTCAAGTACTAGACTATGGTTTCTTGGTTAGCGCAGCGAGCTTGCGTTCCTCTTGAAGAAGCCCAGGTTCGAGCCCTGTCAATACATTGCATTTTGTTTATTTTTTAATGTGTGTTTGGAATTGAAATAAATAATAAAGCTGATGTACAAAGATTACAATATAATGTAGTTCGGTTGGTTTGTCTCCGAACCACTTTCCCAAGGGTCGCAGGTTCGATTCCCGCATTCCACGATTTAATTCGGAAAAAAGATTTTTTGAAAGGGGCATGCGGGTCGGGTTCGGGTGACCCGCCAACCCGCCGGGTCGGGTTCGGGTCTTATATTCCCGACCCGGATTAAATCCGGGTCGGGTTCGGGTTCACCCCTAAACGGGTCAGGTCGAACCTGACCCGACCCGGACCCGACCCGACCCGACCCGTTTGCCACCCCTATGTTGAGGGATGGTTTGGATGATGGATTTTGGGCTTGGGATGAAGGAATAAGGGTTTGAGGTAGAAGGGGGCTCAATGGGGGAGAAACTAGGGTTTTGGGTCGAGTGGAGGAAGAAGAAAACATTTGGGAGGGGTATAAATAGGATGGGCTGGCGGCTGCCCAGAAATTAGGGTTTTAACACAGATTAGTCGGTCAAAGAGCAACCACTGACCGACTAGTTTGCGAACTAGTCGGTCGGTTGACCAACGCAGACCGACTAAGTGTAAACAGTAACTTCTGAACGAAAATAGGATTTAGATTTAGTCGGTCAAAGAACAACTGCTGACCGACTAGTTTCTCATCTAGTCGGTCGACGAACGTTCTTAGACCGACTAAGAATGAATAGTACTCGACTGCACAGAAGAACTAAGAATTAGTCGGTCTGAGTACAAAACTTAACCGACTAGTTTAACAACTAGTCGGTCGAAAGATGAACTTAGACTGACTAAACAGAAACAGTAACTTAAGTAAAATTAATCCAAGGAACTAGTCGGTTTGAGTAGAGTTGCCGACCGACTAGATCTCAATCTAGTCGGTTGGTTCCCCTTCTCGAACCAACTAAGATGCACTAAAAGTGCCGATTTGAATCGCAGAGCTTCGGGAAGATTCCTATGGCTTTTAAGATCACTCTAACTCTAAGATATGAGCGATTTGAAGCTCGTCACGAATGACTTACTCCGAAATCGACGATCGAAGGAAGAAGCTAGAAAATCACGATGAAACGATCGAAAGTGAAAGCTATGGCGACGAAAACCACACATCCAAGGAGAAAATCCACCAAGCATATATTTTAATATAGATAATCCAATTACACGAAACCAGTCGTTACAAGATGAATTACCATCCCGAAGATGAAACCATCATCCTGAAGATGAATTATCATCCTGAAGATGAAACCTTCAGCCTGAAGATGAATAATCATCCTGAAGATGAATTATCATCCTGAAGATGAAACCTTCATCCTGAAGATGAATTATCATCCTGAAGATGAAACCATCATCCCGAAGATGAAACCATCATCCCGAAGATGAATAATCATCTCGAAGATAAAACCATCATCCTGAAGATGAATAATCATCCCGAAGATGAAACCATCATCCCGAAGATGAATAATTATCCCGAAGATGAATAATCATCCAGCAGATGAATTACCATCCAGAAGATGAAATTATCATCCAGTCGATGAAGAAACATGGAAAATTACAATCCACCAATACACCTACTAGTTGTATGCATACACATTAAGACCCCTTCCGTTCGCTGGAAGAGGGGAAGGATATCCTAGGTCCTGAAGTGCCTTACTTAAATGTCTTTTGTACACTCCTTTATCTGGCAGTAAACCCTTTAACCAGATACAGTGCAGCGCCTGCAGCGCACCACTGGACCAGAGATATGTAGCTTCTGCGCTATCTCCAATGGTTAAGGATCATCAAACATGTTAAATGTATTTGCAGATACATGTTACAGATCATCGCGATGACTGCAACAAAGAAGCGACCAACTCCTGGAGACCAACAAAGCATGCTTCCAAGGCAACATCAATCCCACCATCCCGAGAGGCTCACCAATCCAAGAAGCAAATCATAAGTACGCACAGCCAGGTCCTGCAGTACCTCGCAGACACAGTGACGACTGGGTCAGAGACGTGGTGCTACCTACCGAGTCTGCAGACCACTCCTCTTCAGAAGAGATCCCTCAGATTCAGTAACTGCCATAGATGAGCGATACTTGTATAGATGAGCGATGTCTTGTATAGGTGAGCGATTCCCTTGTACTTTGTACTTATTATCGAAACACTGTAAGAGATTGATGTATAGGTGCCTAGGAGATCTGCAAGCCTGCAGCTTGTACAGATCAGGGGGAGTCAAATGTAGTGTTGTACTCTTTTCCCTTGGCTATTGGTTTTTCCCACTGGGGTTTCCATAGCTAAAGGTTTTAACGAGGCAAACTCATTGACTCTGGATCCAGAAGTATCCACCCCCTAAATACTTCCACTAATCAGGGGAAGTTACGGAAACTGTACTCTTTTTCCTTGGCTATTGGTTTTTCCCACTGGGTTTTCCATAGCTAAAGGTTTTAACGAGGCAGTTATCCCTAACTTAGGATCCAGAAGTATCCACCTCTAGTGATATCCATCGATCAGGGGAAGTTACAGAGATTTGTACTCTTTTCTCTTAGCCATTGGTTTTTCCCACTGGGTTTTCCTTGGCAAAGGTTTTAACGAGGCAAATACTCTTAAACTTGGGATCCAGAAGTATCCATAGACCCATGATCAGATAAGCTCTATAAACCCTGAAGCGTTCATCACGGCTTACAACAATGGATGGATAAGGGGAAGTGTTATAAACGGGCTTTGGAGGCCCAACCCGTTAGTGGGTATCCACCCATTATGTAACCATATTACTATAAATACAGGGCTACGGGGTTCCGTAGCCGCCATGGTTTACAACAATATACAATATCTAGATAAAGAATAGCAAAAATTTCTGTTGGATATATGTGCAAATTCTAATGCTTAAAAAGTGCAAAATGTAGATTTAGATTGACATATACGCAAAAATGGCTCTCCCCCTTTCAATTCGTTATAAATGAGAAGGATAAATATTTTCACGGGATAGGGGGTGAATGGAAAAAGGCGGCGGATGTGCGGGGCCCACATTTTGACGTTTGCTGGAAAAAGGACACGGGATCAGATCAAGATAAACCGTGATCGCCCTCTCTCTCTTGTTTGTCTCCCGTGGCGTCGCCGTCATTTACCTCTTACGTGTCGTCTTTTCATATGCTGTTAAGATTCATCCGTGTTTGGTCGAGGGACGGGATCAGCTCCAGTCGACGTAAGCGTCCAAACAGCGGAGCTCGGACACATAACCGGGATCGTCAGGCTCGAGCAGCCGAAACATTTGGTCGCCTCAGATATTTCCACGTGTCCATAAAAGCTTCACGCAAGCGTTCAAACTCTAATTTACTAGAAAAATCAATAGTTTAACCTGTTAGTGCACGGGTACGAATCCAATTTGTATATCCGTAAATCCGATCCGATTAGTTTCCACGGCCCAATACCCCCCACACGCTTAGCGGGGTACAACTAAGTCGGACGAATGGGTCGTTCGACCGTTGGGCTGGCACCGACATTCAGGGGAGAGTTAATGTTGCCGAGTAAATGAGCAGCCGTTAACTCGAATCCCGGAGAAGATCGAGCCCCAATCAATGAGTGATGGTTACACATCATCAAGGAGGAGTTACCTATAAATAGACCAAAGAACGAAGGTAAATGGGTTCAATCTTCAAGGTACGAGGTCTAAGACATAGAACTCTATCTTCACTTTCACCATTTTTATATTCGAGCTTGCGTCGTCAGTCTAGAGACGAACCTCCGTGGGTCGATTTCAGCTACACCAAGCTCCCTCTATTCCTTAAGTTCCACACTAACTTAAGCATCCGAGTGGATTTGGGTCGGAACCCAGATCCGACCCCCTAACGAGATCCGACCCCCTAATGAGTTCCTGTGGTGCAGATCGACGATCGATGTCCAACATCGAAGGTCGATGTCGAGCTCTCCAACCTCGAACGATCGACGCAACGACCGCCCAAGAGTCGGTCGAAGGTCGCATCACCTCCAACTACCATCATTTGACCTTACTTCCTCCAACCAAGGGTCACACTCCAGCTGCTGACGAGGCTCCAACTCAGCGCTTTGAGTCTACGTCAGCTTGACAACTGTCTCGGTCAATTTTGGCCTTAACAGTTTGGCGCTGTATGTGGAAAACCACGAGTCGACATCCCGATCGACGAACTACTCGACCATGTCGACTCGCCCAACCACATCCTCCGAGGTTGCCGCAAGACCTCCCAGCGTCGAGATCATCAACATAACAACGAGAGGTCCCCCGCACCCGGAGTTATCAACCTCTCTATAAAGCTCATATGTTGGGAGGTTGATGACAGTATCCGTGGGGCGAAAGCGCCCCAGAGATTCAACACCTCCTATCTCCTTCTCGGACGAAGATCTGGAAGGTGTAGAACTATCGCACGATAATGTCGTCGTCGTCACAGCCACCATCAAAGAGATCGCCGTGAAAAGGTTGCTTGTCGACACCGGAAGCTCGTGCGACATACTCTTCTTCACTACGTTGGAAACGATGAAAATATCATCCGTGAAGTTGACGCCTTGCACGGGACGCCTGGTGGGGTTCACCGGACACTCCGCCCCGATAGCATGCATCATCACCTTACCGGTGATCCTCGGTACGTATCCTCAACAAATCACTCGCCTAATCAGTTTTATGGTGGTGAAGATCGACTTGGCATATAACGGGATCATCGGAAGACCACTACTGAACGTCATAGAGGCAGTAGTCTCGACCTTCCATTAAATGATCAAATTTCAGACGCTCGACGGAGTTGGAAAGGCAAAAGGGAATCAGAAACAGGCGTGATCGTGTTACACCCTGTCCATCGCCCCGAGGAGGATCGAGCAGGCGGACGCAGTCGACCCACGAATCGAAGATCAACGGTCCGTCGCGGTCGAAGGAACGGAGAACATCCGAGTCTCCGACGAGGAAGGAAAAACCATATCTATTGGGTCGCTGCTCCCTTGCGACCTAAAAGAACGGTTAATCACCCTCCTAAGAGAGCACGCCGACATCTTCGCCTGGACTCCGAAGGACATACCCGACATCGACCCTGAGGTAGCGTCCTACAAGCTGGAAGTCGACCCGACCTCCAGACCCATGAAGCAAAAGAAGAGAAACGTGGGAGGCGAAAAGATGAAAGTTGCTATCGAAGAAGTGGATCGACTTCTGGATGCCCGCTTCATTCGAAAAGTCAAGTACCTCGAATGGATCTCGAATGTCGTGATGGTCAAGAAGGTGAACGACAAGTGACAAATGTGCGTCGACTTCACTGACCTCAACAAGACGTGCCTGAAGGATAGCAACCTGTAACGGCCTGTTTTTACCAAGACAACTATTTACGTATTTAACCTATTTTCAAATGTTTTTTTAAAACTATTTTATAATGGTTTGTCAGGAGTTTTACGATTTCGAAAATTTCTTATAAAAATATTTTGAAGTATCAGACTAGTTATGAAGTATTTTGGTAAGTTCGAGTGTCATCAAATACTCAAAACATTTCTGATAAAATTCGTTTTCAGTTATTGCCGTTTTGGCTTAATGAATTTATTTTCTATACAAATATCTTCAAAACGTTTTCAAACTTCTACAGTATCATTCTATGATCATTTAGGGCCTCCCACATTAATTTCGTAATTTTCTGAAGTCAAATCAATAGAGAACCTGCAGACCCGCTACCTAAACGTTTTGGCCTAAAACACGTATTTCCGTAGCTCAAACCCGGGAATGGATCTTGTATTCGTGATCCTCGCGACCATACGATCCCGTAGGTATGTTTTCGTAATTCTTCGGACACATTTGCTACCAGGGGCAAAATCGTAATTTGTTTTTTTATTTTACTAATTACTTTCACTAATGGGATAATTACCTATTCTAATCACTCACGTAATCTCTACATGGAGCCCCAACGTGATTCATGCTTTTGGGTTAGTCTTCACCCACCCACCTAATACCATTAATATCTTGACTAAGTGTTAAATGAGGTTAGTTATTTAATTAATTTATTTACCCTATAAATTCACCTCCTAATCACTCTCTCACCCTCAGCTAATCTCCTCTCTCCCTCACAAAACACTAACCCAGGCTAACACACACTGTACGCAGTCTCTCTCTCTCTCTCTCTCTCCGTTTCATTTGAACCCAAGGCCAAACCACGCTCTTCCGTTTCTCTCCCCTTCATCTACACACACAGACCCGTTCTCTCTATCTCTCACTCTCTCAGATCTCTCTCTCTCTCCTTCATGCGAAGGCCAAGCCCGCTCCGTCCTCCGGCGAGTGAACCCACAACAGACATCGCCGCTGACGTCGGAAACCCCCACCGAACGTCGCTCGACCCCTCCGAAGATCTCGCTCCGCCACCCTCCGATCTCGTTCGCCATCGCTCCTCCACGATCGCCCACTCCGACTACTCGCCGAAGCACCCCGCACGCCCCAGCTCCGCCATGGCAACGCCATCAACTCCTAGCGACCCCGACCCTCGTTACAGACCCACCGCTGCCCAAGATCCGACCACGTCGACGCCCTACGCCCGAGCCCCCTCCGCCTTCCGATTACGCCCTCAGTCCACGAAGAAGACGCCGGCGCTGCCTCCGAGCATCGCCGCTCACGAAGACGTCGATCCCACAGCTGCCAAGCTCCGCCCTCTCCCATCGCTCATCGCCTCCGCCGCCCCGTCGCCATCCTCTGCTCCTCGCAAACCACTGCCCTCCGACGTCCATCAGCACAGCCCGGAGCTCCGACGAACACCCTCGAAGCCGTCGCCAGAGCGCTCTCCTCCGGTCACCTCGCTTTTCGACGAGCAGCTCCGACTGAAGCCCGCCACGGCCGTCCGCCACAGCAGCGCCCCTCCGCAATCTCCGCTTCCCAGCTTCGCTCGACGACGCCTCCCCTCCGACGACTGCCGCAGGCCGTGCTCCCATGTTCCCGCCTCCACTCCCCGTTCTCTCGCCGCTCCTCAGCCTCGACCACCGCCCCTCCCCTTCGTTCGTCGCCGGAGAAGCATCGCGCTGTTGCCGACCGCCACCTCCCGCCTCCCGCCGCCGCTGACGTCGCTGGCGAACGCACGAGCACCGCTGGGTCGTCGAGGGTAAGAAGTCGACGTGTGTTAAGTTTTAAACTTAATACGTATTTAATACGTATTTGAATACGTATTTACGTATTTACCTATATTATTAAATGATATTATTGGGTTTAAATTCATAGTAATTCGTACAGGCCTCAGAAAATTGCAAAACCAGCTCCAGAAAATCAGAAATGACATTCTGGACCCAATGGCGCTAGTTTCATCCCATTCTGACGCTTAGTTTTTCTAAAATTAATTTTTAAGCCTAAATCTTAAATACGTTGTTTTCATTCAAAAATCCGAAACTTGATATTTTCACGTACACTAATATGTGAGAAAAATATATGTTAAAGTACTCTTCGAGACGGCCATTTTGACAGTTCAGTCACAACTTTCCGATACCGATTGCACCCAGAAGAAATGTTTGAATAATTACGTCACTAATTGAAAAATAGTTTTTAAATTATTTTTGAGCTTTTAAAAATTATCAAAATTAATGTAAGCTTCAGAAAATTATTTCCTCCTCCGATAAAATTATTTTCATCATATCTAGCCTATAGAAAAATTTAGAACGCTTTCCGACACCGTTTCAATCGATTATAAAATCAAACACGTTAAGTTAAATAGGTAGAAAATAGGTGTTCTGTAACCGATTGTCCTTGTGTTTTGCAGGTACAAATTCTTGTGCATCAACGTCCGTGGAAGCCTTAGATTCAGTTTCGGCTTGCTACGTCGATCTCGAAATCAGTAAGTCACGACTAATTCTAAAATTAGAAAATTAGTTAGTGTCCTCGTATGTACTTAGGAACTCTACCTATAGCCTCAGAACTGCTATTTGACTTGAACCGAACTAGAGACCTAAACTAATAGGAAAAGTAATCAACTATAGATTACTTTGCCAACTTTCAACTTTGGTGGTTGTAGCACACAACCATCAACTTGGGTAAATTGTGTGCTAAACAATACTTCTACATGCTCGAAGCATGGAATCGGTATTACTGTTGTTGGACTTGTCTTTATCCTCAGTTCGCTTTGGCACAGTCAGCTTTGGAATGAGTTACCACCCTCTGGTTTTCAATGCGAAAGTCATCCAGTGGACTTGGGTTGACTAACATGTGATACACCGTATGGAACATCTTGTGAAACTTGTTGTGGAATATCTGGTGGAACATCTCATGAAATATCTTGTGGAACATCCTGTATAAACATGTACATAGAACACTTGACACTTCACGGGGGGTTTTTGGGGTAACTCATAGTTTGAGAGAGTACGGGAGTGACTGGAGTTCAATCTTCCCGTCCCGCTGCCTGTGTTTCGGCATCCCGTCCCGCTGCCTGAGTTTCGGCAAAATACATGTACCGTGCCTGTGTTTTCGGCATTCGTCTGGGTCGCGCCTAGGCAAGAGATGGACTTGATGGTCACATATTGTACTCTCCGACTTGAGTCACGTAGTGTAGCTACTTTTGCACAGTCACTTTTACTTTACGCACTACAGTTACCTTTACTTTACACGTTCCATGCACGTTACTTACTACACTTGTACAGTCACCAGTACTTCACTTGTCGTACTTTTAGCTACAGCAGTAGTACGTTTCACTTGCTCAGTCTGCTTTACACTTGCACTACCACAGCACATAGATTCTCTCCTTTCAGTTCAGTTTGCCTTTACTTTTCAGTTGTGTACAGTTGTTACTCAGTACTTTACTTTTCACTCTGGTCTACTTGTACGTAGTTACTTTTGTACATCTTGTACAGTATGGAATGTAATAATTGGACACTATTTGAGTATTTTTGTACATCTCTGCATCGTGGCTATTTTGTTTTCACTGGTAACCTGCAGGACCTGCGCAAATATCAAATAAGTAACGGGCCCCTGAGAGCGGGTCGTTACACAACCCCTACAACGAATCAACTATCTTGCCAACAATGCTTCGGGCTACGAGCTTCTCAGCTTCATAGATACCTTCTCAGGATATAACCAGATTCAGATGGCACCAGAGGATGAGGAGAAAACTTCTTTCATCACTGATCGAGGTATTTTCTGTTATACCAAAATGCCGTTCGGTTTGAAAAATGTAGGGGCCACGTACCAACGCATGATGAACGACGTCTTCGAGGCTTAAATTGGGCAAAACCTAGAAGTCTACGTCGACGACATGTTCGTCAAGGCAAAGAAGCCAAAGGATCTCGTCGTAGACCTCTGGGAGATATTTGCACAGATCCGGCGATACAACCTTAGGCTAAACCCTGCCAAATGTACCTTCGGGGTTCGGTCTGGAAAGTTTCTTGGTTTCATGCTAACGAATCGAGAGATCGAAGCCAACCCCTACAAGATCGCTGCCATCATCACGATGAAGGAGCCCTTGACTCTTAGAGAGCTCCAGAGGCTGAACGAAAGGATAGCTACATTGGGACGATTTCTATTTAAATCGGCCGAGAGGTCATTACCTTCTTCAAGGTGTTAAGAAAAGCGATAGCCTTCGCATCAAGGCAAGAGAGTCATCGAATGGGATGCAGATTGTAAAAAAGCCTTCTCAGAGTTGAAGGGGTACCTTCGCACCCCATTGCTCCTGACCAAGCCAGATAAAGATGACCAAATCATCATCTACCTGGCCGCTACCGAGGAGGCCGTAAGTTCAACGATCATCAAAGATGACGCTGGGGTACAACATCCCACTACTACGCCAGTCAGGTCCTTCGAGGCACGGAGGTTAACTACTCGAGGATCGAAAAGATGGCTTTCGCGCTGGTCCAATCTGCCAGGAGACTGCGGCCGTATTTCCAAGTACGCACCATCTTGGTCCTCATCGATACTCCCTTAGAGCAGACCCTGAAGAGGCTCGATCGTTCAGGGAGAATGACGAAATGGGGGGTCGAACTATGCGAGTTCGACATCCAGTATAAGTCGAGGACCGCCATCAAAGGGCAGGCTCTCGGTGACTTTATCGTCGAAGTCACCTACAACGACTGCCCCCGGGAAGAGGTATATGCAATTGGCGCACTGCCTGAGGCTATCCCCTCGTCCTCAACCAGCATCAACCCAACAAGCAAAGCGGAAGACGCAATCGAGGACGAGAAAACCTGGATCATACAAGTCGACGGTTCGTCCACACAAGCTGGAAGCGGGGCTGGAATAATCGTACAAACCCCCGCGGGTGATATATTCGAATACGCCATCCGCTTCGATTTCCAAACCACTAATAATGGAGTGGAATATGAAGCGGCCATCAACGGACTCTGACTGGCTCGAGTCCTAAGGGCGAGAGTGGTCCAATTACTCATCAACTTCAGTCTCATTGTCCACCAACTGAATGGGACCTTCGAAGCCTGCGACGACTCGATGCAGAGTTACATGCAAGTCGCTGAAGCGGAGCTCGCCAAATTCGCATGCGTAGAGATTCACCACGTGCCGAGGTCGAAGAATCATCGAGCTGACGCCTTGTCGAAGCTTGCATCCTCCTCCCCTGCGGGACTTGGTCGGACCGTGTATGTACAACGTCTACCCCATCCCAGTGACTGTCACTAGAATGGCTGAACCTCGATCAAGAGGTTACGTGGCTGGATCCGATAATCCGTTACCTAAACACTGGCGAAAAACCGATCGACCCAGTGGAGGCACGAAAGCTAAAGCAGAAGGCCTACAAATTCGTCTTACTAGATGGTTCATTGAACAAAAGACGATGGACCGGGTATGGCATCTTCCCCTTCTTAAATGCTTAGCCCCACAAGAAGCACACTACGTGATCCAGGATATCCACGAGGGCGACTGCGAAAACCATTGCGGAGGAAAATCCATAGCCTTGAAGGCCGTGAGACAATGGTATTTTTGGCCAGTAATGTTTAACGATGCCGTCAAATACGTTCGACGATGATCGACCTGCCAAAAGTTCTCAAAGATCAGCTCGGCCCCACCAACTGATCTGATCCCCATCGTCAGTCCAGTTCATTTCGCCAAATGTGGACTAGACCTCCTTGGACTATTTAAGCTAGCGAGTGAGCAACGGAGATACCTAATAGTGGTGATCGACTACTTCACTAAGTGGATCGAAGCGGAGCCTCTATCCCGAATCACCTGGAAGGAAGCTCGAAGCTTCGTCTGGAAGTCCATCGTCTATAGTTTTGGCATCACACAATCCATAGTAACGGACAATGGGACACAATTCGACAACACCGGCTTCAGAGACTTCTGCACAGAGCTGAAGATCAAGTTGCACTTCGCCTCCGTCGCCCATCTCATGTCGAATGGCTTGGTAGAGTCAGCCAACAAAAGCATCCTCGGGCTCCTGCAGAAGAGAATAACCGGGCTCGAAGTAACTTGGCCCGACGAGATCCCCGGTATACCATGGTCGTACAGAACGACCCACAAAACCTCGAGGGGCGAAACACCATTCATGATGGCCTACGGATGCGAGGCCGTCGTCCCAGTTGAGGTCAATGAGCGACCACTTCGTCTCCAATACTATGAAGAAGAAAGAAACTCATAGGGCCTCGAACTCAACCAACAACTGGTGGACGAGATCCGCGAACGATCTTTAGCGACTCTCATCAAACAAAAGGGGCGTATGGCCCGCTACTTCAATTCTAAGGTCCGCGAACGCAGCTTCCGTGTGGGTGACTTGGTGCTGCGTAAGGCCGCTTTTACTCCCGAGATTCTCAAGCAGGGGAAGCTCGCTGCAAAGTGGGAAGGACCATACACAGTGATCGATGTACTCGATCCTGCCACCTACCGACTCGCTACTTTGGATGAAAGGGAACTTTCTCATCCCTGGAACACTGAGCATCTACGGAAGTATTATCAATGGTTGTACAAACGGGGTAAAATGATCGTTCATTTTTTGCTACCATATGCATGGTCATTATGAATGCAAAGTAGATCATTCTTTGACATCAATCGAAATACCCTCGTCGGTCATAAGTCGAAGGGGCCTCGCCCCTCGCTACCGAATCATCGTCGGTCGTAAGTCGAAGGGGCCTCGCCCCTCGCCGTCGAACGACCCTCGTCGACTGTAAGTCGAAGGGGCCTCGTCCCTCGCTGCCGAACGATCCATGTCCTCAGCCGTAAGCCGAGGGATCCTCCCTCGCCACTGAGCGACCCCTGATACTCGTCGACCATAAGACGAAGGGACCTTGTCCCTCGCCAAGGAACGACCTAGGTGCATATGTCGAAAGAGGTTCTCCTATCTTTACCCAAGGAATCGTGATTCATGGGTTAACGGGGTATGTTAATTGATTGAATATGCCTAACCTATCCACGACATAACTTGCCTAAAGATTTCTATGAAATTTCAAGTTAAGTCGACGAGGGGCCATACACACGCAGATACACAGATACTCAAACAAAAAAGAGAAAGGTAGCAAAAAGTTTTTCTTTTCATTTATTCAAATAAAGGAAATTACAGAGTTTTGCAAAACAAAAGGCCAGCCGGCCTAAGAGGGAGGGGGAGCGCTTCCAGACACCAAAACGCTGTTGAAAGCCTCCATCGCCTTTGCGATCTTCGACGTAAGCTCTGTCTTCTCCTTCGTGGTAGCTTCCTCGAGCCCTGTGACCTTGGCCTGGAGCTTGGCCTTCTCTACCTTGCAGGCCTCCTCCCACCTCTCAGCGTCACAAACCTTGGCCCGAACCTCTATCGCCTCCTTCTTGAAGGCATCGAGCTCCTCCTCGAGTTGGGTCCTCTCCAACCGCCATTGAAGCTCGGCGGATTTGTAGAGGCCCGATAGCGACGACGTGCTATCCTTAGCCTCAGTCACCTCCCACTCAACCACCGCCTTGTCTGCGAAAGCTTTCGCCAAGGCCTTCTCTGCCTCCTTTGCCCGTGCCTCGAAGCAGAGCGCTTTGCGCTCCGCATCCGCCACCCGCCGACCTCCCTCAACCAAGTCGACAGCCTGGCGGTGCAGCACGGCCCCGAGGACGGACATCTGCAAACATGACAAAGGGTTAGTCGAAGGCAACAACAAACTTGGTCGACGACAAAGAAAGTCTTGAGTGACACACCTGATATCCGTTCCCCACAAATAAGTTGGCCACCCTTTCGAGGTCCAACTTCTGCAAGAACTCCAGGTCCTGGGGAGGATCGAGTTCTCCACCAACCTGGTGGTCGTCCCGAAGTCCTTTAGGGTCGACTGTAACAACCCTAGTGTGCAAATACTAAGTAATCGTTAAATTCATCCAAGTTTCTCGTACATGTGCACACCAATCCCGGGGAGTGGAGAGATTTGCAAATTGCCCCTCGATTTTTCATTTATACCCAAATGAGGGTATCATTGTAAGATTGGGCTTAATGCAAATTTCTTCAATTGAAGGGTTATTGTGAAAAAGGGAAATGAGATGTTTGCAATGGCAAACTTGTAATAAAATCAAGCATTTGGATGGCTAATTTTGAAAAAAAAAAGAAAGAAAAAAAAAGAAATGAAAAAAAAAATAGAGTATGGCAATAAGTTTGCCATACCAAGTACACCTAACCCCCCCATCTCTCCCCTCACCCTACACCATAACCCTCCCACCCCACTCCCTTCTCCTAAATCCCTTTTCTCTCCCCCCCTCTCCATTATTTTCAGCCCATGACTGAAATTAGCTAGGAAAAAAAGGAAAGAAAAAGAAGAAGAAGAAGAAGAATAGGAAGAGGAGATGGAGAAGGAGAAGGAGAGGGCTACTACTCAAACCATCAACCATTCTTGAAGCTCCAAAGAGGTAGGAACTCTTCACTCTCCTACTCTAATTATAGATGATGGAAAGCATCTTATATGTATGAGTTTTCTCTGAAATTTTGGGAAGAATGTTGTAGAACTAGGAATCTTGATGCATGCCTGAAATTTACTGAAACTTTAGATAAGTTCTGGGATTGAATGACTATTAGGAATGCTCTGAAAATTTTATATGATATTTATCTCGTCGTTATGAGCAACTTTCATGTTCATCACTTTTTCTGATTCGAACTGGAAGTTGGGGTAAAAATTCGAATTGTGCAACATGCCAGGAATTCTGTCAAGCTGTACACATTTCAGTAAAACGAGCACCACTACATGTACACATCTTGGATTTTGTTGATTTTGGTCTTGTTAGAAAGATAACAAGTTTTTCTCAAAGTCTTTCGCGAATTTTATGTCGAAATTCTAGCTAGAATATGCCCAAACTTGGCTTTGACCACAGACACAGAAATCTGTCTGTAGAACAGTTTTGACACCCTTTGCCAAATAATTCACCATAAATCACATACTCCATAGTTTTGCATGAAATTTTATATGTGAACTCAAAACTACTATATCTACAATTTTCATTCAGTAAGTTTTGTTAAATTCTCATTGGAAATGGCTGTTAATCATTGATGTTGTGACTGTTGACGAAATTTCAGCAAATTGCATTGTTTGCTAATGACTAGATTATTGTTTTGGTTTACTTTGGAACATATCGCTAATGTGGATTCATCAGTGATTAAGTGCTGTCTATGGGTATGCTACTTTATGTTGCAAGTTTGGAAATGTATGTTTATGTTCATGGCTTATGAAGCTCGCAAGTTGTTGTGAACATCCCGATGAAAAGAATGCATTGGATCTCATTTTACATGCTTCATACTCTAGGTTTTATGATTAGTTAAAAGACAACCTAGGGTGTTCTCGTTCCACTCGAAGTGGGTGAGTGCCCTAGGAGGGGTTGGGGAAACCAAGGTAACGAGTGAGCATGCGGGGGATGGACTGCTGAGTTGTGGGCCACTCCCGACGAGCCCTCAGCGGCGGGGAGTTGGTGCGGTTGTGGTTGAGATTGGTTGTGTTGGTGAACGGCTTCTTTCGTAAGAGCTTGTCTCGGGAAGTCGTAGCATTCCACCCACTTTACCGGGTGAGGTCCAGTCCCCGATGTCTGACCCGTTACTAAGGTTTTGAATTCATGCATGAAAACTAACCTATAAAGGAAAAACAGTAACTCTGGAATGTGATGCCTTTTCATTTGTTGTGATTCCTTGTTGTGCACTATAATTAGAGTAGTAGAGTTGTGGAGTTCCTACTGGGCACGCTGTGACGTGTCCTCCCCCCTACAGGTCCAGGCACTGGTTCTCTGGCGGCGGGCCCGGGAGTGGAGACCCCGGACGGCAGCTCGTCTCAGCAGGGTCCGTGGTGTATGGTCAGTGTGGGTCGCGTGGTGTAGTCTTGGGTTGTGTGTGTGTGATGAACGCATTGTTGTACCCCTGTTCCCTTTGTACCCCGTAGGGTTGAGTTGTACTTTTGTGGGAGATTTTGCTGTTGGGGTTGTACAGTGGACTTGTGCAGTACTGGCCATGTAGTAGCGGTGCTCTGTGACTCTTGGATGTTCTGTTCGTCGTATTTTACCTTACTGCCTGTGTTGTAGTGTCTTGTACTATCTTTCTGTGTTGGAGTTGTACTGTTCTGTTAATCGTTCAGTCTGTACTTTACTGCCTGTGTTTCCTCAGCGTTTCCAGTGGCCTGCGTGACCTTGGTGTGTACTTTAGCGCTTGGTACTCTAATACCGCGGCTTGTTACGTCGACCCTCCCTATTTTGGGCAGCGGGGCGTGACAGGTTTTGTGGTGGCCCATGCAGGTCCGCGCCCACTGCGATACGCGTAAAGGGAACACCGGTAAGGCTCCAAAATTTCAGTACACGACACTAATGCATTTGTTCTATTTCTCGCCTGCAGATGGAAGGTGGGAACGGGAGTTCCGGCGGGACCGGAACATCTGATGGTGGGATTGGCCCAGCTGGTGATGTGCAGTCTTCGGGTGACAGGACCTCAGAGTCAGCCCTGATGGCTAAGGTCCTGATGGGCATTTTAGAGCACATGGGTCAGATGGAGGAGAGGGCAGTGGCGCCGAAGCCGCCGAGCTACAAGGAGTTCAGGACACTGCGTCCGCGATACTTCTCGGGCAGGGAGAGTAGCCTCGAGGTAGATGAGTGGCTACGGCACACTGAGGATGATCTGACGATGTGTCGGTATCCCCGAGACGGTTGGGTAGAGTTGGTGAGGCGCCAGTTGACCCATCAAGCTAGAGACTGGTGGGAGGCTCAGGAGAGGCGACTGAAGGGGAACATTGCTTGGGAGACATTTCGGGAGTTGTTTGAGGCCAAGTTCCTTCCGGAGGCGGCGAAGGACGAGTTGAGGCAGAGATTTGAGCATTTGACTCAGGATGGGAGGACGGTGGATGAGTATGATGCAGAGTTCTCGTTGCTGAGCAAGTACGCGCCAGAGCTTGTAGCGACAGATGCCATCAGAGCCAGGCGATTCCGTAAGGGACTAGACGTAGATTTTCGGGCGGCCATGTCTACTCAGGAGTTATTGACTCAGGAGGCCGTACTGCGGGCTGCCAGACAGCATGAGACCCACATACGGAGTGTGGGGAGGCCACCAGCCAGTGGTGGGAGACCAGCTGCTCAGCAAAGGACTGCACTTGGCCCAGTTCACCGGGTGACATTCAAGCGAACAGGGGCTCCACCTCCGGCACAGAAGGGACCTTCATGCTACAGATGCGGGAAGCCAGGGCATGTGCAGAGAGACTGCCGAGTTACGAATGCCAGGTGTTATACATGTGGAGAGCCGGGACACATCAGCAGATTTTGCCCACAGTCGGGTCATGCCCCGGTGCCGCCGGCGTCAGCAGCTGTCCGGCCTACACAGCAGAGACCTCTTCCACCACCGCCACAGCGGCTTGCCCTTCCGGCACCGTCAGGATCGAGACCGTCTGCACCGAGAGGACCCCCTCCACCTCCCCAGCAGCGACGAGGGAACCAGGGGGCAGTTCCTCCACCGAGGCGGCAGCAGTACACCATGACCCCAGTAGAGACTTCGGAGGGTGCTAGTCGAGTGATCACCGGTATGAATCTTGCCCCTATGCAGTCTATTAGATTTGAGCCTTAGTTATTCTATTTAGCTAGTTGGCTGAGTTTTATTGTTGTGATACTTAGGTATTGTTAGAGTAGCCTCCTACCCTGCTATGTCCTTATTTGACACTGGAGCGTTACATTGTTTTCTGTCGAAGAAGTTTGTGACGCAACACTCCATAGTAGTTGACACCTTTGCTGCTAGTTGGAATGTTCACACCGGAAATGGGGTTATTTGTAGTGTCTCTGGGATACGGAACTGTCCAGTTGAGATCGGGGGACGAGAGTTGTATGTAGACTTTTTGGTGATTGAGTTACCCGACTATGAGGCAGTGTTTGGAATGGATTGGTTGGGGATGTTCTATGCTAACATAGACTGTAGACTAAGGAGGGTAGTTTTTCGGATCCCTGACCATCCAGAGTTTGAGTTTTGGGATGGTAGTAGCGAGCTTGAGCCCTTGAAGTTTCGAGCTACGGTCGTGGAGTATTTGGACATGGAAGTAGAGCCCGTATTACCAAGGGTTGTTGAAGAATTTCCTGACATCTTTCCAGATGACATCTTTGGATTACCCCCAGATAGGTCCCTGGAGTTTACTATTGATCTGATTCCAGGCGCTCAACCGATAGCGAAGGCTCCATACCGTATGGCCCCATCGGAGTTAGCTGAGCTCCGCAATCAGTTGACCGATTTATCAGATATGGGATTGATTCGCCAAAGTGTGTCACCGTGGGGAGCGCCGGTGTTGCTTGTGAACAAGAAGGATGGATCTCGGAGGATGTGCATTGATTATCGAGAATTGAATAAGGTGACGGTGAGGGATAAGTACCCTCTTCTCCGGATTGATGATATTTTTGATCAGCTTGGTGGATCCCGTGTGTATTCGAAGCTAGATTTGCGAAGTGGGTATCACCAAGTGAAGGTGAAAGAATCTGATGTCCCAAAGACCGCATTCCGTACTCGATACGATCAATATGAGTTTCTGGTGATGCCTTTTGGAGTGACGAATGCCCCAGCTACTTTCATGAGGCTGATGAATCAGATCTTCTTCGAGTATTTAGATAAGTTTGTGGTGGTATTTATCGATGACATCCTGGTTTACTCGAAGAATGAGGATGAACATGCAGAGCATCTGCGGATGGTTTTGAATACCCTCAGGCAACACCGATTGTACGCTAAGTTCAGCAAGTGCCAATTTTGGTTGACCAAGGTTGCGTTTCTTGGACACATAGTCTCTGGAGACGG
The DNA here is from genome assembly GCA_030789695.1 of Scilla litardierei. NCBI lineage: Eukaryota > Viridiplantae > Streptophyta > Magnoliopsida > Asparagales > Asparagaceae > Scilla > Scilla litardierei. The sequence continues at coordinate 33,598,973 of CM061132.1, read as the reverse complement.
AGTGTCTGTTGATCCTGAGAAGGTTGTCGCAGTAGAAGGTTGGCCTATACCTCGGACAGTCACAGAGGTTCGAAGCTTTTTGGGGTTGGCTGGGTACTATCGGAAGTTCATTAAGGACTTCTCGAAGATTGCCTCGCCTTTGACTCATTTGACGAAGAAGGATGTTGCGTATGTCTGGTCGAAGGAATGCCAGCGTGCGTTCGAAGAGCTGAAGCATCGGTTGACCACTGCTCCTATCTTAGCTATCCCTGACCGTTCGGGTGGATTTGAAGTTTTCTGTGACGCATCTGGCAGAGGACTAGGCTGTGTCCTTCATCAACACGGGCGAGTGGTGGCATATGCTTCCAGATTGTTGAAGGAGCATGAACTGAACTATCCCACTCATGACCTGGAATTGGCAGCAGTGATCCTGGCTTTGAAATTATGGAGACATTTCTTGCTAGGTGAACACGTGAAGATATACACTGACCATAAGAGTCTAAAGTATGTGTTCACTCAGAAGGAGCTTAATATGAGACAACGACGATGGTTGGAATTAATGGCTGAGTATGACATTGATCTGCTATACCATCCTGGGAAGGTGAATGTGGTGCCAGATGCTCTTAGTAGATTACCCGCCGTAATGAAGCTAACCTCTCAACCACAACTTCGGTGGGCAATCCGACAGATGAGAATAGAAGTTGTACTCCCAGGAGAGAAAACTGTTATGATGGGGCTGCAGATCCAGTCTGATTTGGTGAACAGGATTAAGGCAGCTCAATCAGGGGATGCCAAGTTGAAGAGGATCCGAGAGCAAGTGGAAGCTGAACTTCGTACCGATTTTCGTATTCACGAAGATGGGTCGTTGAGATTTGGGAACCGGGTTTGTGTGCCAAGTGGCGAGATTCGGGAAGAACTATTGAAGGAGGCACATAGTTCCCCATATTCTATCCATCCTGGAGGGACCAAAATGTACCGAGATTTGAAGCAGTATTATTGGTGGTCAGGAATGAAGAAGAGTGTAGCCAAGAGTGTGGCGTCCTGCTTGGTTTGCCAGCAGGTGAAGGCTGAGCACCAGAGAACTACAGGATTGTTGCAGCCTCTCCCTATTCCAGAATGGAAGTGGGAGCATGTGACCATGGACTTTGTGACTGGTTTACCTCGGACGCCTAGGGGCAATGATGCGATTTGGGTCATCATAGATCGATTGACCAAGTCGGCACATTTTATTCCGTTCCGAGTTGGACAGTCAACAGAGAATCTGGCTAAGAGGTACATGGAGGAGATCGTGAAACTGCATGGAGTCCCAGTGAGTATAGTGTCCGATAGGGATAGCAGATTCACCTCACATTTCTGGAAAAGTTTACAGGCTAGTCTGGGGACGCGTTTGAATTTCAGTACTTCATATCATCCTCAGACTGATGGACAGTCGGAAAGAACCATTCAGATTCTTGAAGATATGCTGTGAGCGTGTATGCTTGATTTCAAGGGTTCGTGGGAGGACCATCTGCATCTAGTCGAGTTCGCATACAATAACAGTTATCAAGCAAGTATTGGCATGGCTCCCTTCGCTGCTCTGTATGGAAGGCAGTGTAGGTCTCCTTTAAGTTGGGATGACGTTGGAGACAGGGAGTTTTTAGGACCAGACTTGGTGGCGGCAACAACAGATGTGGTGCGGACAGTCAGAGAGAATCTGCGCATCGCGCAGGACCGTTATAAGCACTGGGCCGATACAAAGCGGAGACCCTTGGAATTTCAGCCAGGGGATTACGTGTTCCTAAGGATTTCACCAGTTCGTGGGACCATCCGATTTGGCAAACGTGGGAAGCTGAGTCCTAGGTACATTGGTCCGTTCGAGATTTCCGCTAAGGTCGGTGAAGTTGCGTATCGGCTAACATTGCCACCGGCACTCGAAGGTGTGCATAATGTCTTCCATGTGTCTCAACTCAGAAGATATGTGGGAGATCCCAAACATGTTGTAGATTTTTCAGAGATAGAAGTACGGTCGGATCTCACATATGAGCAGCAACCAGTGGCTATCTTGGACCGGAGGCAGAAGACGTTGAAGAGGAAGACCATTGACTTGGTGCGGGTCATGTGGCAGCAAGAGTCTCCGGGAGAGTCAACTTGGGAGCGAGTATATGATATGCAAGAGAAATACCCGTACCTGTTTGAGCAATGACTGTTGTATCTTATATTTTCTGCAGTTGTTGGGTATTGTATATAAATGACTGCTCTCCTGATTTTGTTAAATTTCCGAGGACGGAAATTTTTCTAAGGAGGGTAGGGTGTAACAACCCTAGTGTGCAAATACTAAGTAATCGTTAAATTCATCCAAGTTTCTCGTACATGTGCACACCAATCCCGGGGAGTGGAGAGATTTTCAAATTGCCCCTCGATTTTTCATTTATACCCAAATGAGGGTATCATTGTAAGATTGGGCTTAATGCAAATTTCTTCAAGTGAAGGGTTATTGTGAAAAAGGGAAATGAGATGTTTGCAATGGCAAACTTGTAATAAAATCAAGCATTTGGATGGCTAATTTTGAAAAAAAAAAGAAAGAAAAAAAAGAAATGAAAAAAAAAAAATAGAGTATGGCAATAAGTTTGCCATACCAAGTACACCTAACCCCCCCATCTCTCCCCTCACCCTACACCATAACCCTCCCACCCCACTCCCTTCTCCTAAATCCCTTTTCTCTCCCCCCCTCTCCATTATTTTCAGCCCATGACTGAAATTAGCTAGGAAAAAAAGGAAAGAAAAAGAAGAAGAAGAAGAAGAATAGGAAGAGGAGAAGGAGAAGGAGAAGGAGAGGGCTACTACTCAAACCATCAACCATTCTTGAAGCTCCAAAGAGGTAGGAACTCTTCACTCTCCTACTCTAATTATAGATGATGGAAAGCATCTTATATGTATGAGTTTTCTCTGAAATTTTGGGAAGAATGTTGTAGAACTAGGAATCTTGATGCATGCCTGAAATTTACTGAAACTTTAGATAAGTTCTGGGATTGAATGGCTATTAGGAATGCTCTGAAAATTTTATATGATATTTATCTCGTCGTTATGAGCAACTTTCATGTTCATCACTTTTTCTGATTCGAACTGGAAGTTGGGGTAAAAATTCGAATTGTGCAACATGCCAGGAATTCTGTCAAGCTGTACACATTTCAGTAAAACGAGCACCACTACCTGTACACATCTTGGATTTTGTTGATTTTGGTCTTGTTAGAAAGATAACAAGTTTTTCTCAAAGTCTTTCGCGAATTTTATGTCGAAATTCTAGCTAGAATATGCCCAAACTTGGCTTTGACCACAGACACAGAAATCTGTCTGTAGAACAGTTTTGACACCCTTTGCCAAATAATTCACCATAAATCACATACTCCATAGTTTTGCATGAAATTTTATATGTGAACTCAAAACTACTATATCTACAATTTTCATTCAGTAAGTTTTGTTAAATTCTCATTGGAAATGGCTGTTAATCATTGATGTTGTGACTGTTGACGAAATTTCAGCAAATTGCATTGTTTGCTAATGACTAGATTATTGTTTTGGTTTACTTTGGAACATATCGCTAATGTGGATTCATCAGTGATTAAGTGCTGTCTATGGGTATGCTACTTTATGTTGCAAGTTTGGAAATGTATGTTTATGTTCATGGCTTATGAAGCTCGCAAGTTGTTGTGAACATCCTGATGAAAAGAATGCATTGGATCTCATTTTACATGCTTCATACTCTAGGTTTAATGATTAGTTAAAAGACAACCTAGGGTGTTCTCGTTCCACTCGAAGTGGGTGAGTGCCCTAGGAGGGGTTGGGGAAACCAAGGTAACGAGTGAGCATGCGGGGGATGGACTGCTGAGTTGTGGGCCACTCCCGACGAGCCCTCAGCGGCGGGGAGTTGGTGCGGTTGTGGTTGAGATTGGTTGTGTTGGTGAACGGCTTCTTTCGTAAGAGCTTGTCTCGGGAAGTCGTAGCATTCCACCCACTTTACCGGGTGAGGTCCAGTCCCCGATGTCTGACCCGTTACTAAGGTTTTGAATTCATGCATGAAAACTAACCTATAAAGGAAAAACAGTAACTCTGGAATGTGATGCCTTTTCATTTGTTGTGATTCCTTGTTGTGCACTATAATTAGAGTAGTAGAGTTGTGGAGTTCCTACTGGGCACGCTGTGACGTGTCCTCCCCCCTACAGGTCCAGGCACTGGTTCTCTGGCGGCGGGCCCGGGAGTGGAGACCCCGGAGGGCAGCTCGTCTCAGCAGGGTCCGTGGTGTATGGTCAGTGTGGGTCGCGTGGTGTAGTCTTGGGTTGTGTGTGTGTGATGAACGCATTGTTGTACCCCTGTTCCCTTTGTACCCCGTAGGGTTGAGTTGTACTTTTGTGGGAGATTTTGCTGTTGGGGTTGTACAGTGGACTTGTGCAGTACTGGCCATGTAGTAGCGGTGCTCTGTGACTCTTGGATGTTCTGTTCGTCGTATTTTACCTTACTGCCTGTGTTGTAGTGTCTTGTACTATCTTTCTGTGTTGGAGCTGTACTGTTCTGTTAATCGTTCAGTCTGTACTTTACTGCCTGTGTTTCCTCAGCGTTTCCAGTGGCCTGCGTGACCTTGGTGTGTACTTTAGCGCTTGGTACTCTAATACCGCGGCTTGTTACGTCGACCCTCCCTATTTTGGGCAGCGGGGCGTGACACCGACTCCTCCTTGCCTATCGCCGGGGGGGGGGGGGTGAAGCTCACCTTGGATCGGCCCCGAGGATCGAGACAAGAGCCGATTGAGCAGTAACGCTCGATCGAACTCCCCCAGGATCGGGCCGACCAATGGAGCAGGCGACACGATGTCACCCCAAAGACACTAATCCAGAAGGGGTGTCGTAGAGGCTTGAGACATCAAAGGGGTCTCCACCACCTCTGGAGCCTCGAGAGGAGCAACCTTCTTGCCTTTCCCCATGCGATCCTCCTCCTCCACTCGCCTCCTCTTCAGAAGTTCCTCCTCCATATGGGAGGGCATCTCCCTCTTCAGGCCGACCACTTCAGTTGGCTCAGCTACATCGACAGCGTCGACATCCACCACCTCCCGCAGCTCTGCAATCATGACAGAAGCGAGGGGCACATGGGGCCATGTAGGAGCCTGGCTGGAGGCCTCCCTCGAAGAAGCTCGGGAAGAAGGCCTGGATGCCGGCCTAGTCTCTACCCCTTCGGACGAGGAGTTCTGGTGGACGTGGAGAGGCGACCGAGAGCTGGATACCTCGACATATGCGCTCGATTGGTTGGCGCGGGCACCCGACCTTTCGACCGTCCTCTTCTTCTTCCTTTGCTCTTTCCAGACCCGGTCCAAACTGGACTCGCCACTGCGTCGGCTTCCGCTGGTCATATCTGCATGCAACGAGCATAATTATCATGAGTGGCGGAGATAAAGATATAGAGTCGAGATACATTACCCGGGCTCCATAGAAGGATCTTTATTGTATGGTCATCCAACAAATAATGAATCGACATGTCTTGTCCCGGTCGACTCAATCGAGTCTTCACTGCCTCAGCCTCGCCTGGCAACAACCTGGCTCTGACCTGCTCCAAAGACAGAGAGATTTCCTCGCTTTCTCAGGATTCGCAGAACTCTAGCCGTTAAGCAACGATCCCAGATCAGGAAGAACGACGAACACGAAGGTATCCACCCAGGGTCAGAAAATGGAAGGTCGTATATGATCCTCGTACCCGGACGAGCAACGATATGATACCACACTCGGTGAGGGTCAGCTATTATCCTAAAGAAATACTCGAACAGCCCGAGGGTCGGACAGACTCTGCAAAGCTCGCACAACTCAATGAAGCCAACTAAGGGAGGGAAGGCTTGAGGAGCGAGTCTACAGATGGAAAGCTCCGATGAGCACAGAACATCCACAATGAAGGGGTTAAGGGGGAATCAGAGTCCTAAGCGAAAAGATTTGAGATACACCCCAACCTCCTTATTTCGTGAAAAACAAACGCTCTCATCCGAATTGGACACCCTAACCCTAAAGGGATCACAGAAACAACTCCGCCAAACCTAGGCAGTCAGATCGAGGGAAAACCTAGGGGCCATGTCTAAGATGACTCCAGGGACCTTTGACCTCCGATCCCTTCGGTGAATGGGAAGGCTGGGCTCAACCCAAATTCCTTTCCCCTTTCCAGGAACTTCCATGCATCGACGGGGCCTGAGGCGCTCCGCTAGCTCCTCAGGGGTCGGCACCTTGAACCCAACCGGAGCAAACATGCCTGACGAACCTGGAAAAGATCAGAGTTGAATAAGGATGATACCTTGAAATGGAGACAAGCGATCTCCAAACGATGGAAGTGAGATTGCGAAACAAGGAGGGAGATGAAGCGGGGAGATCTCTGCTATTTTCTCGCTTCTTTCTTTTACATGACAAAATCCAACTGGCTGACGTCCGATGCACAGAACGCGTCCATGGCCAACCATGAGAGACGGCGGAGATTGCTCCAAAGGCAAAAAGGTTTTGGCGACACAAATCAAATCAGATATTTCGTAAACCATGCGCATTTAAAGAGTTACTCATCATTCAGTCCCAGTCAGCACTGTTCCTGAGGCGTGAATGATGGGGCCCATTGTTAGTGCGCGTGTACGAATCCAATTTGGATATCCGCATACCCGACCCGATTAGCTTCTGCGGCCCAATACCCCTCGCGTTCTTAGCGGGGTACAGCTAAGTCGGACGAATGGGTCGTTCAACCATTTGGTTGGCACCGTCATTCAGGGGAGAGTTAATGGGGTCGAGTAAATGGACAGCCGTTAACTCGAACCCCAGAGAAGATCGTGCCCCCAATCAATGAGAGACGGTTACACATCATCAAGGAGGAGCTACCTATAAATAGACCAAAGAACGAAGGTAAAAGGGTTCCATCTTCAAGGTACGAGGTCTAAGACATAGAACTCTATCTTATCACTTCCACCATTTTTATATTCGAGAATGCATCGTCAGTGTAGAGACGAACCTCAGTGGGTCGATCTCAGCTACACAAAGCTCCATCTCTTCCTTAAGTTCCACACTAACTTAAGCATCAGAGGGGATTTGGGTCGGAACCTAGATCCGACCCCCCTATCGAGTCCATGTGGTGCAGATCGACGATCATTGTCCAACATCGAAGGTCGACGTCGAGCTCTCCAACCTCGAATGATCGACGCAACGGCCGTCCGAGGGTCGGTCGAAGGTCACAACACCTCCAACTACCATCATTCGATCCTGGTTCCTCCAACCAAGGGTCCCACTCTAGCTGCTGACGAGGCTCCAACTCAGCGCTTTGAGTCTACGTCAGCTTGACAACTGTCTCGGTCAATTTTGGCCTTAACAACATCTTAAACTATGTTTTGATACCATGAGATACAACATGAAAATATGCACAAAAAATAATTACAAAATTTTATTGGTGTTTCAGTTGGAATATGTTGATGTTAAGTTAATTAGGGAGCTGCTATGCGCACGTACCGAATTGTTTGTGTGCAAAACCATTTATTCTTAAGTTTGCCATTCAAAATTTTAACCATATTCTATCCTTTCAAAATTTGGTGTGTAGGAAATTCAATTTCACGCCAATTAGATAATGATGATTCTGAAACGGGTGGTTGTCATTTGCATCTAGCATCATTGTTGTACTTGTGACATGATCCTAGAGTATGATCAAGTCATTACCAAAGTCAAAATTAAGCTTATTGAGTCACACAATAATGACGGCTTGTCACAATAATCAAATGAAAATAACTTGACGTATATGAGATATACGCGATCAATCGCAAGGAGCTGTACTCGACTTGACTAAGAGAGAGGAGTGCATCGCAAAGTGTTGCGAGTATGAGCGGGAAAAATTCGTAAAGGGTTATACATTTTTGATCCTATATACAAAGATGAAAACCTCGTCGAAACCACGCCGTTGGCTTCGCATGTTATGAAACATTGTCACCGAAGGGATGGCTGACATGTCGCTGGCCAGCCAATAGCCAGCTAGATGCAGCCAATGACTGACTGTCCACGACGAAGCATGGCGACAACAAACCGTCGCCTTAAGTATGGTTTTGGTTAACGGTGTTTTGGGTCAATGTTGGTTTGGATTTGATCCAATTGTTGGGTCAGTATTCAACAAAAAAGATAGAGTTTGATTCAAATATGAAATTCTAAGAGATGTAGGATTTCTAGGGGTTTCTCTTTAATCCTACTTGTTATGTGATAAAGTTTGACACAAACAAAACTCCTAATGATTAAAAATTTCATGGTATGAAGTCTTTGGGAAAACAGGTGAAATATAAAGATAGGGTTTTGGAGGCTAACCTATGTTCAAACAAACATGCGTGACCACAAAAGTAGGACATTATGGTCGTTATGGTTGACCCTATCACCTCAAATTACGTAATTAGCTCAATCAGTCTGTTAAAAAAGCTACACCAATCATAGAGCCATGAGTTCCGCACACGTTACTGATTTGAGGGAGGTTGCTTCTCTTAGGTCATGGACTAATCGATCGTTGATTAAAAGGACCTTTGTCTTGGCTAATTCAATACAATACGTCAAAATTATTCAATACAATCAATCTTATGTTTTTGAGGCTTGGCCATGAGGCGAGGCATCTATCATCCAACAACTACAAATAGTATATGCTAGGATTGGGTTGGCTCCTAAGCGTGTAGGACCGTGTGACCATTCAAAGCGACATGGACCGTTCGATCACACCTCTTTTCTGTTCTATATGGGTCCCACCACCCACCTCCTTTTCTCCTTTTCCCCCTCCCGCTGCTGGGTAGAATCTCCACTTCAAACTTACCATTTATAGCAACAACACAATGATCTCACCGGCAAATGTTGCAAGAGATTGGTCCCCCAAACATTTTCAAGTGGATCACAATCTATAACTACAGTTAAAAAAAATTTATAGATACCTCCGCCGTCTTAGTCTTAATGTACTTTAGTCCGTAAGAAATTAGCTGAAAACCAACATATACTACACTTTAGTCCGCAGTGTTAAATTTATGCTTCAAACTCAGGTTCTGGGCATGACAGATCGTGTCAATCTCACCGTGTGGTTGCAGACTTGACAGAGGATCCTGAGCATAGTGACACGATCGTGTCACATTCATCCCATGGCTGGCACGGTCGTATACAGTTGGTAGAGGGTTTCTGGGCCAGTGACATGATCGTGCCAAATTTTGTACTGGGTTGACACGATCGTTTTGGGTCAGCAGAGCGTCTGGATTTTTTTGGGCAGCATAGCGACACGGTCGTGCCGGTCGGGTTTCGACCTGATGCGGGTTTTGTTTTTGAGCCGTTGATTTGATACGTGATCAAATCGAACGGCCACGACTTAAAACGGCCTCTGTAACCCTAAAGATGGATTCCTATGTGGGGGGAACACATAGAATACATCGCGACGAGGAGATTCGACGGCGGCAACAATTCTAGAGAGATAGATAGTCTTGTTTCTAAGGTTTTGAGAGATTTCTTCATTGAGTGAGCGTGAGATAGTTTGAGATGTAGAGTGCTAGACTCAAATATCAAGATAGTTGCACTTTTTTGGCGAAGGAGATCTAAAGGCGTCGGGCGTGATCAACTTGCAAACGTTTCATCCTTGATCTAGTGGATTCCCGTCGACAACGGAAGGCTGGACGTAGGTCTCATCATGTTGGTGAGACCGAACCCGGGTAAATAGCTCGTGTCCTTTGCGCTTTGATTGAATATATTTATTGTTTGTGTGGTTCTTTGGTTCTTGTTCTTGCTATATTTTCTATCCATATATCCACTGCGTTGGTGCTTCCGCTGAAAGAATCGCACATGTTGGACTTGATTGCGGTTCGTGAGTAATTTCGTCCCAACACATAGAAAATCCATATGTAATCTCTCTTAAGTTTTGAATGCTTAGTAAAAAAAACCATTTTGGATCAATCAATGGAAACCAACGAGCAGATGTCTACAACTAATTAGGTCCGGCCATATGGAGTATAGGGACAAATATGTCATTTCATGATGCCTTCATTTTTGTTCCCTGTTATTAGCATGTAAAATCAAAGCTCTCTCTTAGTCTTAGTGATATCCTACGTCTCCAATAAAGAAAGTTGGGGGGATATAATCATTTTGGAGCTTGACCAATTTGATTTGGACTTAATATTACTATCTTTATCTATAGAAATTCATCAAAAACCCCCCTTATATCTTCTTTTTTTAAATCAGAACTACACTGAAAATATAAGATAGTTTTACTAAATTCAACTCAAAATTAAGATTCACTAAATCAACAATAGAAAAATATAGTAATTAAATTATTCAAAAACGGAAAATGCTCAGGATAAGGCCACTGAAAGGGAGTTGGATATGCTCATCACTATGGAAAAAGGTGTTAAGATATGGTTAATAAGACACAATAGGATCCACCTAATTGCATTTGCCAACCAAACCTGAGATTGGTGGCCATGATTTCCTACTTAGTGGTGGTTGCTTGCATCAATAGATTTTGCTTTCATATGCACATACCTGTTGTGCTTCGACTTTACCTTGAGAAGTGGCCGATGGGATGATCAATATGTTATCGCTAAGAGCTTGTGGTCTCCTTCCACCTGCTAGGTGCATAAACGAAAGAATAATGCTAATCAGACTCGAAGTCTATGGGCTTATGATCGTAGCCAAACCATGACCTTTTTCTTTGATTCTTCGACGACCAGTAGGATGCTCAGGTCCCGGGTTAGACTATCAGTTCTTTCTATGTAGGAAAAGCAATATGCAGTGCTTATGGCATCTGATCTTGGCTTTATGAAATGCTATCGTTTCTCTCTTTTTGGTGGAGGCCTTTTGTGGTCACTTTTGGGAGATGATGTGTTGATGTTTGGCTTGTCTTTGTGTTTGAGTTTGTTTTTCCGTTGGTGTTTGTTGTTGCAGGCAATGGAGTTACTTGATTAGGCACTAGCAACAATTTGCCTTCCAATATCATAAACCTGATCATCATGCTGATTCACATTGGACAGCAGCACACACTTGGTTGTCATCATGGGCTAAAGCCTACTTATTCTTGTTCTTCCTGTTGTCAATCTATTTTCTCTTATTTTATTTTATTTTCATGAAAAATTAAGTTTTGCGTAAGGAGCCTCTTGTGTAAATTCCTTTGCAAAACGTTGCAAGTTGGTCGGATACATTAGCAAAGGTATAAGTTAACTTTTGCATGAACATTCTTTTGAATATGTTCATTTGTAGAATTTTGCAATTATATCCAAGAAAACTAAGCTTCTCATCAGGGGCGTAACTACCATGGCTTTTCCTGGGCAAGAAAAAATAAATTTTTTTATATATTATATTTCATATCACTCACTCTCTCTAAGACTCTCTTTTCTCTTTCTCTTGATGCCCAATACATCAATTCCAAAAGGTCCGCATCCGTATCTATCTCTGACCCCCTCGCCATTGTCAACGTAACCATTGCCTTCTGATTGCCCAGAAACTCTGCGGCCGCTCACTTGGCAATTTCAAGGTATCTAAATTCTTTATGGTTTTTGTTTTATGCTTTTTTCAAATTTTCCCCGTTAGTTCTTGAAGAAAATGTAAACACGGCTGGAGAAGATATTGAAAAGAGAACCAGCCAAGTTGTCATTCATCTTGATGTGCTTATATACAGAGCATCAAGGGTAATATCGTCATTTACGAGGAGATATGGATCTCATCGGTTTGGTAACTATTAACCGCGGATCCTTACATGATTTGGTTTATTGAATGGGGATACACCCGGAGAATCTCATTGGTTTGGTAACTATTAACCGTGGATCCTTACATGATTTGGTTCGTTGAATGGAGACACGCCCGGTAATGTATGCGGGTGATACAATCCCGATTGTAGTGGGATTTGGGAGAATCGGCCTACATTCCTTATATGCCCCCGCAAACTGAGCGGCAGAAATGACGAACAGTTTGGAACGTAGCTGTTCAAAACGATCGGCGGAAAGACTCTTTGTGAAGATGTCGGCTGGGTTGTCCTCGGTGGAAATGTGATGAATACAAAGTTTGTCCGCCTGAACTTGCTCGCGAATGAAGTGGTACCGCAAAGTGCTTAGACCTAGAATGAAATACCGGTTTGGCAGAGAGAGAGATGGCCGACTTATTATTACAAAGGAGAAGCGGCTTATCTTGAAGCGGGATTTGAAAGTCGGAGAGTAATAGTTTCAGCCAAATCAGCTCCTTAGCAGTGAGTGACAGAGTGCGGTACTGAGATTCCGTAGAGCTGTGGGCAATGGAAGATTGTTTCTTAGCACTCCAGGTGATGAGGTTTTTTTCAAGGAAGACACAGATCCAGTAATTGATCGCCGATCTGTTGGATCGCCGGCCCAATCGGCATCAGAATAAGCCATGAGGGAAAGAGGACCCGGACGAAGAAGTAACCCATGAGTCGTTGTGCTGTGAAGGTAGCGAAGAATTCGCTTGGCTGCAGTTAGATGAGACTGGCGAGGTGCGTGAAGAAATTGGCATACCCGATGGACAGAGTAAGAGATGTCAGGGAAGTCAATGTTAGGTATCGAAGAGCACCAACTAGACTGCGATAGTAGGAACCATCAGCGAGCAGCGGGTCAGAGGCATGTTTCGGTAACTTTGAAGTGACTGGAGTGCAGCTCGACTTACAGTCGGATAGTCTGGCCTTATGAAGAAGCTCCTTTGTGTACTTTGTTTGATGAACAAAGCAACCATTCTGTCTGCGATCAATTTCTAGCCCCAAGAAGTAGGACAGCTCGCCAAGATCCTTGAGAGCAATTTTACGGGATAAAATGCCCATAAAGTGACCTATGATCCTGGCAGAAGAACCCGTGATAAGTATGTCATCCACATAGAGAAGAATAACCATCTTGTGTCTGCCCTAGTTGCGAATGAACAGAGATGAGTCGGCGTGACTCGGCAGGAAGCCATGGTGAAGGAGAAACTGGGAGAAGCGAGCATACCATTAGCGAGGAGCCTGTTTTAGCCCATACAAGGCCTTTCGTAGTTTACAAACAGGGTGAGGAAGAGAGGGATCTTGGAAGCCAGGTGGTTGCACCATGTAAAGGTCCTCCGTAATATGACCATGGAGGAAGGCATTGGAGACATCAAGTTGACGGATTGACCAGCCAAAGTGGAGAGCAATGGTAATGAGCAAGCGGATAGAGCCGTGTTTGGCAACACGACTGAATGTCTCGGAGTAATCTAACCCTTCTTGTTGATGAAAACCCTTAGCTACCAGGTAGGCTTTGTAGCGAGCAATGGTGCCGTCCGCATTGCGTTTGATGTGGTACACCCATTTGTTGTCAATGATATTTGCTGAAGGAGGAGGGGTAACAAGGCCCCAAGTGGCTTATTGACGAAGAGCATTGAATTCTTCATGCATTGCGACGACCCATGTGGGAGATTTGGCAGCGATTTTATAGGAAAGCGGTTCTTCAGAAGAGATTTGAGTATGGAGATTGAGAGGCAGACGAGGTTTTGAGATGCCTGTTTTGGAGCGTGTGAGCATCGGATGTGATGATTCGGGAGGGTCGGGAGTAGATGATGGACCCAGTGGCAGAGATGAGCAAAGTGGAGGCACCCGTTGATAATCACCCGGATGTGTCTGTGGATGAAGGGTTGCAGAGATTTGAGGGACGGGGCCGAAAGGCAAGGTCGGGTTTGGGGGCAAATCAATGAGACGATTGAGTAGGGGAGGAACGGGCGACGGGTCATGACCCAAGGGAAGAGAGGTATGTGTCGGCTGAGGACAAGGAGTGGGGGTGTGATGGTCATTGGTCGGGAGTAGAGCTTGATATGTCGAGGATGCCATTGAATGACCAGGAGTGGTTGGAGGAATGGAATTCTGAAACAGTGGGGTTGAGGAAGAAGAAGATCGGGCATGAGTGGAGAAGGGAAATGTATGTAGGATCCTGTCCAAAACAGAGTTAGGATCGATAATATGAAGTTGAGACTTACGCTTGCGTACGCGGCACGGTAGTCTACGAACTTCGCCTTCGGATTCGCCACGACGGATCGAGTCTACTCACAAACGGAGTAAGACCACTAAATCCACAATCTAAATCTCTACTTTAGATTAAGAACTTGGATAGAGGAAGAGAAAGGATTTCTGCAGAGCTTCGCTAGGATGAAGATGCATGCATGAATTCCATGCAAAAGGTGTTAGAAATGGCTTACCCTTGGGTCTTATTTATAGCCCCCAAGGTAGTTATTTTAGGGTAAGTTGTTCCTTTGGAACAACTTAATTAAGGTGTACCATGATACATGGCACATTATAAGCTTAAGTTGTACCATATGCATGGTACAACATAAGCTTAAGATATTCCCCCTTTATTAGCCATATGTCGCATGCACTTATGCATATATAATGCGACTTTCCCACTCATCCAGAGATCCTCTCCGCAAGGGAACAGATTCCCTTTGTACACGACTTCGTGTACGCGACGTTCGAGGTCCGTATTCCCTCGTACATCCCCCACAAGGGTGTACAAACGTCTTCCATATCCAACATCTCCCACTCACACTTGAGGGGATTGTAAGAGAACGTCTTTCCCTTAGTTCTTTCATCTATCATACCGAGAAATAGACCGTGCGACCGTCATGCGCGTAGAGTCTGTTGTTGTGCACTTGTTAGAGATACACAACGACCTCGAAGGTGCAAAGTTGAGTAGTTCAACGCATGCTTTACCTTAGATTATTTCTTCACATTTCTTATACTTTATATTCAACAATTGAATCCCATCTGGATTACAATTGGCTGGCCAGCTTTGAATCATTAAAGTCCAAATGTGAATATGAAATCAATCTTCCTCTTCTTGCGAACCTTCTGATCTTGACTTGATTCGCTTTTCTAATGTGCCCCGCCGAGCCGAATTATCATAGCCCATAAGTAACACGCTAAGATAGCGATCATCTCGTCAAATCTAAAGGAACCAATTGGAGTCCTTGAGGGTAAGAGTTAAGACCCATATGGCCTTTGAGTCTCACATAATAGCAAACACTATTGCTACTAACTCAGTGGTCGAAATGCATACGTGGTATGAACACGTATTACAACATCACTCCTTTCCCAGGGAGAGTATGTCTTAATGATGTTGTACGGATGAAAAGATCAGACACCACAGTGACTATCTTTTTGAGTCCCCTTACTACTCGTGAAATATTCACGGACTCTCATCCTGCATAAGACAGATAGGATTTAAAAAAAATCCTTCGAGATCTCTTTCAAATATCCTTGTGATACAGATCTCAGATCTTTTGTAAGCATCCATATGATGCAGATCTTTCATTCGACTATCTTGTTTAAGTCATGACTCTAAATCATTCGTCTAATGATTTTGACTTTAAACTAGTCTCATCTCTATCTTATCCATCTGATAAGATAAGGCGGTTGCTCATGTGAGAGAGCCAACCTTTATCTGTCCGACATACACACAATTCAGCTGAGATTTCAAAAATGTACACAAACATTTCTTTAAGAAATTCATATGCAATGTTTGAAAAAGAACTTATTCTTTTATTAAATTTGATCTTTCTTAGACATGGGAATATATATTGGTACAACTCAGCTCATACACAATCCTTGGGATGATAAGTGTTTATAAAACACATTTCTGGGGATCGCTTTCGTAAGCTGATCCTCTATCATCTCATGCGTAGATATGTACCTTATGTCTACCTTCTTGGTTTTATCATAGTCTTTTGCAAATCTGCAGTTCCTTTAAGATACTGCATTATCCTCTTAACCGCTTTCCAGTGTTCTTGCCCTGGGTTGGATTGGTAACAGCTTACCATTTCCAACGGCAAAACAGATGTCCGGTCTCGTACACACCATAGCGTACATAAGACTATCAACTGCACTGGAATATGGAACTTTTTCCATAATTTCCTTTTCCTTTTGGTTCTTTGGACACGATTCCAGATATAAATTATCGCATATGCTTATATGAATATCAATGGACTTGCAGTCCTGCATATTAAATCGTTCTAGAACCTTCTTTATATAAGTCTCCTGTGAAAGAGAAAGAAGATTCTTCGAACGATTCCTTGAAATCTTAACTCCAAGGATATATGCGACTTTTCCTATGCCTTTCATCTCAAATACTGATGAAAGCCAAGCCTTGATACTCATCACAAAGCCCTTGTCATTTCTGGCTATTAAAATGTCATCTACATATAGAGACATGATAATATACTTGCTTTTAATCCTTTTGATATATACTCAGTTATCTTCATCAAGCATGGAAAATCCATTTGATAAGACAACTTCTTGAAATTGTATATACCATTGCCTCGAGGATTATTTAAGACTATATATGGACTTACGAAGTTTACAAACCTTACGTTCGTTTCCTTCTTTTACAAACCCTGTTGGTTGTTCCATATAGATCTCCTCGTCCAATTCTCCATTGAGAAAGGCAGTCTTTACATCCATCTGATGTAATTCGAGGTATAAGCAAGCTACCATTGCCAGAATCATGCGAATCAAGGTAAAACGCACAACAGGTGAGAAGGTCTCTTCGTAGTCTATCCCTTCCTGTTGCGTAAAACCTTTCGCGACAAGGCGAGCTTTATATCTGTCAATAGAGCCATCAGCCTTATGCTTGATCTTGAGAACCCATTTGTTCCCAATTGCTCTATTTCCTCTGGGTAAGTTAACTAAGTCCCAGACTTGGTTAACTTTCATGGATTTCAATTCCTCCTTCATCGCTTCCATCCATTTGTCTTTCGTAGGGCATGATGCGGCCTGTTTGAAAATAGCAGGCTTGTCATCATCTTGTAGTATTTGAGATTCTTCAAGTCCTTATTGACTCGAATTTAGATCAATTCTAATATCACTCCCACTTGGAATGTCGTTAGAATTGCTTCCACTTGGATCATTATTCCCGTATGGAATAGGATAATCGTCATTCGTATAATCCATTGGTGAAAGGTTGAAACGTATTTTCGTTTTCACCAAGAATTCTCCCACTCGAATGAGGTAATCCTTCTTGATCATAAATCTCAAATAAAGATAAGTCATGACTTATCTCGCCCTGTCTTGGAAACTCGTTTTCCAAGAAAGTGACATCCCTCGACTCAAACTCAATTAGCCCACCATTGTCTTCCTGACTAACAAAAATATAACCTTTGGAGTTTTCTGCGTATCGTATAAAGATACGTTTCCTTCCCCTTGGCCTAAGTTTGCCATACTTATGGGAGGAAATATGTGCGTAGAATGCACAACCCCAAGGTTTCAAAATGTTTAAGTCAGGAGACCTTTGGTTCCACAACTCATAAGGAGTGGAGCTAACTGATTTCGAGGGTACACGGTTCAAAATGAAAGCGGCCGTCAATAATGCATCACCCCAAAAGGTGATTGGCAAGTTAGCTTGCGCCATCATTGAACGGACCATTTTTCATTAAAGTCCTATTCCTCCTTTCTGCAACACCAATTTGTTGAGGAGTATAAGGCATAGATACCTGATGTACTATGCCTTTTTCATCACAAAAGTTCCTTTAAACTTGTTGATTGATATTCACCGCCCCTATCGGTTCGCATGACCTTAATCTTGCGATCTAATTGATTCTCCACTAAACTCATATAGTTTTTAAAGCAGTTTTAGTGCTTTCACTTTTGTGGGATATCAAATAGATATGACCGAATCGGGTGAAATCATCAATAAAAGTGATGAAATAGGACTTCCCGCGTCTTGTCTTGACATTTATCGGACCACATATGTCCGAATGGATAAGCTGTAATGGAACCTCGGCCTTTGTGCCGGTTCCAAACGGCTTGCGACAAGATTTCCTCACAAGGCAATGTTCGCAGGTCGACATTTCAACCTTTGAAACATTGGATAGAAGGCCACGTTTGGCAAGTCTATCTATACGCATTGGTCCAATATGACCAAGCCTTGCGTGCCAACAAATTATATTAGACTCATTAGTCAAAGAATTTGTCACAAGGAAATTTTTCATTACATGAGGAAATACATTGTACTTATTACAATAAATCTTTTGAAATACAAACCCAGTACCAATAAAGGAATTATTACAAAATAGGTCCATATTACAATCATGAAGGAACCAACTATAACCAAGACCCATTAAATTGACCACAGTATTAATATTCCTTTGAATATATGGAATGAAGAGAACATCATAAAGTAGGAGAGTGTGGCCGTTGTCCAAGTCTAGCTTGCAATTCCCAACGCCTTTCTCTACAACACGTGAGTTGTTTCCTACATTGATCTACTTCATTCCTTGGGGTATCTGGTGATACTCCACGAAGGACCGTCTGTCCTTTGCTATGTGGTCGGTGGCACCTGAATCAATTATCCCATAATGGATTAGATTCCACAAGAAATATTGAACTAGAAACACATATGTAACTAGTATTACAAGTTACCTCGTCACTTCCACTCGTACATGAACGAGCATAGTGACCGAGTTTGTTGCACTTGAAGCACTTGATCCTTTTCAAGTCTTTCTTCTTGTGCCATTTCTTGTGCCCACCCTTATGTTTGGGTTCCTTGGTAGACTCAGGTTGCTTATTACGTTCATTAGAAGACTTCGAACGATCTTTACGTTTCTTTCCCCCGTGTGAGGAACTAGCAACCATGTGCACTTCTGCACTTGGCTTGGCAGCCGCAAGCCGCTCTTCCTCTAATTCGAGGTGCTTGGAAACGTCGTTGAAGGTCTTGATGCTCTCATTATGAGTGAGATGCATCTTCATTTGATCCCACCCATTTGGTAGGGAACGTATGACTGCTTGGATTTGTTGCTCATCAGTGAGCACATGACCTGCGTCTTTTAACTCAGAGATAAGGTTCGCCATATGTCGCAGATGTTTCCCCATGGAATGATCTGGACGTTTCTTATATGTATCGAACCTTATAGTTAAGGCGCGAAGTTTGGACACCGATGTGCCACCGAACTTCTCCTCTAGCTTGGACCATATGTCCATGGCTAGGTCATATTCTCGGAAGATGCGCATTATGTCATCAGCCATACTGCTTAATAACGTAATGCGCGCTATCTTATTCTTCCGAGACCAAGCATCAAAAGCTTCCTTGTCTCGTCTGTGTTGGGCCGTAGTGCCCAACTCGGGTTCAATCATTACGTTCTTTAGAGTTTCGAGCACTTCTTGCTCCTCTACAACGTATTGTATTTTAATGGACCAAAGTTTGTAATTATCGCCGTTGAGTTTTTCACCTTTGTTTAACTCAGCGACGATATTCTTTGAAGCGGAAGACATTTTACTTTTAAAATGCTGCAAAAGACACAAAACCGAAGGTTCGATCAAAACATTGCATAAAAATTCTTAAAATATAACTCCCACTTGAAATGATAATAGAGTATCCCATTTGGATAGTTCTAAAAATTCAAATCCCACTTGGAATTATATTATATTTGATAAGTTACTTTCGAAAAATATTGAAGATGTTGTTCTAGAATCGAAAAGGTCTCTTTGATTCCAATCACCATCTAGAACAACCTTCAATATTCCCCCATCACTTATCAAACAATAGTACTCTTATAGTACTAGCAGCGGAAAACGAGTTTGAAAACGTATTTTTCAGATATAATTCCCACTTGAAATGATAATAGAATATCCCATATGGATAGTTCTAAAATCAACTCCCACTTGGAATGATATTCTTAATTTGATAAGTTACTTTCGAAAAATATTGAAGATGTTACTCTAGAGTCGGAAAGGTCACTATGTTTCCAATCACCATCTAGAGTAACTTTCAATATTTCTCCCTCACTTTATCAAATGTTAGTACTCTTATAGTACTTTGCAGCGGAAAAGCGTTTTTGAAAAACGTATTTTTCAAAAATTTAAAATACATTGGCTAATCTCCGTAGAGTAAAGCACAACGTCATAAGTACATTGGCTAATCTCCGTAGAGTAGAGCACAATGACATGGCTAATCTCGCATGAAGTAGAGCACTAAGGCTAATCTTCAAGGAGTAGAGCACAATTTCATAAGTACATTGGCTAATCTTCGTAGAGTAGAGCACAATGACTTGGCTAATCTCGCATGAAGTAGAGCACTATGGCTAGTCTTCAAGGAGTAGAGCCCAAAGAAAAACTTCATTAAAACGTTAGTCCCGTATGAACTAGTCGGCACTGTGGTTAGCCCCGTATGGGCTAATCGACACATTCGAGTTTGACCAATGCCCTTTGTCACCCCGTATGGGTCAGTAGGCAAGTTTGCAATCGACACAGGCCTTCTGCCAGATTGGTCGACCAAAAACACAAAATTGGTCGACCAATTTTTCAGACTGCAACTTCTTCCCGGCCAGGGCCTCTGCCCTGGCCGGTGCTTGGCCAAGGGCCGGCCAGGGCCTCTGCCCTGGCCGGCCAGGGGCCCTGGCCCCCTCGGCCAGGGCCGACCAGGCCCTGGCCTCTGCCAGGGCCGGCCGGCCAGGCCACTGGCCGGGGCCAGGGCTCCTGCCCTGGCCTCGGCCAGGCCCTGGCCTGAGGCCAGGGCGCCGCCCTGGCCTCTGCCAGGGCGGCCTGGCCGCTGGCCGGGGCCAGGGCTCCTGCCCTGGCCTCGGCCAGGCCCTGGCCTGAGGCCAGGGCGCCGCCCTGGCCGCTGGCCGGGGCCAGGGCTCCTGCCCTGGCCTCGGCCAGGCCCTGGCCTGAGGCCAGGGCGCCGCCCTGGCCTCTGCCAGGGCGGCCTGACCGCTGGCCGGGGCCAGGGCTCCTGCCCTGGCCTCGGCCAGGCCCTGGCCTGAGGCCAGGGCGCCGGCCCTGGCCTCTGCCAGGGCCGGCCTGGCCCTGGCAGTGGCCAGGGCGCCGGCCCTGGCCTCTGCCAGGGCCGGCCTGGCCATGGCCGGCCATGGCTTGGCCATGGCCGGTCATGGCCAAGGCCATTCGGCGTTGGCCGGCCATGGCCCTTTTGGCCATGGCCGGCCATGGCCCTTTTGGCCATGGCCGGCCACCCCCTTTGAATGGGGTTGCCGCACTTATTCCTCCCCCTTGATGGGGTGGTCGCCGGTGGTTATTGGCCGTAGCCAACCCCCTCCGCTTGAGGAGAGGGGGTGCATGGCCTTCATAGCCCATTTGGCCATGGTGCACATGCACCAAATTTCCTCTTACCCGATGGAAGTAACTACCATCATCTTCCTCGATGAAGCACCCGTTCGTCGATGAAGCACCCGTTCGTCGAGAAATTAGTTATTTCCTAATGGCCGTGTGCCAAAAATGAAAAATAACACACTACGTGAACGGTCGGTTCTTCCCGTCACGGAGAGTTCCTACCATATCCGTAATGATAGGAGACCCTAACGTGAAAAGAACAACCGCTGCGTTCTCTCCGTCACGAAGCGTTCCTACTATATCCGTAATAGTAGGAGACCCATTCGTGAAAAAGACAACGACTCGTTCATAGTTTCGACGGGGCGGTGGTTTGACCGGGGCGAACCCATATGGCTCTGATACCAATGAAGGATCCTATCCAAAACAGAGTTAGGATCGATAATATGAAGTTGAGACTTACGCTTGCGTACGCGGCACGGTAGTCTACGAACTTCGCCTTCGGATTCGCCACGACGGATCGAGTCTACTCACGAACGGAGTAAGACCACTAAATCCACAATCTAAATCTCTACTTTAGATTAAGAACTTGGATAGAGGAAGAGAAAGGATTTCTGCAGAGCTTCGCTAGGATGAAGATGCATGCATGAATTCCATGCAAAAGGTGTTAGAAATGGCTTACCCTTGGGTCTTATTTATAGCCCCCAAGGTAGTTATTTTAGGGTAAGTTGTTCCTTTGGAACAACTTAATTAAGGTGTACCATGATACATGGCACATTATAAGCTTAAGTTGTACCATATGCATGGTACAACATAAGCTTAAGATATTCCCCATTTATTAGCCATATGTCGCATGCACTTATGCATATATAATGCGACTTTCCCACTCATCCAGAGATCCTCTCCGCAAGGGAACAGATTCCCTTTGTACACGACTTCGTGTACGCGACGTTCGAGGTCCGTATTCCCTCGTACATCCCCCACAAGGGTGTACAAACGTCTTCCATATCCAACAATGTATCCTCCTCAAACTTGACAGGAGGACTGAGGTAAATTCTCCGAGTCGAAATCTCCATGCATCGGTAAGCCTTCACGTGGTCCTAATATCCAAGGAAGACGCACGGCTGAGAGCGTGGAAGACATGGTTAGCAGAGGCAGCCGAAGATTCGAAGCCATTTATAATCGGGTTGCTTGTTGGGGAGAATTTCAAGCAGAGACTTGTTGTGGAGAGTTGCATAGGGCATGCGGTTGATAAGGTACAACGCTGTGAGAGCTGCATCAGGCCAAAAAGTTTGGGGCATGAAAGCCATTAACAAAAGAGCAAGAGTGGTTTCAATGATGTGCCAATGTTTGCGTTCAGCAACACCATTCTGCTCAGGGGTGTAAGGGGCAGAAGTTTTATGTGTGATCCCTAATCGGCGAAAAAGGAAGGAAAATTGATTATTGCAATATTCCTCCTGCAGTCGGATCGAAAGACTTTTAATTTTGTATTGTACTACTGTTCAGCCATTGTGTGGAAGTTCTGAAAGGCAGTGAATACATCGGATTTATTATATAAAGGATATAACCAGCCATGGCGTGAAAAGTCATCAATGAAACTGACATAAAACTGATATCCTTTATTAGATAAAACAGGAGTAGGGCTCCATACATCCGAATGAACTAGCAAAAGTGGAGAATCTGCTCTCGATGGAGACACAGAAAAAGGCAGCCTGTGGCTCTTGCTCATAGAATAGTGAGAGCAAGCATTAGTGGGAGACAGTTTTAGCGACAAAGTGGAGGCAATTCTGGAAACGACAGGTGCAGATGGATGCCCAAGGCGAGCGTGCCAGAGAGTGTGTGAACTACTTGAAGTGGTAAGTGAGATAGGGTTGGAGAGAAGCGAGTAGAGACCATTTCTACTTGGGCCCTGGAGAATTGTTCGACCAGTTATGACATCCTGTACAACGAAACCAGAGGATGAGAATTGTATAGTGCAATTGTTGTCGTGTGTAAATTTGTAAACAGAGAGGAGGTTTTTTTTTTTTGAAAAAGAGGGTACGTGAAGAACATTCATAAGATGTATAGAAGAAGATGAAGTGGGAATAGAGGAGGAGCCAATGTGGGCGATCCTTGCACTGTCATTAGTGCCAACAAGGATTTGTCGATTACCGATATATGGAGTCATTGACGTCGGTTGCAAGTGATCATTGGTGATGTGGTCTGTGGCGCCACTGTCTAGGTACCAGTCTTCAGAGGAGACGAGATTAGCGACATACGCTTCCGACTTGTTGGAGGGATCATTGGATGTGATCATTGAGGAGCAGGAGGAAGGGGGTGATTCCGGCTTAGTAATGTGGTCCTTGAGTCGAAAGCAGTCAAGTGTGTGATGGTAGTGATTACTACACACTTGACACGGGATGTAATTTCCCGAAGCATCATTTGGAACACGACGTCAAGTGGCAAGAGATCTGGAAGCAAAGACGGGTGATCCTGGGCCACTCCGAGCAATGGGTTGAGTGCCGCGGGTGTTGGTGAAACGTCCTCGAGTGGGTCGGCCTCCGCGACGATCGAAATTGGTTTGGAGAGCCGAGACAGGTGCAGGTGCCCCGGCAGATGAGTCAAGATGCCGAGTGATGCCCCGACAGATGAGTCCGGATGCCGGGTGAGTTGCATGTTGAACTCCTCAGCGAGTAGACTGTTCCAGAGCTCCTCAACAGTGGAGGGAATGCCTTGATTTCTTGCCATGACACGGAACGAGTTGTAGGTGGGAGGTAGACCATGCAGAATTTGGCAGACCATTTGTTTGGTGGTGACTGTGTCAGGTCCGGTCGCAAGTACTTGATCTTAGATCGATTTGGCCCGATCTAGATAAAGCGACATGGATTCATTGGTGATTGTAAGAGAATTTAGCTTTTCTTGATGTAACTCGATGTGCCCTTCAGAGAGAAAGGCATACCAGGTCTCAAGTTTTGACCATAGTAGAGCCGAGGAGGTGACACCTAAGATTTTTTGTTGGGCTGCATTACCATTCAGTGTAAATTTAGTATTTTAGTTTTTTTTAACATCAAAACTGGGTTTTGCATTGAATTTGGTATTTATTTTAATATAGAATGTTTTTCGATATCCTTCTTTGATTTTTAATATAGATTTCATGTCTTCGTTTATATTTTGACCTTAGTAAAATATTTATTAGGAATGACTTTTTCATTTTAATTTCTTTATATTATATTATCATTGTTAGTGTGGCCTCATGAGTATGCTAATAATTTCCCAGGGTAAAAGAATTTCCAAAGCAACATCCAAAACAAGTATGCTTATTTTTTTGATTAGTTACATAATAACTTAAAAGCACATCCTTATATGTGATAAACGTACATCATTTCTGAAATTGCAACATGGTGTTCCATATTTGACATGAAGCATGTGGTAGGAATTCAATAGCATTTTTAAATTTTTAAATAGTATTCTTTGTATCATCTTTATTTTCGCTCAATGCACACATAAAAATCATGGTTACGTCACTGTATCCGTCACTGTATGACTATATCAGTTAATTCTCCCATAAAAGATCCTGCTCAACATGGCTTAACCTGGCTTGGCATTGGTTGATCAGGTTGGTTCTACTTTGAGCAGTCACATGTATTAAGACCTCAAAACATCCAATTGGTAACATGACAGATAAAAAAAGGATAACACACGAAAACTAAGGCACAGCTCTTCCTGAATTGGAAAACTAGAGCTCATTCATAAAACCTGATGATAGTGAAGACAAGTTCAAGGCAATCAATCGTAGAACAGAACAACAATATGCAAGATTTCGCGGCTGCGCTCAAGCAAACCATGGCCGACAGATCTTCAACCTCTTGCTTTCGACGAAATCTGCGATAAAGAGTAGAGAGATACATATGGGCTCTGCGATCCCTTCAAAGTAGCAAATTCTCTACAAGCGGTAAAAAGAACGATACAGCTTTCTTCCAGGTACCCTTCAAAAGCTATGCTCCACCTTGCCTTTTTATTGCCAGTGTGAAGTATATAAGAATCATAGTTCCCATGCTAGACCTGCCACAATTACAATGATTATGTTATGATCAACTTCTCATCGAGAACGATTATTTTGGAGAAAGTGAAACAATACCTGAATATAAACAGAAGCTCGAAAGAGGGAGTTATTTTGTTTAATATTTTCTCTTTTCCTACATAAAGTTGTTTTCTTCACTTTATTCGCCACCTCCTTTATTTTAGTTATCAGCAAGAATATCAATCCTTTATAGAGTGTTTTCTTCGCTTTGCCTCCTCTGTCTTAGTTATCCGCAAGAATATCGATAAAGGCATGCCAGTTCATGGAAAGTGAATTTTATTCCATATTCATCAAACTCATTACCAATACAAAAACAAGTCAATCAAATCTCAGAACATAAATCAGAAAAGCAGAAATAGTAGGCTTTTCTAATTGTTGAATAACCACATATGTGATATTCCTTTCTATACTACATAAATCGGGGTGAATAAAGCCTACAAATGAGAAAGGTAATATGAAGTGTTGCCGGCAAACTACCAACAATGGATACATAGATATGTTAATAAAGAAGTCCTACAGCTCCGCGGAAACCTAGCTTGCTTGGAAAGAAGTAAAGGGTGGAACTAATGCAAATATGTTTGCGTTATCAATAAGATACTGCTTCGTTTCTGTGCAAGCCAGATGTCTGGCAATAAGAAGTGCACTCGGCATGTGAGAGTGTTAAGAGGTTGTG
The DNA here is from genome assembly GCA_030789695.1 of Scilla litardierei. Taxonomy (NCBI): domain Eukaryota; kingdom Viridiplantae; phylum Streptophyta; class Magnoliopsida; order Asparagales; family Asparagaceae; genus Scilla; species Scilla litardierei. The sequence continues at coordinate 33,573,239 of CM061132.1, read as the reverse complement.
TTTAAATCCTCTAGCCTTCCACCAAGGATGGAGTCAGGAATTTTTTCCGTCGTGGGCTGCCAATAAATACTTGAACTTTTCTCATAGGGATCAATCATCAAATTCAATTTCAATACGCTCATCATTTCAATAACAATACAAAAATTTGTCTATTAAATTATAAACAAATCTAATCCAAATACACTTGATAAAGAACGAAAAAGTAAAATTCGACATTCAAATATACACAAAATAATAAAAAAGTGAAGTAAAGCAACTCATTAAAGTTGCATCCTTCGATGTTTTTATAGAATAGAATTCATCTATTATCCAATCCGAATCGATATCTTTAGAAAACTCTCTTTCAATGTAAAGCATCATAGAATCTATCAAAACCTTCTCTTCCATCTTATTATGTAGAGTCGTTTTAACATGTTTCATAGCTGAAATTGCATGTTTCATAGTAGCGGTGGAAGCTTAGAGTCAAAATTAGACGAAGCAGTATGTCTATCAAACGATAGAGTTGACTTATTTGTTTAAACTAATCAGTGACACAATTCAGATATTATAAACCTATTCTAAAAACTCTCATGATGAAGAATATCAATCTTATAATGCTCTAGCTGATTTTTCAAATAATACAGTTCCTACTTAATAAAATCTTCAAGATAGACTTTCTTAGCAAGGGTTCCAAAATAGAGCTTACAAGGAGTTACATTGCTCCATCACTGAATCTAGAATTTAATGCTTCCAACCAAAAATCTATTGCTAAATTAAATATATCAAAATGATAGTGTTGATGAACTGTCATCGAATCTTTTTGTTAACAAAAACATGTATCGCTTTTGTATGGAGCGTTCATATTTGGTATCTCAATATCATACTTTGTGCAAATAGATTGTTCATGCGCAAGAAGATGATCAAATCGTATTTCTCTCAAAGTTTAAGGCAATGCTTTAGTAGTTGAAACTATATCCATAGCATTTAAGATGGCAAGAGATTTATGATGCAAAGCTCGACAAAGCAAATCTGTAACCCTCATAATTTATGCATCATATATAAAATGAAAATAAATTTAAAAGACCTTATCAACATCAAACAGCCGCCAGCTTTTCCATATATAGAAGTTTGAGGTTCCTTGTTGAACAAAACTTTCAAGCACTGGTATAGATACACAATACAAATTAATTAAGTTGTAAATAAAATCAAAATAAGAGCTCCACCGAGTAGTTCCACTCCGATGTATGTTACCATTCTGATTAATCCTTCTAGTAGTCTTACGTTCTAGTAAAAGCTACTATACGTGCAATTTCACTCGCTTGACCATAATGTAACTCAGTATGTCATTTAGGAGAAGCATCAACAAGATTGCTGATGGATGTTAGTTTTGGAAAAATAGCCAAACAGAAATCTCATTTCCAGCCGATGCAAACAATGCTAGTTGTAGTCGATGGGCAAAATAATTTACATAATATGCATATATGGACAATGTTTAAGAAATATAGCTTGAAGCCATTCCACGCACCACACATATTACTAGAACCATCATATATTTGACCTTGCATATTGAGGAACAAATTATTTTGGGTAAGAACATTAGGTATTTCTCTTTTCAATATTAAAGTAGTAGTGCCTGAAACATACACAATCTTAAAAAACATTATGATAAGAAACCATGACTGTCAACAAATCTCAATCTCAATGTTCCATTTTTATTTGACGCATTTTAGCTTCATCAACAAAAATACAAAACGTTACATCTCTATAGTTTTCATGAATTTTTATCCTCACATTGTTAGCAAAAGTATGTAAAATTTCTTGCCGAATAGTCAGTGAAGTATATTTTTCATTTTTCGAAACTTTTTCTAATACATCATCAATGTTAAAATTTAATTTGCCACAAGTCTTATCATCTCTTTAAACTTTATATGATTACTAGAAGTTGTAGATTCATCACGACCTCTAAATGCATAAACTTCCAAGCAAAGTCACTGAATACTCTCAAACATTACTGCAAAATCTCGTAGTCGATTTTTATGAACTTTTTCTGTAGTCTGTGCATTTAGCACTTTATTAATATGTCGAGTTCCTTTCATTACGTCTTTAACAGATGCCATATCATCATTATGTGGCGAAGTGGGACCCCCACATGCATCAAAAATACACATCTAACTCCATCGTGAACTCTCTTCCAACTATTAAACCCTTCAGTGATAAACACATGTTAGCGAGATACTTTATCGTAAAAACAAAATGCTACATCTTTTGATTGAGTACTCTAACCAATTAAATTTTTCAAACCACGAGTATTGAAATTTATGATGTTGTGATCCCGATTTAGTCCTTGAGGACACTGCCAACTTAGGTTGACATGTACACATTTTGTTATAAGCTCTCCTAACTTCATCTCATTGATTAACAGGTGTTATCATATAAGGACTCGAATACCAGAATCTCGCTCAAGAGTACAAACATCAATTTCAATTATTCGAGAATTGAAAAGCGATTGGTCATTAATACTTGAGATAGCAACATTAGATAGAGAAAAACATTCACTAGTCGATGCACACTCTTTTGGTTTAAAGAATGAAAACAAAGTTTTCATCTCTTGTTTCCTTGCGTTTCCATTATAATTAATAACCTTCACTAGTCGATGCACGCTCTCTTGGTTTGAAAAATGAAAACAAAGTTTTTCCTCTTTTTCTACATTATAATTAATAACCTATTAAAGTAATAAATGAGCTGTAGGCTACTAAGAAAGCTCTCTATTGAGTCCAGAACGCTATGGAATTCCAGTTTGTATTTTTTTCCTGTACATTCTTAATATAGATACTAACTTACCCTTCAAAAAAATAAATGAGCTAATAGTAGACTATAAACAATGTATAACAGGAAAAATAGATTTTTATGCAACATAATTATAAAGGAGCGATCTTTACATGAAATTGACAAACAAAAACAAAAAGATGAAAAATTAATCGAGAAAAGAACTAACAACCTCCACTCTTCTCCACATTCCGAAATTTCTAACTCACTCGATCCAATCTATATCACAAATGAGAAACGAAAGGAATCTATACTACAACATCAAAGCAAATGTCATTTGAAAAATGTGTGAATTTTTCTCACCCAAATTGGTAGATGAAGGACAGAAACAATCAAAACCCGTAGAATTCGATATCTATGATATAGATATCGATGGAGTCTGCGTGATGAATGAGACGAGCTGCAAAGGCAGCGGAGGTTCAACCTTCAGTTGTGCAGAACAGAAGGAAACTAGAAATGAATTCTTGGCTCATAACACCGTATAGAAAATGAAAAACAGTTGAAAATATCAGAACACGTAAAAGGAAAATAGTACCATGTTCTTCCCAGTAACCAAAAAATGTTTATTTAAGTATCGATAATAAATTTAGTACAGTTCTATAAATGATCAGTTAATTAAATAACAAAATCAAACTAAGGATCATACTAACGACTTAAACCCACATAGTTCTTTCAAAAATTATCCATCCAATAGGAAACCAATAGATTTGGGGTCTTTCACTAACTGCAAACACCAGCGGCTCCAACAAGCTTATCGGCATTAGGAAACAAAGCATTGGAACCACTGGCACGTGCACCATGTCCACTTGCGATCCGGCATGGTGCTAACAATGGCGAATATAGCAACGAGGCAGACCACCTCAGGTGGTAATAGAGCTGCCAAGGGAAGTCAATGCTCGTGAAATTGATATGAAGCACACTGAGTTGGAGGAGTGGGAAAGGATGCTCGAGGCCGAGGAGGAGAAGCAAGCAATGCTCGTTGCAAAGTTGAAAATTTACAACGTGAAGGATTTCAGCCTGGCCAATGTTGAGCGGCTTCGGAAGCGATGGGAGAGGCTGCAGAGGGATGTTGAAATTTAAGCCCTAATTGGTTTAGGCCTTGACACACATGCACAAGTTTCAACCCAAAACTTACCCATGCTACAACCCAGTAAGCCCAAGAATGACTCATCCTTTGCATGCATGCAAACCTCTTGGCCATTTATGTGAATTTCCATTATAAATCTCTTGACCATTTATGTGAATTTCCATTATACCAATCTTAAGCTATCTATCTGCCAATTCTAAATTTAATATCCTTCAGAGTTTTGGTACAACGGAAATTCACATAAATGACCAAGAGATTTGCACACATAAACGTCCAAGAGATTTGCATGCATGCCGGGGTGGAGGCATTCTTGGGCTTACCCGGTTTGTACTCGAGTAAGTGAGATTTGCACACATAAATCACAAGAGATTTGCATGTATGCTATGGTGGAGGCAGTGAGTGAGTATGTAAGAGTGAGCGAGCGAGCATGTATGTATCAATTAGGGCTAAAATCTCACCATCTTTCTGCAACCTCTTCAAGCGCTTCCCAATCCGCTCAAGATTGTCCAAGCTGAAATCCTCCACGTTGTAAATTTTCAACTTTGCATCGAGCATTGCTTGCTTCTCCTCGACATCAGCAACCTTTCCAGCTCCTCCAACCCAGTATGCTTCAGATCAATTTCACGAGCATCGACTTTCTTGGCGGATCTATTACTTCGCCTGAGACGATCTGCTTCGTTGCCATATTTGTCGTTGTTAGCACCATACCGGACCGTCGATGGACGCAATGCACGTGCTATTGGTCCCGGTGCCTTGTTTACTGGCATTGGTGAGCTTGTTGGAGTTGCCAGGGTTTACGGTTAGTGAAAGACCCCTAAATCTACTGGTTTCCTCTTGGATGGATAATTTTTTTGGAAGAACTGTATGGAATTAAGTCGTTAATATAATCCTTAATTTAAGTTTGTTGGTTGATTAACTGATTATTTGTAGAAATGCACTGAATTTATTATCGGTACTTAAAAACGTTTCTTGGTTACCGGAAAGAACATAGTACTTCTTTCCTTTTTCATGTTCTATTTTTCGATTGTTTTTTATTTTCCATATGGTGTTACGAGCCAGAACCTCTAGTTTCCTTCTCTTCTACGCAACTGAAGATTGAATCTCCGATGTCTTCGTGGCACGTCTCGTTCCTCACGCTGACTCAATCGATATCTATCTGGAATTCTATGGGTTTCAATCATTTCTGTCATTCATCAACCAATTTGGGTGAGAAAAATTAGCACATCTTTCAAATGATATTTGTTTTGGTATTGTAGTATTGATTTTTTTGTTTCTAATTTGTGACGTAGATTGGATCGAGTCAGAAATTTCGGAACATGGAGTAAGAGTGTAGGTTAGTTCTTTTCTCGATCAATTTTTCATCTTTTTACTTTTGTTTGTTAATTTCATGTAAAGATTGCTATGTTACAATCAGGTTGCATGAAAATCTAGTTTTTATATTATACATTGTTTATAGTCTAATATTAGCTCATGTATTACTTTAATTGGTTATTAATTATAACGAAACTCAAATAAAAAAGAAAAGAAAAACTTTGTTTTCATTTGAAGGTTACTCTCCATCTAATGTTGATATCTCAAATATTAATGACCAACTGCTTTCCAATTCTCAAAGAATTGAAATTGATCTTCGTACTCTTTGTTAGGAATAAACTCTCTTATCCTATTCCAAGGGCAATAGCCCGATATATATAGAGTACAGGGAATGGTAAATAAGCACAAAAGACCCTATACAAAAGGAGTATATACATCTAACACCCCCCTCAAACTCATGGTGGATCAACAACACTGAGTTTGGAAAGATAAAAACTGTGCTGTGCTCTAGTCTGGGCCTTCGTGAAGAAATCCGCGAGCTGATACTCAGAAGGCACATACTGTAGAGCAATAACCTTATCCCGTACCTGTGAACGCGTAAAAGAGGCGTCCACACCAATGTGCTTGGTGAGCTCGTGCTTCACCGGGTCACGAGCAATACTGATGGCACATGTACTGTCAGACAACAAAGGAGTAGGTGTGGAAATAGAGACGCCAAAATCCGCCAGTAACCAACGAAGCCAAATAATCTATGCTGTCAACAAGGCCATGGCACGCAACTCAGCCTCTGCACTCGATCGAGAAACCGCCTGCTGCTTCTTGGTCTTCCAAGTGATGAGAGAGCCACCCAGGAAGACGCAATAGGCAGATAGAGACCGACGATCAGAAGGATCACTGACCCAAGTCGCATCAGAGTAAGCATGGAGCTGTAAGGGACCAGAGCGTGGAAAGAATAATCGACGGTGGCTGGTCCCGCGCAGGTAACGCAGGACACGAATAAGGTGGCTGTAGTGGAGCTGAGTAGGTGCAGAAACAAACTGGCTCAAGATGTGCACGGAATATGAAATATCCGATCGAGTGATCCCAAGATAGACCAAACTGCCAACAAGATGGCGATAACGAGTGGGGTCCGGAAGAGGCTCACCGTCAGTAGAGCGAAGATGTACATTCAGCTCCATCGGTGTATCAGCGGTACGCTGATCAACAAGAGAAGCCCGATCAAGAAGATCCTGAATATACTTCTCCTGAGAGAGATAGAAGCCATCAGGTGTGGAGGAAAACTCAATCCCCAGAAAGTAACGAAGAGGGCCAAGATCCGTCATAAGAAACTGCTCGCTCAGCCGTGCTTTCACAAAAGCAATATACTGGGGATCATCTCCAGTGATAATCATATCATCCACATACAAAAGGAGAAGCGTCCGACCACGAGATGAAGTATGAACAAAGAGCAGGATCATGATCACTCGCAATAAAACCAGCAGCAGTGACGACAGAAGAGAACCGCTGAAACCAAGCACGTGGAGCCTGCCGAAGACCATATAGAGAGCGAAGAAGGCGACAAACCATGCCCTCGGGGACAAAATAACCAGGTGGTGGTCGCATATAAACCTCCTCATCGAGAACGCCATTGAGAAAAGCATTCTTGACATCAAGCTGGGAAATAGACCATGAACGAACAGCAGCAACAACAATAAGACTGCGAACAGTAGTCATATGAGCAACATGAGTAAAAGTCTCCTCAAAATCTATCACATGCTCCTGTTGAAAACCGCGCGCTACAAGACGAGCCTTGTAGCGCTCCAGAGTACCATCAGATCTGGTCTTGACCTTGTAAACCCACTTGCACGTGATAGGACGAACACGGGCAGGCAGGGGTACAAGATCTCACGTACCAGTACGCTCAAGCGCAGCAATCTCCTCTGCCATATCATGCTGCCACTCCTGGTGAGCAGCGGCATCCCGATAAGAGGTCGGTTCGACAAGAATAGCACCCAGAGAAGTAAACCGACCAGGAGGGCGTAATGACTCACGATCACGAAGGTGGTAACGAGGAGGGTCACTGGAGGAAGAGGGCAACTCAGGAGGGTCACTGGTGATGGAGGGCATCTCATGAGAAGGCACGGCAGGAGGATCCTCGACTCGCTGACGACGAGTGTAGTGAAGAGGAAAGGGAGAACCATGTCCTGGGGTAGGTGCAGAGGTGACCGGAGGCACAGGGGGCACTGGTGGTGGAGCTGAGGGCACATGTGATGGAGGGATGGGTGGTGGAATGGTGGATAGTGGACTATCAGGAAAAATGAGAAACAAGAGAGGCTCAACAATAGAAGCCGGACTGGAAGATGAAGAAGGACGAGGGAAGAAGGGACGAGACTCATCAAAAGTCACATCACAAGAAATCCGCATCCGTCGAGCTACAGGATCCCAACACCGATATCCCTTGTGCACAACACTATATCCAAGGAAGACACACTCAGCAGACTGGGCTGTCAACTTGGTGCGCTCACGAGGGGCCAACAAGACATAACAGACACAACCAAAAAGACGAAGCTCAGGATAAGACGGCAGATCTGGAGGTGGTGTAGGAAGGCGCTCAAGTGGAATCGCACCCTGAAGAGGGGAAGATGGCTGCATGTTGCTGAGATATGTAGCAGTAGATACAACCTCAGCCCAAAACTGAGGGGGAACAGAGGAAGCAATCATAAGGGCACGAGCAGTCTCAAGTAAATGACGATGCTTGCGCTCAGCAACGCCATTCTGGGCATGGGCCCCAGGACAGGAAAACTGTGAGAGAGTGCCATGGGTATCAAGAAAGGCACGAAGGTGCCGAGATAAGTATTCTCCAGCAGAGTCAGCACGAAGAACCCGAATGGGAGTGCTATACTATGTACGGATCATGGTAGCAAAAGATTTATAAATAGACAAAACCTCAGTACGGGAGGACATAAAGTATATCCAAGTGTAACGAGAAAAATCATCTATAAATATAATATAGTAGCGATGACCCCCTTTCGAAATGAAGGGGGCCGGACCCCATACATCTGAGTGAACAAGATCAAAAGGACTCTGAGAGACAGACTCACTAGTAGGATAAGGTAGCTGTAACTGTTTGCCAAGTTTACAGCCCATACAGTCTAAAGACATATCACCAGAGACAGACCCTAATAAACCTCTACGAACCAAAGAAGAAAGACGTGAACCACAAAGATGTCCTAAGCGATGATGTCACTGGGCAAACGAACCGGTGGAGGATGCAGCAGAGGCGGAAGCAATAGTGGTGATGGGAGGACTGGCAGAGGCAGCGGAAGGAAGATGAAGCCAGTCAAGCTCCCAAAGACGCGGAGAATCACGCCTGTGGGGGCCAGAACCAACTAGACTGCCCGTGCGACGATCATGGATAGTACAAGAGTCAGAATCAAGAATAACACGACAGCCATGATCAGTAAGTTGGCCTGCCGACATAAGCTGCATGGTGAGTTTTGGAACGAGGGACACAGCAGGGACATGAAAAGTGGGATTAGAAAGTGTGCCTAGCCCTGTAACTGAAAGTGGGGTGCCATCTGCAGTGAGAACTGTGACAGGGCTGGAGGGAGTACTAATGGAATGTAAAGTGGTAGAGTCAGGAGTCATAAGAAATGAAGCACCAGAGTCAAGGATCCAAGGAGAGGTACCTGAGGTGGTGGAAGATGGTGTCGCAGTACCTGGAGGCTGACTGACAGAAGAAGCAGAGCCTGATGCCCCAGAAGCAGACATCCGACGAAATAACGTGAGAAGCTCCTGCTCAGTATCAGATGGGGTAGTGCTCCTCTGATAGGGGAAACCCCCAGTGTCAGTCTCCTTCTTCTTGGCAGCAGCCTGATCCCTCCGATTCTTGTGACACTGCGCCTCCACATGTCTGTCTCGGTGGCAGTAGGTGCAGCGTCTGGTGTCACCTCGCACGGGTGCTGTAGCAGAAGGCAGATCTGGTGTGATAGGAGCAGAAGAGGCAGGAGCACGGGTCGCCAAAACAGAAGCAGAAGGTGCCACAAGACCAGCAGTACGAAGACGAGTCTCCTCAGTACGAATAGCAGCAAGAACCCCCAAGAACGTCACGCGTGGGTGACGGGCAAGCAGCTGGGCACGTATCTGCTCGAACTCAGGCCGAAGTCGGGTCAAAAAGTCAGACCCGACGAAGCTACAGGTGGGAGTGCTGATGCTGACAACACTGGCAGATACGACAGATCGCTGGTCCCAAAGAATCGAGCTGACGCCAGATAGCAGATATCTGTGTATAGAACTCATCGACCGTGGCATCACCCTGCTGAAGAGCCTGCTCCTGTCGGACGACAGCAAGGTAGAGGGGGAGTCACCGGTAGGCTCATAGTGAGAGCGAAGATGATCCCACATCAGCTGAGACGTCGCCAAACTCACAATGTCGCCAGTCAGGGACACATCAATGCTAGCGATGAGGATGTTGGCGGCACGAGCATCGTCATCACACTACCACCAATAGAGAACATCCTGAGAGGAATAAGCAGCAACAGCAGTCGCATACGCATCGGTTGCCGCCTTCTTGGCGGTGTCATCAGCAGTGGGGGGAGTGGTGTCTCGCTGGGAAGCACCGGTCGCGGTGGGCAAGGACGATCGCCGGTGAGAAGGTGCCAAAGGCGCTGACCGCGCATATGGAGACGAATGTGCGGTATCCACTCCTTATAATTAAGGCCATCAAAAATCAACGAACACCGAGGGATAGCAACATGATGATGATGAAGAGGTAGATCCGTAGGAGACGCCATATGAAGGGGGGCACCGGCAGCGGCGCGGCGTGGATCGGGCACAGGCGGGCGCGGGGCGGGCGCGGGCGGGCGCGGGCGGGTGGGGGCGCGGGCGCGGGCGCAGGCGGGCGCGGGCAGCGGCGCGGGCGCGGGCGCGGGCGCGGATCGGGCGCTGGCGAGACACCAAGATCGGGCGCCGGCGCGTGGGAGACGCGGGCGCGGGCGGACGGCGCGGGTGGGAGACGCGGCGGGGGAGAGAGCAAAAAAGACGGCTATGGTTTAGGTTAAACCTAGCTCTGATACCATGTTAGGAATAAACTCTCTTATCCTATTCCAAGGGCAATAGCCGATATATAGAGTACATGGAATGGTAAATAAGCACAAAAGACCCTATACAAAAGGAGTATATACATCTAAAACTCTTGAGCGGAATCCTGGTATCGAATCCCTATATGGCACCATCATGTTAATCAACGAGATGAAATTAAGAGAGCTTATATCAAAATGGATCCATATCAACCTAAGGTGGCAAAGTATTTGAGGACTGAATCAGGATCACAATATCGTAAATTTCAATACTCGTGGTTTGAACACTTTACTTGGTTAGAGTATTCTCATTCAGATGATACAACATTTTGATTTTTAAGATAAAGTGACTCGTCAACCTGCATTTATCACTGAAGGGTTTAATAGTGAAAGAGGGTTCACGATGGAGTTAGATGTGCATTTTTGATGCATGTGGGATATCCCACTTTGCCATATAATAATGCTATGAAATCTGTTAAAGACTTAATGAAAGGAACTCGACATATTAATAAAGTGTTAAATGCACAAACTACAAAAGAAGTTCATCAAAATCGACTATGATTTATAGTAACATTTGAGAGTATTCAATGACTTTGCTTGCAGCTTGTGCATTTAGAAGTCATGATAAATATCTAACTTTTAGCAATTGTGGAAATTCTATAGAAATGATAAGACGTATGGGAAAATTGAATGTTAATATTGATGATGTTGTTTTCAAAAAAGCTGCGAATAATACAAGATATAATTCACTTATTATTCAAAAAGAACTTTTACATATTCTTAATTCTTACAAAGGAAAAAATTTGAAGTTGGAGATGCAAAGTTCTGTATTTTGGTTGATGAAGCTAAAGATTCATCAAATAAATAGTAGATGTTTATTGTTTTAAGATTTGTAGACAGTTATGATTTCTTACGAGACCATTTTTTGATATTGCATATTTCAGACGCTTCTGCTTCAACACTGAAAAAAAGAAATATCTAAAGTCTTTACCCAAAATAATTTGCATATCCTCAATATGAGAGATCAATGATACAAAGGTGCTAGTAACATGCATGGTGTGTGGAACTGATTTCAAGATATATTTCTTAAAGATTGCTCATATGCAAGAATGTAATTATTTCGTCCACCGATTACAACTAGCATTAGTTGCAGCTGTTGGAAATGAGTTTTTTTTGGTTATTTATTTAAAATTAATATCCATTATCATTCTTATTAGTGCTTCTTCCAAACAATATACTGAGTTACATTCTGCTTAAGCGTGAAACTGTACGTATGTTAGCTTCTAGTGAACGTGAGACTATTGGAGAAATTAATCAGATTGATAATTTACATCAAAGTGGAACTACTCGATGGAGCTCTCATTTTGATTCTATTTGCAATTTAATTAATATGTGTGGTGCATCTATAACAGTGCTTGAAAGTATCGTTCAAGAATGATCGTCAAACTCTATACGTGGAGAAGCTAGTAGCTGTTTAATAGTGATGATGTCTTTTGAATTTATTTTCATTTTATATATGATGCATAAAATTATGAGGGTTACATATTTGTTCTGTCGAGCTTTGCATCATAAATCTCTTGACATTTTAAATGCTATGTATATAGTCTAACTACTAAAGCATTGCTTCAAACATGAGAGAAATGGAATTTGATCATCTTCTTGTGCATGTGCAGTCTATTTGCACAAAGTATGATATTGACATACCAGATATGAATGCTCCATATAAAAGAGCTACATGTCGTTCATATTAACAAAAAGATTTGATGACAGTTCACCAACACTATCATTTTGATATATTTAACTCAACAATAAATTTTCAGTTAGAAGTATTAAAATCTAGATTCAATGATGGAGCAGTGGAACTTATTATACTTAGCACTGCTTTGAAACCAAAGGACAACTTTAAATCATTTAAAATTGATGCTATTTGTAGGCTAGCTAGAAATTTTATCCTGAAGATTTTACTGATTTTACTGAACATGAAATGCATTATTTAAAACATCGGTTAGAACATTATAAGATTGATGTGCTTCATCAAGCAAGTTTTCAGAATATGTCAACAATTTCTAAATTGTGTGGAGGATTAGTTAAAATAAATAAGTCACAACACTATCATTTGATTAACAGACTACTTCATCTTATTATGACTCTACATATTTCCACTGCTACTATGAAACATGCATTTTCAACTATGAAACATGTTAAATGGGCTTTACATAATAAGATAGAAGGAGTTTTTGGCAGATCCTATGATGCTTTACATTGAATGAGAGCTTGTTGAAGTTATCAATTCGGATTCGAAAATAGATGAATTGTATTCTATAAAACATCGAAGGGTGCAACTTAAATAGAATGCTTTGCTTCACTTTTTATTATTGTGCGCATATTTGAACATTATTATGTACGTATGAATTTTGCTTTTTAGTTGTTTATCACGTGTATTTGGATTAAAATGTTTATAATTTAATTGACAAATTTTTGTATAGAAATTGAAATGATGAGCGTATAAAAATTGAATTGATGATTAATCCATATGAGAAAATTTTATGTATTTATCGGTATCCCAAGAAAGAAATAATTACAGGCTACACCCTTGCATGCATGTCAACTAAATCATCTCAAGAATGATAACCGCCATACATCCAAAACAAACAATTGAATCTGCAACATTAACTTTCAATGTATACATTAAAGATTTGAGTTACAGATTTGCAGGAACAAAACCGAGTATATGAAACATAAATTTAGAAGAGTTAGGTGTGAATATCATAAGATGATAAAGCTAGATATGGAAAATATGTCGATAAATAAGTACCTTAGATTTCTCAGATTGGTAGTCCAAAAGATGATGCATTGATTAAGGACGATATTAATCATAAATTTAAAGCAGGATCATTGAGATAAAGAGCGACAAGAGGAATGTTATGTGATCGAAATGAACCATTACGTTAAAAGATAATTATTAAATAACAGTGATTAGACTAAATGTTAGTTATCACCAAGTATCGAATGTTAGGTTATCACCAAGAAGTATGAACAAAATATGTGTGGGAGATATATGAGTGTTATTGTGGATGTGTGAAAATATTGGAAAAGATAAGATAAGAAAAAAAAGAATATCTAAACGAACGTAACCGTGGTCACTATAGAGGATCCGATGAGAGATCACTTGAGATGATTTGGCTATATACGTCGAAAACCTATTAATTCGATCGAAATAAAACATATGAATATTAGGATCAAAAGAAAGAGAGATAAGCCAAAAAAGTCATGGATATATTAGTACAAAATATGGGTATGACAGATATGTGAATGTTGTGAATGTGTGAAAATATTAGAAAGATAAGAAATAAGGATATTCGTGCGAATGTAAGTGTGATCACTATATAGGATGCGACAGGAGAACATGGCTATATATGTCGAAGACCTATTAATGTGCTCGAAGATAAATATATGAATATTGAGATCATAAGAAAGAGGTAGGCTGAAAAATTTATGGATGGAAGTGATAAGAACTGATATGAAAAGATCTTTGTTTTACGGAAGAGAAAATTCTAGATCGTTATGCGTGAAAAATGAGTATCCAACATCATGATCAGATGTGATCCGACATTATTTCTATTAAGCCCATGAAGCCGACCTTAATTATTGGGATGAAGGCTATGATGATGATGATGATGATCTGCAAGTTGTCAAATTAATTTAGTAATACGCTCTTAACGCGACCAAATGTATGTTTAGTGACTTAATACTCTTGAAGGAAAAAAAGCACAAGAACATTAAAGAAAACTTACATAGATGCAAATAGGAGCAAGATCTTCCTTGGATGGATAGTTGTTAAACGATTGAACCTCTTATTCCTTCCATCCAAAGAATCTGTGAGACAAACATTACTAGAGGCATTCTGTGTTGCTGATAGAGCTTTGTTAGCGACCAACGGCTGCTTCGACTGATCCAGCTGGGAACACACCACTGAAGAAAAAGAAATTGCATTAATTAGTATCTTAATAATTTGATTTGTTATCACTACAATAAAACAAACAGCAAAACAATTGCATGGTATCAAATATTTCAGTGAATGACCAGTCAACTGTTAAGTCTACTGTCAAATGACTGAGGCTACTCTAGAAACAATTTTAAAGGGATACCAAGATTTAATTTTTAAATAGTCTCCTTGTGGGGAAAATTGCACATCAAAATTTTTGAGACTGATTAGACAGTCAAGGCTATTTGAAGAATTAATCTGAGAAAACATTAAGAAGACAGCGCTCTTAGTCCATCCTTCTGGTTATATTTGGCATGTTCTGAAATTGATCTCAAGGGTTAGCTTGGTAAAGCTAGCAGAAAATTACGTTAGAGATCACATGCAAAGGAATTTGGAAAAGAATATTTAATGATTTCAAATTCGCTTGTCTTATGTATTTTTAAATGCTAATGTATTATACTCAGTGCCATCTGCAACACTTTAAAGACTAATTGCAGCACTAAAGACATGTACATCCGTAGTTGTTATCTGACACGTTCTTCATACCTTTAACGACAAGCTTTCGGGATGTATCGTCAGCATCTTGCTCCTCATTGTTCCGTCTCTCCATTCGGCATGAACCCTTACGAGATAGAGCTTTCTGTTTTTTTTCAAGAAAAGAGAACTACATTTCAGAATTAGAAGCAACCTGTCTAGAGGTTAGAAGATGGTCTGCTTGGAGCTTATAGTGGTATTGTATACAACTCACTCACCGAGACTTTAGGACTCCCAGTGCATTTATCCAATGTTTGTGCAAGGCTCTCAATGTCCAAAATCACATTCCTTGATTTATCCACGTTTGTTGTTTGACTCTGCAAAGATTTCCATGGGTGAAAAGATGGCTTCAAGTAATTACACTTCTCATTTTAGTCCCAAATAGATGAAAGGCCTTATGATGCCCCCTGTGCAAGTCTGTAATCTTAGCAACAGAATGAACCTTCAGATTTAGTATATGAACTATGAAAATATTTTCTGATCAAAATATTTGATATATTACGAAGCCACTTCATTTATGATCATCAAATGTCTTCATAGAATGGTTAGCTCCTTCTACACTAGCAGACGAGACAATGTGTACATTTGTTTCAAGTTTTAGAATCTACTAAGTTTGTTGGATCCTATTGAAGGTAATGTAACATGATTATTCTAATAATCACATTGCCTATGTAGCATGAACACGGACATGGGACACGGACACGACACAACCATGAAGACATTACAAATTCTTAAAAAGCAAGGACACAAGAACACAGCGATATAATAGTGTATGTGCATAAATAGGTATTAATTATACACATTGAAACCTATTGTGATTAAAATTTTAAAAATGAAAAGAAGAACAATATAGATCTCAACGACAAATATTCATAGTTTAAAATCAAGTAACGAATCCAAATAAATACTAAAAATCTGATAGATACTTACTAGTTCACGACTCTTAAGTATCTGGCACATGATCTTTAGATTTCAATAAGGTGCGTGCTATATACACCGTTTGAAATGTGGTGTATGCACGGGAAAAAAGGAGCGGGCCCGCTTCTGTGAGCTCATGAGGCGACTGGATGGTCCTGCTCGTCAAATCTCATAAACGGAAAAAAGCAGGTCTTTGACACATATGATTATATATAAGCGGGCTCGCTTCTGTGAGCTCGTGAGGCGACTAGATGGGTCCTGCGCGTCAAATCTCACACACGGAAAAAAGCAAGTCTTTGATACATATGGCTATATATATATATATATCTCTCTCTCTCTCTCTACGCTATCATCCATATTCTTCAAATCTTCTCCCTTGCACGTGGAGCGCCTCAGGCGAACTGTCGCTGATCATCGTTCGTCGCTCCACCTCTGAACCCAACTGCCACCTCTTTATCCTCCACTAGACAATCGCAACATCCATAGCAAGCCGCTCCGGCCAACCGCCGATGCCTGCCAAACCCTAGTTCGATGCAGCAAGTCGTTCCCCCGAACTGCCAGCCTCCCACCTCCGCACTGCTTCGTCGTCGCAGTGCCACGCTCTAACAGAACCCCGAGCGAGCCGCTGCTTCCCATGCCTCCCTCAACCGAGACCCCGGCCTCACAACACTATGACGAGCACCATCGATGCTCGCCGCACAATCCGAGCATGACCCTCTTCCTCCTCAGCAATGCCCGAGAACCATTGCCCAACCGCCACAAACTTCAACGCCCAAAAGCTCAACAACTCTCTTCGCCCACCAACTTACCGCACCGCCGTCCCATCACCGTTCAACCACCCCTCGAGTAACAACAAGATCGTGGCCACCCCAGCATCCCCAAGACCCACGTGGCAACACCCCAAGCAGCCTCCTCTCTTTCTCTCATCTGTCATCGCCCGTTGAATGTCGCATCCCCCTCAGGCGACTACATTCGCCCGATGCACACCTCCTCAGACACCGCGTCCGCCACCGCCATCCACCGCTTCCCGCCAGCTGCCTCTTTCTCCTATTCTCTCTCCCTGCGGCGCGTGCAGAGAAGTGAAGGAAAGAAACCGAGAAAGATAAGTGAGGAGAAGAAGAGAAGAGAGAGAAAAAGAAAGAGAGATACAAGAAAATCACGTGCTCTTCCAGACACATCCCAATACCTGGATCACTGAAATCAGGCAAGTATCTCATCGCATATTTAATTTTCTTATTTATCACAATTTAAATTTAAATTAGAAAAATCGTATTATTTTTTATAATGCAAGGAGACAGACGTAAAGATATGCCATGATTCTGCTAGTTAAGAGAGATTTTGACATATTGTATATAAAATAAAATTAATTTCTAATTTCGAAAAATAAAGTTCTAACGAATATGTTTCTTAATATTAACCGTTGAACATTGTCGATAATTAATTTCTAATTTCGAAAAATTAATTTTTAGCTTTTTTAAATTTAGAAAATTGTTTATTAATTGTTTAATAATTATTAAAAATACATATTAGCTTCAAAAAATTATTTCCTACTTAAATGAATTCAATTGCTTCATTGTTAACGTTCATGTATTAAATTTTACATAAAACTGCTTGATTAAGATAGTAAAGAAATGGACATATTGTATATTAATCTAAATCTATAATTACATCTTGGGTTGCTACATTTGTATTCATATGTAATAAAAATCTAAAGTAAAGCATCCCTTGTACGTAAGGATTCTCTCATCTGCTAGCATTTAGATAGTGATATCTTTTCCATTGGAGAGAAACATGTGGTATTAATGAGCCTTCGTGCATAGTGACCTGTAAACATGATGAAAAGATTATCTATAATTGAAAATAAAATCCTTAATAGTCATAATAATAACAAAATTTTAAAAATACCTTTACAAAATGATTATTCTACATGAATTCGATCCCGATAATTTTTTGTTGTCCCGTTGGTTGCGGTGCATCTCTCAATGGAAGAAATATTAAGTACATTTGCTTCGATAAATAAACGACGGTGACATTATATTTTGATGGAATCAAATGACCCATATCGGCCATGGTCATCCATTTCTCCAAGGGTGCTGCTGTGGGTTTGGGAATATAAGTACATTTTGAATCTCGTTGGCACTGACTGTCAACCCCAAACAGTTCAATGTAATCATCATGCCAATGGATCGGCTCATCAAGTAGAACCTGCCTTATTCGAAATCAATTGCCCTCACCGAGCAAGCTGACAAACTCTGCAACGACTTGAAATCAGCAATTTCCATCAGGCACTACATCAACAATTTTTTCAATGCAAGGAATAACGAATTCAGGAAATCATTCGGAGTATGATATTTTTTGTGTTTCGACAATTTCACTGACACGTCGATTAAAGGACCAAGACCACTATCATAACGCATCGATGTGTTCGAAGTATGAATGATTTCGTTTGGTTGCTCTTTCTACCTTAAAACGTGGACGGCCTTTTGTTTTAACCCTTTTCGGTAGCGGTCGCATTGATGTAGTATCGGGATAAGCTAATTCACGCACTTTGACGTGAAAGACTCTTTTGTCAGATATATCACAACTATCAAATCACCTCTGAACAGGCTCTAGGGCTTAAGCAAATGACCAGTGTTTATAATCCTCATCCATGCCTCTATTAATGGCCAATTTTACCAATGGGGATGCATGAATGATAAAGGAATTGCCCAACCAAATCTATAATACTCTGCAAACAAATGTGCGCATGGCAACCAACAAGCGTTTCTTTTTACGCAACCACAAATAGATGGGTCAATCACAACCATGCTGACTCCTTGATACTACTTGCCAATGTGATATATGGTTTCTTTTGGCACAAAACCAAGCAAAATTTGGTATTACATATTGTTAAACTGGTGATCCACATGAATAATACTTCTTTAAAATGATCGTGAGATTTTAGTGTGTTGAAGTGTGATTAAGTTGTCAATTGTTTTCTAAAAAGACAGAAATCACCTGTACGTGCCAGAAGCATCCTCTTCAATGTGTTGTGAGCACCATCGATCGTACATGTGCATGTAAAATAAACTTGTTACAATATTACAATTTAAATTTGGGTTTAATATGTGAAAAATATTACACATGTTTGTTGTTATGTTGCCGAGGTGCATCACTCTGTTGATCCAGTCGGCCACAAATCTATTTTATATGGAAGCCATGTATCTGTAATATAATTCAGCAACTGTGGAAACCCGGCATATTCTTGTTCAAATTTGATCCAACAGTTTTCAAATTCATCCTCATTTGAAGAGTTCAACACTGCTTCCTATGAATCAGTCATCGACCCCCATAAATTTTTGGGTTTTACAAATTTCTTGATTCTTGCTTAGATGTTTCTGCAAATATGCCACCGACATAGTAAGTATGTTACTGATGAAAACAGAAGTTGCACAACAATCAATAGAGCTAGGTCTCTATCGGTGACAATCACAATCGGGAATCAATCGGCATTTTTATCAAAGATTTTAACATCTCTGGTGCCCAAACAAAGTTCTCAACCCGCTATGCATGCATGTATGCATGTGCCACGTAAATGTGTACTCTGTTGATGTCACTCTAACAATCTCAAAGAGTGTGAAGCTATATTGGTTTGTTTTGTATGTACTGTCCATAATCAGTACATATGAAAACATGTTTAGTAGATGAATGGCATCCGGATGTGCCTAAAATGTCTTTTACAACATTCGTTTCGACATCCTTTCTGTGCCATTCAACATAGTTGTTATCGCTTATAAGTTTCAATGAGTATTGCATTTCGTATCTGCCTTCTCGCATTTTGCAGCATACATTTGTTGAAACTTATTGAATGTGAGAATGCAGATCTGAAATGCAAAACTTGTGCGAAGGCTGATTGTCGCAAAATGTGAGAAGGTATATCTGAAATGCAATATCACCGCAACATGTGAGAAGGTATATCTGAAATGTAATATCACCACAAAATGTGAGAAGGCATATCTGAAATGCAATACTCGTTGAAACTTATAAACGATAGCAACTATGTTGAATGGCACAGAAAGGATGCCGAAACAAAAAATGTAAAAGACATTTTAGACACATCCGGATGCCATTCATCTACAAAACATGTTCCATATGTACTGATTATGGACAGTACATACAAAACAAACCAATATAGTTTCCCACTCTTTGAGATTGTTAGAGTGACATCAGCAGAGTGCACATTTTCCGTGGCACATGCATACATACTAGCAAAACGAGCTGAGAACTTTGTTTGGGCACCAAAGACGTTAAAATCTTTGATAAAAATACTGATCGATTCCTGATTGTTATTGTCATCAATAGAGACCTAGCTCTATTGACTGTTGTACAACTTCTGTTTCCATCAGCAACACACTTACTATGCTGATGTCATATTTGCAGAAACATCCCAGCAGAATTAAAAATTTTGTAAAACCCAAAAATTTGTGGGGGTTGATGACTGATTCATGGGAAGCAATATTGAACTCTTCAAATGATGATGAATTTGAAAGCTGTTGGAACAAATTTGAACAAGAATATGTCGGGTTTTCACAGTTGCTGAATTATATTATAGATACATGGCTTTCATATAAGGAGAAATTTGTGGTTGTCTGGATCAACAGAGTGATGCACCTCGGCAACATAATAACAAACAGGTATGTGTAATATTTTTCACATATTAAACCCAAATTTAAATTGTAATATTGTAAAAAGTTCATTTTACATACACATGTAGGGCAGAGGGTACTCACAACACATTGAAGAGAATGATTCTAGTATGCACATGTGATTTCTATCATTCTTAGGAAACAATTGACAACTTAATCACACTTCAACACACTAAAATCTCGTGATCATTTCAAAGAAGCATTATTCATGTGGATCATCAGTTTAACAATATGTAATACTAAAATTTGCTTGGTTTTGTGTCAAAAGAAGCCATATATCACATTGGCAAGGAGTATCAAGGAGTAGGCATGGTTGTGATCGACCCATCTATTTGTGGTTGCGTAAAAAGAAATGCATATGGGTTGCCATGCGCACATCTACTTGCCGAGTATTATAGGTTTAGTTGGGCTATTCCTTTATCATCCATGCATCCCTACTGGAAAAATTGGCCATTAATAGAGGCATGGATGAGGAGTATGAACTCTGGTCATTTGCTCAAGACCTAGAGCCTGTTCAGAGACGATTTGATAATTGTAATATATCTGGCAAAAGAGTCCTTCACAGCAAAGTGCGTGAATTAGCTTATCCCGATACTATATCAATGTGATCGCCACCGAAAAGGGTTAAAACAAAAGGCCGTCCACGTTCTAAAGTAGAACGAGCAACCAAACGGAATCCTTCGTACTTTGAACATATCGATGTGTTATGATAGTGGTCTTGGTCCTCTAATCGACGTGTCAGTGAAATCGTCGAATCGCAAGAAAATACCATACTCTGAATGGTTTCCTGAACTAGTTGTTCCTTGCATTGAAAAAAATGTTGGTGTAATGAATGATGAAAATTGCTGATTTCAAGTCATTGCAGAGTGGGTCAGCTTGCTCAGTGAGTGCAATTGATTTCGAATAATGCAGGATCTACTTGATTAGTTGACCCGTTGGCATGATGATTACATTGAACTGTTTGGGGTTGACCGTGCCAACAAGATTCAAAATGTACTTATATGCCCAAACCCACAACATCACCCTTGTAGAAATAGACGACCATACCCAATATGAGTCATTTGATTGCATCAAGATATAATGTCGACATCTTCTATTTATCGAAACAAATGTGCTTATTATTTCTTCAATTGAGAGATGCACCGTAACCACCCGAACAACAAAAATTATTAGGATCAGATTCATGCAGCATAATCATTTTGTAAAGGTATTTTTTAAATTTTGTTATTCTTATGCCAATTGAGGACTTTCTTTTCAATTATAGATAATCTTTTCATCATGTTTGCAGGTCATCATGGATGAAGGCTCACCAATACCATCCGTTTCTCTCCAATGGAAAAGATATCACTATCCAAATGCCAGCGGATGGGAGACTCCTTACATACAAAGGATGCTTCACTTTAGATCTTTATTACATATGAATACAAATGTAGCAACCCAAGATATAATTATAGATCTAGATTAATGTACAATACGTACATTTCTTTACTATCTTAATCGAGCAGTTTTATATAAAATTTAATACATGAACGTTAACGACGAAGCAAACGAATTTATTTTAGGAAATAATTTTTTGAAGCTAATGGGTATTTTAAATAATTTTAAACTATTAATAAATAATTTTATGAATTTAAAACTACTAAAAATAAATTTTCGAAATTAGAAATTAATTATCGACAATGTTCAACGATTAATATTAAGAAACATACTCGTCATGATTTTATGTACAATCTGTCAAAATCTTTTTATTAACTAGCAGAATCATGGCATATTTTTACGTCTCTCTATTTACGTGCATTATGAAAATATACGATTTTTTCAATTTAAATTTAAATAGCGATAAATAAGAAAATTAAATATGTTATGAAATACTAGCCTTATTTCAGTGATCCGTGTATTGGGATGCACCTGGAAGGTGGCATGATTTTCTTGTGGCCTCAATTTTAATATTTGTTGGAAATTTTTGAATTTTTCAAATGGGTTTCAAAAGGTTTTGTGTGTGGACTCTCCTTTTTTGGTTTTCCCTCCATTTGGTTTAGTGCCACATTACTTGGAAAAGTTGCCTTGGAGGAGTATAATGGATTTGTTTAGCCTTGGGGATGTGCCTTAAGGGGTTCCACTCTTTTGTGACGGGGAGATGACTAACATGAGTTTGAATTCACCACGCATGGGGTGGCAGCGTGCGTCGCCGCCACCCGCCGGCCGAGCCGTGACATGTCATGCATGAGCGCGACTATTATTTTTGGATAAAATAATTATTTTAAATTATAAACTTTTTTATTAATTTTTTGAAATTCAAATTTTGAACTGATATTCAAATTCAAGTTTTGAAACGTTCAAAGAGTCGTTCCTGATTTTACTCCCTCACGTTTTCCACGTCATTAACGTTCATTGCTCCTCCCACTAATCTCTCTTCAGTTATAGCCGAATCCACTTCTTCCCGTTATTATTTTCAATATAAAAGAAGAGCGTGGGTTTCATTTTGAAAACACGAAAACCAATTATCTCTTATCTCTTCTTCTCTGTTTTTCGAAAATTCTTTCATTGATTTCTGAGCAGTAGTTCTTTTGGGAGTGTTCGTTCTTTCGGGTCTTCTGCCAGTACAGATGAGATCATTAGAATTCTGGGCTATTTTATCCTAGGGACGTCGAGGTTGTACGCTGCTTGGACGATCTTGGGCAGAGCCGCAAAACGTCTTAAAGAGGCGACATAGTCCGCGACTCAACCCAAAGGCTTCAGTAACTTCGTTCATGTCTTTACAGTTTCTGCATCAACAATTTTTAAGACGTCTCATCTGCCATGACTTCTGAAACCGAAACTGTTCTTGTTCCAGCTGATCTTAACAAGCCCTTCCGATTCGTTGAGCCTTGGGGATGTGCCCTAAGGGGTACCACTCTTTTGTGAAGGGGAGATGACTTACATGAGTTTGAATTCACCACGCATGGGGTGGCAGCGTGTCGTCGTCGCTCGCCGGCCGAGCCGTGACATGTCATGCATGAGCGTGACTATTATTTTTTTGGATAAAATAATTATTTTAAATTATAAACCTTTTTATTAATTTTTTTTGAAATTCAAATTTTGAACTGGTATTCAAATTCAAGTTTTGAAACGTTCAAAGAGTCGTTCCTGATTTTACTCCCTCATGTTTTCCACGTCATTAACGTTCATTGCTCCTCCCACTAATCTCTCTTCAGTTATAGCCGAATCCACTTCTTCCCGTTATTATTTTCAATATAAAAGAAGAGCGTGGGTTTCATTTTGAAAACACGAAAACCAATTATCTCTTATCTCTTCTTCTCTGTTTTTCGAAAATTCTTTCATTGATTTCTGAGCAGTAGTTCTTTTGGGAGTGTTCGTTCTTTCGGGTCTTCTGCCAGTACAGAGGAGATCATTAGAATTCTGGGCTATTTTATCCTAGGGACGTCGAGTTTGTACGCTGCTTGGACGATCTTGGGCAGAGCCGCAAAACGTCTTAAAGAGGCGACATAGTCCGCGACTCAACCCAAAGGCTTCAGTAACTTCGTTCATGTCTTTACAGTTTCTGCATCAACAATTTTAAGACGTCTCATCTGCCATGACTTCTGAAACAATAACTGTTCTTGTTCCAGCTGATCTTAACAAGCCCTTCTGATTTGAAGGATCCCACTTCAAACGTTGGAGACAGAAAATGTTGTTTTTCCTAACCATGAAAAAAGTTGCATCTGTTTGTACATCTGATAAACCTGTTTTAGTTCTACCCGAATATCCAACAGAAGCTCAAATCAAGGAATTCCAAATCTGGAATGAAACTAATTTTCTCTGTAAGAATTGCATTCTTAATGGCATGTTCCAAACCTGGAATGAAACTAATTTTCTATGTAAGAATTACATTCTTAATGGCATGTCTGATGATCTCTATGATTACTATAGCTCTCACAAAATAGCTAAGGTTGGGAGGCACTCTAGAACAAATACGACACAGAGGAGGCATGATCGAAGAAGTACGATGTCAGTCGCTACTTGAAGTTTCAGATGACAGACAAGTCTATGGAGGTTCAATTTCACGAGCTACAAAAGATAGCTCATTAAATTATTTCTGAAGGTACGTCTTTGGATGAACAATTTCAAGTTGCTGTGTTGATAGACAAACTGCCCCCCTAGTTGGAAAGATTTTAAGAATACACTTAGGCACAAAACTAAGGAATTCTCTTTAGAGTTTGATAACTCGTCTTCGTATTGAGGAATATGATAAGAAATATGAAATAAATACCGTTTCAAACAGTAAGAAATCCGCTTCAGTAATTCTGAAATCTAAAGGGAATAATTTGAAGAACCAGAATCAGAATTGCAATCGCTACAATCAGATTAAGAATGCTTCTCAGAATCAGAAAGGACCTAAACACCCTTCAAGAAATGATTCGGTACAGTTTGTATGCTACAACTGTAACAAGCCTTGTCATTTGGCTCGGAAATATCGGAATAAGCGTCGTCCTGCTCCGCAGACGAATCTTACCGAAAAGCAACTTGTTGCTATGCTTTCTGAAGTCAACGTGATCAGAGGATCCGAAGGGTGGTGGGTAGACACTGGTGCTTCGCGACATGTCTGCTATGATTGTGGCTTATTTAAATCCTATTCTGAAACTAAGGACAAGAAAGTGTTGTTAGGAGATTCCCACTCCACTATAGTTGCTAGTGTTAGCGATGTGGAATTTAAAGTTTACCTCTGGAAAGATTGTACTCTTAAAGAGGTTCTGCATACTCCAGAGATGAGGAAGAATCCTTTTTCGGACTATCTTCTCAACAAGGCTGGGTTTACTCAAACAATTGGGGCTGATTTGTATATAATCTCTAAGAATAATGTATTTGTTAGGAAAATGTATGCTACTGATGGAATGTTTAAATTGAATGTTGATGCTAATAAAATTACATCTTCTGCGTATATGTTGTGTTCTTTTAATAGTTGGCATGATGGACTCTGTCATGTTAACAAACGCATTATTAAAAATATGAGCAACTTTAACCTTATCCCAAAAATGTATTTAAATGATTTTAATAAATGTGAATTCTGCAATCAAGCCAAAATCACCAAAACCACACATAAACCAGTAGTTAGATAATCTGAACCTCTTGATTTAATTCATTCTGATATATGTGAGTTTGATGGTGTTTTGACTAGGAATGGTAAACGTTACTTTATCACATTTATTGATGATTGCTCTGATTATACTTTTGTTTATCTTATGAAAAATAAAAGTGATGCATTTGATAGGTTCAAATTATTTGTGACTGAAATTGAAAATAAATGTAATAAGAAAATAAAGAGATTACGGACTGATAGAGGAATTGAATGACTCTGATATATTCATTAATTTATATAATTCGCATGGCATAATTCATGAGAAAACTGCTCCATATTCACCTAAAATGAATGGAAAGTTAAAAGGAAAAATAGAACTTTAGCTGAATCTGTAGTTGCTATTTTACTTAACTCTGGGGCTGCTTCTTATTGGTGGGAAAATTTTATAGACTGTTTCTTATGTGCTTAATAGAGTTCCTAAATCTAAAAGCAAAATTTCTCCATATGAAGTATTTAAGAATAAAGAACCAAATTTTTTTTACTTTAAGACTTGGCTTTGTTTAGCATATGTTCGGGTTGCTGACCCCAAAAGGAGGAAACTTGCTAGTAAAACATATGAATGTGTATAATTGGTTATGCTATTAATAACAAAGCATATAGATTCAATGATTTGAAGGATCATGTTATCATTGAATCTAATAATGCTGATTTTATGAATTTAGATATCCTTTTAAATTGAAGAATAGTGGAGGCTCAAGTTCTAGTAATATGCCTATCAGTAGTATTCATGAGTCTAATAAGGAATTACAAATTGAACCTATGTGGAGTAAACGTGCTCGATTATCTAAAGATTCTGGTTCTGATTTATATACATATACCGTAGAAGAAAATCCTAGCAATCTTAAAGAGGCATTGTCCTCTCTAGATGCCAACTTGTGGCAAGAGGCTATAGATGATGAGATAGACTCTCTTGAGTCAAATAGGACTTGGCACCAAGTAGATTTACCTCCAGGTTGTAAATCAATAGGGTTAAAGTGGATGCTTAAGAAGAAGTTGAAACCTGATGGAACTATAGACAAATATAAAGCTCGTCTGGTAGCCAAAGGATTTAGACAAAGAGAAAATATAGATTTCTTCAATATTTTTTCACATGTGTCTAAAATTACATCCATACATGTGTTTTTATCTCTTGCTGCTATACATGATTTAGTTGTGCACCAAATGGATGTTAAAACAGCCTTTTTAAATGGTGAATTAGAAGAAGAAATCTACATGGATCAACCTGAAGGTTTTGTAGTTCCTGGTCAAGAAGACAGTGTGCAAATTAGATCATTCACTTTATGGTGTGAAACAAGCACTTAAGCAACGGAATGAAAAATTTGATAACCTTGTTATCTCTAATGGTTTCAAAGTTAACGAAAGTGACAAATGCATATATTATAAATCTGAAAATGATATTTGCACTCTTATATGTCTTTATGTTGATGATTTGCTGATTTTTGGTTATAACATTCATATTGTGAACAAAGTGAAATTCATGTTATGCGCAAACTTTGACATGAAAGATATCGGTGAAGCTAATGTAATCCTTGGAATTAAAATAACTAGGTCTAAACATGGAATTTCTTTGGATCAATCTCATTACATTGATAAGATTCTAAAGAAATATAATTATTTTGATTGTAAACCCGCATGTGTTAAATTGTTCAAGAACATCGGCAACGGTGTTCAACAATCTGAGTATGCGAGCATCATTGGCAGTCTTCGATATGCTGCTGATTGCACTAGGACTGATATAGCTTATGTTGTAGAGTTACTATGCAGGTTTACAAGCAGACCTAATATTGAGCATTGGCATGCTATTGAAAGAGTCATGATGTACCTTGAGAGGACCATGAACCTTGGATTACATTATTAGAAGTTTCTCGTTGTCTTTGAAGGATATAGCGATGCTGATTGGAACACCCTTTCAGATGACTCCAATGCAACTAGTGGCTATATATTTAGCATAGCTGGTGGAGCTGCTTCTTGGGATCTAAGAAACATGCTATCTTAGCTCAATCCACTATGGAGCCTCCGATGATTGCACTAGCTTCAACTAATGAAGAAGCAGATTGGCTAAGAAACCTGTTATCAGAACACCCTTTATGTGACGGCACGTATCTGTCTCTACACATATCTTCATATTTCTATTATTAAAATACCATTTCCAAATTACTAACTAATAATTACTTTTACCAACAATTTTTATATATTACTAGTTACTTTCACTAATTCCATTTCTACCTTTTACTAATCACTTTTATCAATTACTAATTACATTTAATAATTACTTTTACTAATTGCCGTTTACTTTTACTAATCTACTTTTACCCCTAATTACCCGTAATTAATTCTAGGACCCCCTATTTATGTAGATCCACATTTTGTGGATCTACACCTAATTTTAGCCCACATTTACTATTCTAATTAAACTTATAAACATATGCAATCCTACCCCCCATCTTTTCTCTAGCACACAACTCTCTCACACAAATCCACAACACACCCAAAATTTCACACTCACGCATCAAGAGAGGAACACCAAAAAATTCACAGCACACTTCAACCCCATATCTCTTCATTTTTAAAACCCCAAGCCAATTCTCCTTCTCCTCCTCCTTGCATTCCAACTCCGGCGATCTCGTCCGCCTACCGCCGCTACCGTCGGTGAGCTCCGACACTTCGATCATCTTCACCGTGCAACCGCTGAGCCCTCCGCATCCTCCTCCGCTCGCCGACGCCCTCCGTCGGAACCGTAGGAACACCGCAATCTAGTTCGGTCTCCTCTACATTTCCCTCATCAAACACACACACAAACCCCAAGCCGAAACTCCCCTTCTCCTTCTCTTTCCCCTCCCATATACACTGCCAGCAAGGGGGCCGAACCCCCTGCCCCTCCGACCACCAAGGAGGCAATGCCTCCTCTTCCGGCGAGCGACACGAACTCGCGAGCCATTCTCTTCCTCCTCTCGCGCTTCGTGCGATGCCGAGCACGAGCACGAACGCGAGCCGAGCTCTTCTTCCTCCTCTCATGGCTACGAAGAACGGCAAGACATACATAATTGTAGGTTCCCCATCAATTTCTTAATTTGTTAAATTAAATCGTGAATTAATAACATGCTATGAGTTATTAACTAGCCTTGCTAACATGGTTTTATACAGTTTGTTGGTTATAATATTTTATCATATAGCATTAATAACGTTTGTGGGTTATAATAACTCATGCAAGCTCAAAACTGTATTTAACATTAGCTTAATGTTAAAATATTGGTTTCATATGTTACATGTTAATTAATGTAAAGCCATACTTCAATACCTGCATGGCACATGCACGTGTTATATGTTAACTAATCATATGGAGAAAGCTAATGTTAGTCGCTGTAATCCATGATCCAGTTAATTATAACATTAGCTTCATGATACAGTGGTCTTAGTTATCATTAGCATAATGATCCATTTAATTATAACATTAGCTTAATATTACATGTTATAATATTTAGGTTATGATATTTATACTGTTTGCGGAGGGCAGGATAATGTCTATGCAACCGGCATGGACTCACAAATCTATATTTATAAGTCTAAACACACTTAGACTAACTTGCATGATAATTAGTTTAATATTCATAAGCTTAATGTTGTTTTTAACTTGTTACCCAAATTGTTGTTAAGAATGATAATTGAGCTTCATGTTAGTAATAGCTCGTTGTTAATGGTAGTAGCTTAATGTCTTAATGAAGTGAGCTTAATGTAATAAAATGTGAGCTTTTAATGTTAGTAGTTGTTAACATGAATGGTTAGCTTATTGTAAGTTAAACCCATGAAATGATAATCCCAACTAAATAAGTTATTTCTAACTTAATGTTAGTGACTAATGACATGAAATGGTAGTTTTGCATGTTGGTTTATAACGATGTTTTCTTGTATTAGCTTAACGATGGTTTGAAAGTTGCAATCTTGTACATTTGACGTTTCCAATGAAAATAGCTTAATGTTCATGTTAACAATGCATAATATTCATGCAAATGCTAAATTGACTACTTGTTACAGAATGAACGCATATGGATTGGGTGACATCGTCACATTATTGAAAGTGTAACGAAATGAATGAATGAACCTATTGGTGTGACACCGTCACCATATCGAAATAATGCAATCGTGTTAAATGACTAAGGCACACACTTCATTGGGATTGGGGTAATCATGTTGTCATGAGGGCATAAGAGTAACTGGATGGGCATTACAACTTTACCTCCACTCACACCGGGTGGAGGAAATGTACTTGACCGTCGCCCAATAAAAGGGGTCGGTAAGTCGCGCCACGGAGAGCTCTCGATGGTAGTGCACATTTTAGTTGCACATTGTTCCCTCAGACACGGACTTAGCACTAGAACATGTGGTTACCAAATATTGCTTTACTGATGGTTATCAAATATTGCTTCAACTGGTGGTTGTCAAATATTGCTTTAACATCTTATAGTCTTTTCATTACATGCAATTAAATGTTCTAACTGCTAGCTCAAATCGTTTTCTGCACTTACATATCAGAATTACAACTGTCTTTCCTATCATGCTTAATATGCTTCCATGGTAGTATGCCCTTGGACATGAGTAATGCAATAAGTTTCTAACATTACATTGATCTGATACTTTTAGGAATGTTTAAATGTGTTAATCGTCCACATGACTTCCATGACATCATTTGATCGTGATTAACTTATTTCTAAGCACATGTCAATCTTGTATTTTGTTTTCATCATGCTCGTTATTAATTTTCCTTCACATCATGCTATCCTGCTAGTAGATTTCACGGTTGCATAATTATCGGTGCACATGGTAATGTTATTATATTCCCTTTTATATCATGATGTTTATCTTCATCCCTTTTGCGCACATATTAGTATCAATAATTTCCCTTTGTAAGATGATTTTTATCCTGTTAGTGGACTGTGTTATTACACTGCCAGATTCCTTTTAATTGTTTAAATGAGATTAATTATTGGGAACCTACATGAGAGCTGCTCACTGACAGACATTGTATTGTTTTCTAATACAATGTCTGTCAGGTTTTGAGGGTAGTTTTGCAGATCCTAGATCTAGCGTAGCATGATCCAATAGTGACATGACTATTCCAGGAGACCAGTTTTATGTTTCAGCTCCACGTAGCCTAATTATGTACTCCATGTTGTATAAGCCATAAGGCCTCTACCTTTCAATTGTTGTAACCTCTTTATCTTTCATGTGTTGTAATTTATTCTGAGACGTTGGGATTGTAATAACATTATTGATTATCTGTGCATGCAAGGATCTGCGAGTTATCTACAGACGCTTAGTGTGCTTATTAGGCCAAGGAGATACGAAAGAAGTACTACCCCTTTGTCTTAAGCACACTGCGGCCCCGCTCGCGTCCTCGCCCCCAAGTATACTGGGAAGCGGGGCGTGACACTTTATAGAAAAGATCGAGTCTAGCTATCTTGATCCATTATGATAGTACTACAGCTATTGCAAAAATCCAGAACCGTTATTCTAACGGAAAAAGACGACAAATACGTCGCAAGCACAACACTATTAGAGAGTATATAACCTCTGGAGCTGTGAGAGTGGATCATGTACGTAATGATGATAATTTAGATGATCCTTTGATGAAATGATTAGCTCAAGAAAATGTTTTTAAAACCTCGAAATGAATGTGACTCATGCCCTTAGACTGATGAGTCACTTGTGAGGGAAACCCAACCTATCGACCGGAGATCCCGAGAAATAGATTCAAAGGGTAATAACAAATCATGAAGTGATATGTGAAGAATCATGCTATTATAATTTTTAGTCATATTCCATAAAAATTGAATCAAGCATGATATCCTGAAGCGATAGAAGAATGAGTTATTTTTATCTATTAACGAGATCTATACTCTATGTGAAGTGGGATACCTAGCTACAGGAGTACCCTTGATAGACTCACCTATGTGAACGTGGAAGTGTGGTGACTTCCTATGGAATTTTGGGCAAATTCTCTAGAGCGTTCACTATACTGGGATACACGTGCATGGCCGTAAAGCACAGGCTTATGAACTACACCTTGATAAGGTTGTATGTGTGATGTTGTTAGAGATATAGTTCAAAACTACGAATTGCTCTAGTAAAATATAAATCATCTACACTATATAAAGGTTCAAGTCGATTGACGCCTTTGCTTATGCACAATCTTATATTAAATTATATTGCTCGATGAAAATGGATTTTGTTTTAAAATATTCAAGTAGTAGACTGTTAAAACAAATGGTTTTAAAAGGTTGTGTGTGGACTCTCCTTTTTTTGGTTTTTCCCTCCATTTGGTTTAGTCCCACATTGCTTGGAAAATTTGCCTTGGAGGAGCATATTAGGGATTTGTTGAGCCTTGGGGTTGTGCCCCAAGGGGTACCATTCTTTTGTGAAGTGGAAAGGACTTACATGAGTTTGAGTTAGGGAGTAATGAACGTCGTCGCCTGCCAGCCGAGCCGTGACGTGTCGTTCGTGCCCATGACTATTATTTTTTGGATAAAATAATTATTCCTGGTTTTACTCCCTCGCGTTTTCCACGTCATTAACGTTCATTACTCCACCCACTAATTTCTCTTTGGTTATAGCAGAATCCTCTACTTCCCGTTATTATTTTCAATATAGAAGAAGAGCATGGGTTTCATTTTGAAAACATGAAAAACCAATTATCTCTTCTCTTCTTCTCTGGTTTTTGAAAATTCTTTCATTGGTTTCCAAGCAGTAGTTCTTTTGGGGTGTTCATTCTTTCGGGTCTTCTTCCAGTGCAGAGGAGATCGAAGAATTCTGGGATGTTTTATCCTGGAGATGTCGAGGCTGTACGCTGCTTGCACGATCTTGGGCAGAGCCGCAAAACGTCTTAAAAAGAGCGACCTAGTTCGCAACTCAACCCAAAGGCTTCGGTAACTTCGTTCCTGTCTTTACAGTTTCTGCATCAACAATATATTTATTATTATTATTAATTCATATAATTTAATATATATATATATATCTTTCTATCTCTTCTCTTCTCCTCTCTTATCTTTCTCTGTTTCTTTCATTCACTTCTCTCTGCGCGTTGCGGGGAGAGCAAATTGGAGAGAGGGGCGACTGGTGAGAAGTGGCGGATAGCGGTGGCAGACACGGCGGGTGAGGAGGCGGGCGTTAGGCGACTGAGATAGCCTGAGGGGGCAACGGCGTTCGATCACCGGCGTTCAATGACAGAGGAGGGAAAGAGAGGAGTTGCTTAGGGTATTGCCGCGTGAGTCTTGGGGGATGCTGGGGTGGCCACGGTCTCGTGGTAGCTCAAGGGGTGGTTAAACAACAATGTGACGACAATGCAGTGAGTTAGGTGGACAGAGAGAATGGCTAAGCTCTTGGGGTTGAAGCTTTTGGCGGTTGGGCAGTGGTTCTCGGGTGTTGTTGAGGAGGGGTGTGCTCGGGTTGCACGGTGAGCGTCGGTGGTGCTCGTGGTAGAGATGTGTTGCCGGGGTCTTGGCTAACGGTGGCAAGGAAAGGAAAACGGTGGCTCACTTGGGGTTCTGTCGAAGCGTGGCGTTGTGACGGTGGGGTAGTGCAAAGGAGGGAGGCTGGCATTTCAGGGGAGCGGCTTGCTGCATCGAACGTGGGGTTGGTGGGCACGGGCGGTTGGCTGGAGCGGCTTGTTGTGGATGTTGCGATTGTCTAGTTGAATATAAAGAGGTGGCAGTTGGGTTCAAATGTGAAGCGATGAACGACGATCAGCGACAGTTCTCCGGAGGCGCTCTGCGTGCAAGGGAGATGATTCAAAGAACAGGGGATGGCAGCGTAGTGAGAGAGAGAGAGAGCAGGTCATATGCATCTCTTTTTTCAAAGACCTACATGTATCAAAGACCTGCTTTTTTCGTTATGAGATTTGACTAGCGGGGCCCACCCAGCCGCATCACGAACTCACAGAAGCGGACACGCTCCTTTTTTACGTGCATACACCGCATTTCAAATGGTGTATATAGCACACACCTTTCGTACCACACCCTAATACACCGTATTTCAAACAGTGTCATGAGCTCAGACAAGCGGGCCCGCTCCTTTTTTTCCGTGCATACACCGCATTTCAAAAGGTGTAAATAGCATGCACCTTTCAATATAGTTAACAAGGCTCATACAGTCAACTTTTTATCTTGTTATAATTAGACACGGATTTGATGTGTCCAAGATAGGCCAAGTGCCATGCAAGCATCATTGTCTGGCACATATCCACCACAGACAGAACACCCATTTTGAAGCGTTCGTTCTTTCATTGCTCCTCACTTCCATGAAGTTAACAAAATCCCACAAAAAGCCAACAGCCGTCCATTGTTTGTGTACGGTTCATCTAATCTTGACATGATATAATTCCTATGCACAATTGGCATATAGAGGACGAACGCGGAAGCAAATAGCTTAGTATTGGATCTTGACTTTTGACTAATGTAATTTGTTGATCATTTGTTGATCTCCCTCTCAATGACTAGCAACGTCACGAAATCAAAGCATTACTTTGGTGCCCACAACGTAATGGCGATTGAGATGCCCTAGATCTTTTTGCGGCTAATATATCATATTGATTGATGTTTTAACTTTATGTTTAGGAAGATATATCATATTGATTGAGATGCCCTAGATCTTTTTGTGGCTAATATATCATATTGAGAGACCCCTATCCATATACTTTCAACATCAGCGTCATACTCCATAAAGGATTTTTCATCCACCATAGCAAAAGATCTAAAAGTCCACATGGACGCTTAAGTATCCTATCAACAATAAAATATGGCATATTTAGGGCTAAATATATTACTTAGGGACCAAGTTCCTTAATGGACCCAAACCCCATTTGATTCGGCTTGCTTCAACCACTTAACCTGGTGGTCGGATCGGGTCGGATCCACTTCATGCGAGCTCAGATCTTACCCGTTAGCCCTACAAGTCCACTTACGCGTAGCTATTTCTAAGCTTATGAAGCAAAAACTGTCAAAATATATTCATTCTAGCTACCTTCAGTTTCCCTCGGCACATCTTCATGACAAATATATTGTGAGAAATTCTGTATTTACATACTCATAGTATACAAGCAGTCTATCATCAATCAACTATAAGTGATATGGAAATTATTTTCACACAACTAATCTAATAAAGATCCATATTAGAAATATTTGTTTGGAATGATAAGAAATTTATGTGTCGACGCCACAAACCCAGAACGAAAAGAGAGCATGCATGCTACCAGGAACGCAGATGTTAAACTTCTCTTTTGCTTACCTGCATCTGAACCTCCTCCATTGAAGTTACATATACAAATCTCCTCGTGAAGGTCAACACCAACTGCCAACAAAAAGTCTTTG